>CM048841.1:2952711-3460211 GCA_026545765.1 Plantago major
TGGCTTCTGAAAACGCGATCAAGAAAGTGATCAACAAAGAGGAAGCATAAACTTTGATGAACATTGATGCCATTCTTTTCAAATCTATGTAGTATTAGAATAGTTTCAAGTTTCAATTGTGGGAAGTTATGTACTTGAGAAAGGAATGAAGTATGGTATTATTATCTCCATAAGATTTTCACTTTCATTTTGTCCGGTCAACCGTAATCAATTTTGACTACAAATTAATTTTAAAATATTATAATAAAAAATTTAACAAAATTATATAATGAAAATTTAATCTGATAATATTCATAATATATTCCTATTAAGTATTAAATTATTATATTTTAAGAGTAATTTCTGGTTAAAATTAATTATGATTAACCGTAAAATAGTTAAATCGAAAGCTTGTAAAAAAGGGAGAATTAGTTTAGCAAATTTGGCAAGTAATTTTAGACTTGGAGCCACTTGCTCCATTGTTTTTTTTTAAATATATATTTAGCCACAATAATGAGGTAAATAGAAGTTGTGAATGGAGCCACGACAATGAGGATAACAAAAGTCACCAATTTCGGGGATATGAACAAAATGGCGTATAAAGTCAAACTTAACCTAGTCCACGATAATATTTACACATAAATCATAACTCCGTTTCTAACTTAAATCTACTATGTTCGGGAAATAACTTTTCATTTACTTTTATGGTGGAGAAATAATGTATGAATTAATTTTGAATAAAATAATATTTATAGGTCATTCAAATTAATTTTTAAAGTTGAAAATTGAATAATAAATTATCGATAAGCTCAATTTTAAATATATTTAATGTTAAAATTAGAGTAACGATTGATAAAAAAAGAAAGTGAAGTTTTGTTTGGGAGGTAAACGATAGTATCAAAAATAAGAATCCATTCCTGGAAAGGAGTATTAGTAGTAGTATTTACTACCCTGTGGTAAATATATATTATAATGGATTGTTACAATTCCTAATCCTATACGGTGTTACCTTTCCAAATTCCTAATCCTATTGCCTTATTTACTCTCGAATAATGTATATATACATACGTTCGGTCCTTTTCTATATTCTTTAACGTGTAGAACCAACATGGAAACTAAACCCCTCTCGCTCGTTGCTCCTAGACCATCTGAAGTTCAAAGAAGCCTGGATCTTGAGAACTTCTTGGTTGAATCCGGCCTGTACGAAACCGCGGAACAGTTGCGTAAGAGAGAACAAGTGATGATCGAACTCCAACAGATCACCAGGGAATGGGTAAGAGATGTTACACGGTTCAAAGGTTATGCTGATCAGATCAGGGAAGAAGACGCCAATGCCGTTCTTTTCAGTTTCGGCTCTTATCGTCTCGGTGTTCATGATCCTGGAGCTGACATAGATGCATTGTGTGTAGGGCCTTCGTATGTTAATCGGGACGAAGATTTCTTTTACGGTCTTTATAACGTGTTGGATAGCATGGAACAGGTTACTGAACTTCAATCTGTTCCTCTGGCTTATGTTCCTGTCATGAAGTTCAAGTTCGATGGAGTTTCAATTGATCTTCTGTATGCTAGTATATCGCAGCCGGTTGTTCCTGGAGATTTGGATATCTCAGATGTATCGGTTTTGCATAATATTGATGAGGCGACTGCACGGAGTCTGAATGGCTGTCGTGTGGCGGAAAAGATTCTGAAGCTTGTGCCGGATGTTGAGACTTTTCGGACAACTCTGCGTTGCTTGAAGTTTTGGGCGAAGAGACGGGGTGTTTACTCGAACGTGGCAGGTTTTCTTGGTGGTGTGAATTGGGCAATTCTTGTTGCGCGATTGTGCCAGCTTTATCCCCGCGCAAATGCTGGCATGCTGGTTTCGAGGTTCTTCAGGGTGTATATGACGCGTTGGAAGTGGCCGAATCCTGTTATGCTATGTGACGCAGAGGATTATGATGAGGAATTGGGATTTTCTGTGTGGGATCCTCGTAAGAACCCTTCGGACAGGAGTCATCTTATGCCGATTATAACGCCTGCTTATCCTAGTATGAACTCTAGTTACAATGTAACACCGAGCACTCTGCGAATTATGGAGGAACAGTTTGAGTTTGGCAAAAAGATTTGTGAGGATATGGAGCTGAATGCTAATATGCAGTGGAGTGCTTTGTTTGAACCGTATCAATTCTTCGAAAGTTATAAACATTATCTCAAGGTGGATGTTGTAGCTGCTGATTCTGAGGATCTGCGTGCTTGGAGAGGCAAGGTCGAATCTCGCCTGAGGCAGTTGCCGTTGATGATAGAGCGACAGACGTGTGGCAAGTTACAATGCCATCCTCATCCATATGGTGTTGTAGATTCATCCATGCCCTCTATGCATTGTGCCTTTTTCATTGGTTTGCAAAGAAAGGAAGAAGAGGTTGTTGAAGGCAGCCAAAAGTTCAATTTTTGCCAGATTCTTGAAGAGTTTAGGTGTCAAGTATACTCCTATTTAAGCTGGAAGCCTGGGATGGAGATAGAAGTTTCTCATGTTCGAAGAAAGCAACTTCCTGGTTATGTATTTCCAGAGGGATATAGACGAAACCGACAGGTCTATAAGGCTGGTCATGGAACTGGTGAGGCTTGCTGTGCTGAAAGACTTGTGAAACGGAAAATGGTTGAGATGAAGGAAAGTCAGCTAAAAAGTCCACGGATATGCTGATGGAGTTGAGGCCTGTATACTGTAGTCCATAACTTGGTCCAGTGAGAAAGAAATATGGAAAATTCGTTGAGAAAGGGTGCGTCTCATACAATCAACTAAAGGACCCGAACTGGAGGAGACCAAGCATCATAATTCCATGAACAGGTTCCTCCGCGTGAGCATTCCTCCACATTGCGTAAAGACACCATTGTTCTGCACATACAACTAGGTTAACGAAGTCGCAATATGTTCTTAAGATTTTTATGATAAACACTTTCAGCTGTAAAAATAGGATTTATGTTCCTTGATATGTGTACTGTAGTAAAGTGATGCCTATATTAGAGTATTAGTCATGGAGTGTTATATATCTTGTGAAACTTTAGAACAAATACTTTATATGCACTTGTGAATTGTCAACTACCGGTTAGCCTCAACCAGAAGAGGCGACCCGATCAATTGTGGATCTGGGCTACCTCAACCTAAATGAAAAGTCTAGTAAATTCACTTCCCGTAAAATTTGAACAAGAGACGTGATAAATGCGAAGTAAACCATGTACGCGGGTTTACAAACACTCTTTAAAGTGTTCAACCCTAAGCCACAAGACATGTTACACAATGAAATATAGGTACAAGCAAGAGTGATTTGGATGCCAACCTTACCAAACCAGCCACCCACCCCATAAGTTGGAATCAAATAACTGGTAACAGATTGGTTCAACTGGGGGCAAGTGGCCTACCACAACTGTATGACAATTACACAATCAATCTTTACTACAACTATTTCTTCAAGACAATTATATTTCCCTAATCACTCAATTGAAAAAGATGTCATAAAAGACACAACTCCTTTGAATATCTTATATAGTGTCTTGCAGTTTGAACAAGTTACATCAACAGTCACTTTCAATAGTACATCTTTGTTAACCAAAACTTACCCAGTTGCCTAGTTTTGTACACTTTCTTTTCCCTATATATTTCCAGCAACTCACACTGCTCATAGTATTCTCATCACCTTCAGCTTTGACAATCATCAAACAGCAAATACCTCAGGTAAAATTCGAATTATTCGCAGCTTATGTTCTTGTACATGTTCGTATGAACTCGCCTTTGTTTTGTTTTTAGTCCGGAAAGTGTTTTGCACACTGTCTCAATTTACACTAGTGTGATTTTGTTTATTCGCTTTCAAGTTCGTTTCATACGCAGCATTTGCTCTAATACATGTTCGTATGAACTCGCGTAATTTATTATTCCTAATGTTTTACATGTAAACAGTTAACTATACTTGTGATCAAGATGGAGAATGGCAACAATGTGTATGAGCTAACAGTGAAGCAAGGTGAGCCAACACTGGTCCCTCCAGCAGAGGAAACAGACAAGGGCTTCTACTACCTGTCCAACCTCGACCAAAACATCGCGGTCATAGTCCGTACCATCTACTGCTTCAAAGCAGATGACAAGGGCAACGAGACTGCGGTTCAAGTGATCAAGGACGCCTTGTCGAAAGCCCTTGTGTACTACTATCCACTTGCGGGGCGCTTGACTATCAGCCCCGAGATGAAGCTCATAGTTGATTGCTCGGGTGAAGGTGCAGTGTTCGTGGAGGCCGAGGCTGACTGTGACCTCAAGGAGTTGGGGGATATCACTAAACCCGATCCGGTTACTCTTGGAAAGCTTGTGTATGACATTCCAGGGGCCAAGAATGTACTTGAGATACCCCCTATTACAGCTCAAGTAAGTAACCTGTACTTCGGTTTCAAATGTATCTGCTACATACGATTAATCCGGTAGGTCAATAAAAAAGTTTTAAACATCTTTCGGTCGACACATACTATGGAAAGTATCCTACTTTTTGAAAAAGTCTTGCTTATAATGTGCATTTGCTGTATAGGGTAAATTACATAAACACCCTTTATTCATGGTGAAAAGGTAACATATCACTATTTCTTCAGTCACTAAATAGCAGTTTATTGCAGGTGACAAAGTTCAAATGTGGAGGATTTGTGCTTGGATTGTGCATGAACCATTGTATGTTTGATGGGATTGGTGCAATGGAGTTTGTGAATGATTGGGGTGAACTAGCTAGAGGCCTACCCCTAAAAACACCACCATTCATGGACAGAACCATCCTCAAAGCAAGAAATCCACCTAAACCTGAGTTTCCTCACCATGAATTTGCTGAGATCAATGATGTGTCAAACTCTGCTGAACTCTACAGGCAAGAAATGATCTACAGGTCCTTCAGTTTCGACCCAGAAAAGCTCGAACACCTCAAGAAAAAGGCTCTAGAAGATGGAGCTCTCAAGAAATGCACCACGTTCGAGGCCTTATCAGCTTTCGTGTGGAGGTCACGAAGTGAGGCATTGGACCTCAGCCCCGATCAACAAACCAAGCTTCTTTTTGCGGTAGACGGGAGGCAGCGGTTCCAACCACCAATCCCGGAAAAGTTCTTTGGCAATGCCATTGTGTTGACCAACTCACTGTGCAAAGCAGGGGAGTTGGCTGAAAATCCCCTTTCTTTCACGGTTAAGCTTGTTCAAGACGCGGTTCAGATGGTAACTGATGGCTACATGAGATCTGCCATCGATTACTTTGAGGCCACACGGGTCAGGCCGTCTCTTGCTGCAACCCTACTGATCACAACTTGGTCAAAGTTGTCCTTCTACACGACTGATTTCGGTTGGGGGGAGCCTGTTTTGTCAGGACCAGTGGTTTTGCCTGAGAAAGAAGTGATTCTTTTCCTGTCTCATGGGAAAGAGAGGAAGAGCATCAATGTGCTTCTTGGATTGCCAGCTCCTGCAATGGCGAAATTCGAAAAGCTCATGGAGATTTAAGGGATTTGGCACCTCAATGCTGTATTAAGTTTTCATTGTATAAGTCATTGTTATTGGTTTGTGTGTTGATTTATTGATATGAATATTTTGCTGGTTGCATCATGTACTTCATGATATTGGTACAGTGGGTGGCTGGAGATGCAGAGTAACGATTATGTTCTTCGATGTATATGTTACAAGTTCTTCTATATTTTTAAAGTAAATATACGAGTTCTTGTCGTACTAAGTTCAGTTCTTGCATTGCATCCTGGGAAGAGCTTATGTTCAAACATTTCATAGGGTTGGAATTAAGGAAGCAATTGAGTCACAAAGAATGAGATTGCAAGACATTAGTAGCTGAAGTACACAATCTTATTCACCAGACTATACTACATTACCACAAACAAAGAATTCACAATTCAAGTTCTGATACTAATATACTCAAAGAACTAGTTCCGGGGCTGATCAGTGAGGATAAGCAGAATCATTCGAGCAAACGATAGCAAAATCATCTGGCTCAAGTCACAGAGAAACTGACCAAGAAACTTCTAAACAGGCTGAGGTACATTACAAATTTACGACAAGCAAAACAAGGATTAACTTGTGATTCTGATGCCAAAGGTGAAGCAACAGAATGCTTACCACATTACGATCATCAGAAATCGAGCACTGTTAGAACTGATCATAGCTTTCTTCGACTTGATCCTCATCATACCTCAAAGTCTGATAAACCAATCCTTCCTCCATGTCATCATCAACAAAAAATGACTTCTTCCCAACCAAGTCAGCTACCCTTTTAAGTGGTCCAGAATCCCTCGGGCTCTCATTCACTAACCTCACAGTCCTAATCCTCGGAAGCAAATAAGGCGTAGCCACAACAGACTCTTCATCCTCCTCACTACAATGAACAACAATCTCACTTGGAATCTCCCACTGTTTCTTCACATCTGATTTTGTGACATCATTTTCTTCCAGAGACAGCTTTCGTCTCGTTTTCTGATTGTACCGGCTAGCCACGACTCTTGCTGGCCTCAATGCCTTCTTATCTGTAACCGGAACAGATTTTTCAAGCAATTTCTTAGGCTGAACTGAATTAATCACACCACCATCGTTCTTTAATCGCCTCGAAGGAACACTCAAGCTCTTCACTACCGTCTCTTGATCACTCTCTCCTAGCTTCAAGAAACAAGATTTTCTCCTACTCAGAACAGGGGAGGCGATTTCCCGCAACCCGAATCGGCTCGATTTCACAGCACCAACAATCTCAAACGGTCCCATACTCACCCCCCTTCGCCTCACACGCACAATTTTCTCCCCAACATTTGGAGAAACAGCTCGATTTCGGTTTTCGAATTTCAGACTACTAATGGCTTTCTGGAGCCTCAAATCATCTAATCTCGAACGCAACATAGCAATTTCAGATTCGATTTCTTCAATCTCATCATCCAATTTCAGAACTGTAGCTTCTTGATTCAGAGATACCCCCTTGAATCTTGGTTTATCAACTGGCTCAATATCTCTGTTCACTGGTTTGAATGGTGTAACTTTAACCCCAATTGATGAAGAAGCAGAAGAAAAAGTACGATTATCCACTGAAACACACTGATTTTCTTTTCCTGGAGCAGAATCCAAAGACTTCCTCAAATTTGGCTTTGAATTTGTACTCCATTTCTGACTTTCTGAGGAAGAATTAGTGCGCTCTGCAAACACGGAAACACTCATCTTTGATGAGTTTTGAGCCTTTCAGTGAGAGAAAAGAAATGGGTCTGTAAAGATTGGATCTTTTTGCTTTTTTTTTGTTGAAATTTTGGTTGAAGAGATGAAGATTGGAAACTGAAAAAATGAAGAACATGAGAAAGCAGTTAACTGTAATTACTGTATACCATTGGCTGCTCAACAGTTATGGTTTGTTGTAAATTGCAATTGAGTCCCTCGTATTCGACATAATCCCGTAACTCCCTCTCCAATGGATTCTTGTCCTCTGGTAAACATTGTCTTGGCAAATGAGAATGACAGCCTGACAGGAGAGTCTAATGTCCACAAGCAAACGGCTCGGTGCATCTTCCATGGTTCTCGGTTCTGCGAGTAGGCGAGCATCTGAGCTCTAGCCGCTTGCTAATTCGTAATTCGGTTCTTCTCTACACTGTTTGTTTCTCTGTTGGATGCTGCTTTTTAACGTGGAAAAATGATTATAACAGCCTCTTCAGGCGGGCGTGCAACCCAAAAGGGCATAGTGAGGCGTAGCATAATTTAAAATCGATTGGAAGCTCTTGAAGGAACATAAAAAAGCCAAACCTTACAAGCACAGATTATAGGTTGATATATAGGTTGAGTTATTACACACATACATTGGCCATTAAACATTAGTACTTGATAATACCACACATGCTGCTGAAATCGAAATAAAACACACGATTATAAGGAACTTGCGCATAGCGTAACATCTTCTTACGTCCTTTAGCTTGCCTAGAACTGATCATTGATCTTGAGCAATCGCGGTGGAGTAAGAAGGGCGTAAGAGTTATAACCGCCAACCATGTCCCCTTTCCCAAAACGCGGCCTGGGGCTAAAAGGGGTGCACGAGGGATAGCCACACCCAATCGCCCGTTCATCAAACTCTTTCCCACTATCCATCTCAGCCAACACTCTGCAGAACAGATCAACTTCACATGGAATCTGCAAAGGGCCTCCACTGTCGAATCCATATTCCGACTCAGCATCCTCAAGAAGCTGTTTGAACAATGGATGATTCGCATATTCTGCTTTGATCACAAACCTTTGCTTGTTCGGCCCGACATAGACAGAGAAACAGCCTGTTGGAGCCTTGGGCGTGTCGCTAGTCCATGAATGGCTCTTTTTGAACACGCCTCTACCACCCTTCGCTTTCTTTCCCTTGTTCATCAACACGTACCTCTCGAATTTCTTCAATATTGAACTGCTTTTCTCCATCTTTTTCTCCGACGACATGATTGTAAAAGAATTTACCTAGCTATCGAGTGACTGAAATAACAGACTCGTATTAAGATGCTAATATGATCAACCATACATAAACCGAGCGAAATACCAATCAACCTCTATCATAGGCCAAATTGAACATCGACCTCATTCTTGGCTTCGTCGTATTACTCATAAGTCGATGAATTCGCAGAGGATAATTGACAAAGTCCGGTCGGAAATGAGATGTTTGGCATATAGATCAGCAAGAGTAAAGGTTGATGATCAATCTGGATAAAGTTGACATGGAAACAATTGTGGTTATTATAAGCTATATCAAGAACAATAGGCTAAAGAAGATAAAGTTTGAGAACATATATGTATGTATATACTTGTAGAATTGATTGTCAACGCATATGGATATAACCTGAGGCTGAGAGATAGGTTTCTTCTAAAGGTAACAGACAAATTGATAACTGTACATGACATTATACAATGACAAAATGAAACGTACCTGGGCTATTATATATATGCATCAAGACCAAGAAATGTTCAAAAGCCACAGGTGAAGGTGAAGTAGTGAACTAAGACCAGCCAATCATAATAGAATAAAAGTAAGGGGTTCTTTTGCAAAAAAATGGGAAAGTTTTATTTGAGAATACTAGAATATTCACAATATTTTACATCTTTAGAACTTCTCCTTTGACCATACTCATCTTAAAATGGTAGCCTGTGTATATATACGGAGAGTTTTTTTTTTTTTTTTTTTTTTAATGCGATCTTAATACATAGTATACATGTATAAAAAATGTCACATACCTTGATCATTCTTTGCGATAAAGAAAATGTAGGAAATCCATCATTATTGATGTTACTTTGAATTTATTTTAATTTTCTGTTTTTAATAATTGTGATAGGTTGGAATATGTCTTCACCGATCAAGATTTAAATTGCTACGGTGTACGAACTAGTCATGCGATTCGTGAGTTGGGAGTCTGGACCGACTAGTATGTCAAAGAGCCGATCGACCAACATCACTTGATCTTTCTCAGGAGATTAACAGGACAAAACCATTGATTGCATGTGCGAACGGGACAAATCCGAGTCATGAGCTTTTAACACGTGGCACGATCTGGACCAGACATGTGTCACTTATCAGCAGGTCTACAACCCACCATATTTTTCACATATTAAAAATAACACAATTATATGAATTTTTTCACGGCAATTCGCGTTTTTCCTTCTGATACATAAATTTCGCTTTCATTATATCGTATTGATCTTTGAATCAATTATACATGTTTGATATATAATTGTCTATGTTTAGCATAAAATTATTGATGACAACCTATTTATCCCAAAAAAACACAATATTTATAAATAAACATAAAAATCAATTCAATTCATCAATCAATAAATGTCATACATATAAAACAATACAAAAAATTTAAAATCACTATATCCAAACTACAATCATCTTTGCAAACAAAAAAAACACCCTTGAATTGTTCGTCCACTCCTCCATCCACGTCTCCATCTTTATCATCAATCGTTTTCTTTATTTGACCACCATTTTTACGAAAACCTAGTATATGCAACAAAAACATCAACAAACATCAACAATTACAATATAAACATATGCAATTAGTGGTAAGGAAATCAAAACACCCAAAAATAAAAAAACACCAACAAACATCACCTATTTAACATTCAATATCAACAATTACAGTATAAACATGCACAATTAACACTGAAAAATAGCAGTTTAATTTACAAAATACATAATCTCTAAAAACGACAAACATTAACAATTTACGATAGACATACACAATTTACATAAAAACCAAAACAAATAAGAATTTCAAGAGATCGAAACAAAAAGCCTATATTAAAACATCATCTATTTACAACTTAAACATCAACAATTGTAGTATAAACATATACTATTAATACATACATCCAGTTTTACAGAACTATAAAAAACTCTATATATACAAGAAAGGAATGAAACCACAAATATCAGTAATTAACAACTAAATATGTACAATTTACATAAAAAACTAAACAATAATATTTTAACATAGTATGAATATATGCAAACTTAGCTAATAAGCACTAGAAATCAAAGATGTGGAATATAATCTGTTTATAGAACCAAACATCAACTATTTACACATAAACATGCACAATTCACGCAGAAACATAAGCAATTTAAAAGCAATACTACAGAAAGTATAACCATAAAGTAATGAAACCACAACATCATTTATTTACAACTAAACATACAAAATTTACATGAAAACCTAAACAAAATCGAACACTATAATGAAGATCTACCAACAAATGCAACAAAATCAAAGAAAAAACTAACTGAAAATAGAGAAAATATACAAACATCAACAATTACTGGCCAAACATCCGCAATTAAAGTTAAAATATCAACAATTACACACGAAATATACAGTTACGCAAAATTACTAAAAATCACCAAAACCAAACGAAAAACGAAAAAAGCTGAAGAATCGAGAGAAGAAACCTGAAAATTGAGGAAACGACAAGGTAATGACTAATGTGTGTTGAGTAGTCAGAGATTCGCCGGAAAAGATAACTGGAAAAGCTTTGAATTTTCATTATATAAAAAAATTGAACATTTTACATTTGCGGTTTAAGATTAGTTAAAATCAGTTGGAAAAATTTGCAAAAAAAATCAATGGCGAAACGATCCCATTTACGGAGGAAGTAGTATTTAGCAAGCAGCTAGAGTACTCTGCAGCAAGCAAAAGAGGAAAGGAGTGAACTTTAATTTGGCATCTCAAAATTGCCTAATTTGATGAGTATTTTTGGGAACCCCTAATTCCCTAATCTCAAGAACCCTAATTAATCTTCATTGGCAATCCAAGGCCCGGTACAAATTCGATCAATCAACAGGTAATCAATCACATATCAGCTGCTGCTTCTAATTCTCGTTTCTTTGTTTAATTCATCTATGATTTCAGCAGTTTTGCAAGCTATTGAGATACAAAATCGATATCACAACTGTAATTTTGAGTATAACATGCCGCACAATTTACATGCTTAGTAATGCAGTAATGTATGTTAATGCTTTTCTACTAAATGTATAATATTTGAAGCATGTTTGTAGCTAAACATATGATGATCTCCGGCAACATTTTATAGTATGATTTAAGACTAATTTATAGTCGAACAGAGCATACATAAAAATCGAATCTTTGGAATGTGTTCTCCTCATTCATGAGGGAGGATGTGAGCTCTTTAGTTTCCAGTTGATCCACTGTCCAAGATTAGGAAGATTAGGTTAGAAGAAAGGAGATTTTTTTCTTTCTTTCATAACCACTTATCAGAGGTTTCTTTGGAATGTGTCCTGAATTAGACATTATTAAGCTAGTTCTAGACCAAACTCACTGACTGACTTCATCCTCCACCAGATGGTAAACTTTAGTCCGCTATGACGATGGTAAATTCAGGCACTTGCCGGTAGTGTAGTCAGAGAACTCATCACCTATGAGGAAGCTAGTGAAAAAAAATGCTCATCCTGCGAAAGAGTTCAAAATTTCGACGAATTTGAAGTCTACTTTGGCGGTATTACCCGCGAGACTGGTACTTACGTGCATGTCGGAAGTTCCGGTACTGGTGACATCCCAACTTACACAGAGAAAATGGTTTACGAAGCTCAGAAGTTTATCAGGGACTTCATCTTCAAATTAAACCTCTTCCCGAAAAATTTATAACCTGGTTCACAAGATCACCGGGGGAGAGTATGGGACTGGGAACTGGTTTTCTGCCCTAGTGGGTACTTGTATAGTTGTATTGATCTTGTCTTGAGAAAGGAAGGGAAGATGATTTTGCCGCTTGGTCAATTGACAGATGTGGTTGGTTGTGATGCGTACGAGTTGGGGAGTATGGTACTATGGTTGACCGCGTGGTTGATTTTTTTTATATGCAGTTGCCTGTATTTGACATTGTGACTGCTCTTAAACATGCGGTTATGAATTCTCCGAGTTATCCTGGGATTTTGGATGATGTGCGTAAGATAATGTTGCAGCAAGGGGTGTTTTTTGGTGCAGTGTTTGAAAGAAAGGATCCGGGCTTGAGATTGTCAATTGTGATACAGACGGATTGTTTGAGCAGGAGGGTTGGATATTCATTTGATAGTTTGTCAGCGAAAGAAGATAACAAATCTCAGTATTTTAAAGTTGAGAATAGTTTGTCGAATAATTTGATTGACTCTTATTCAGTTAAATTTCATATATCCGCGGAAACTTTCGCGATGACGTATTCCAGCTACGTGGATAATCTTTCAGTAGTTAAGGCCAAAGCAGAGATTGGTCATAAAAGGAATAGAAGTGAAAGCTTTCGCCTCGAGGATGATACTGATTGGTGGAATGAAAAAATTTGATTGGAGCAAGAAGCTTCTTCCAGATCAGATACCGAACAAGAATGTGGGATGGGATGATGCGTCTCCATCTTACCATACAGGTGAGGCACATAGGTTAGAAAGGATAAAAGCTGCCAAGTTGCGTATTCAGAATATTATGCAACCTAGCAACAACACTGAGTCTGGTTTAAGTAACACGCTCTGCCTCTTCGACTCTGAAAAGTCAAATAATAGAAAGAACATGAAACTGGAGATTGATTCGAAAGACCTTATCATTGACACTCTTCTCTTTCAATGTTAAAGAGGAGGATGTAAAGAAGGGATATTACACTGCTTTGTTGGATTTACATGTATTTAATGATCCTGGAATCGAGTGACTACATTCGGGGAGGGATTTTGATGAACAGATTTTGTGTTCGACGATGTAGAGGGCCATATGTACTCTACTTGAATTTCCTATATAATTATGAAATAAAATGCTTGCAATGATATCCTGTATGTGAAAATGTAGTGTCAAATATTCCTTTCAAATTGTACTGACCAACTATAGATTGACAGGTGTGGCCAATTGTTCTGTCATCAGATTCCAACCTTGACATTCCATCTCCAAATAGCAGATATTGAGAATATATTTTATTTACATCTTTGAGCAAGGAGAACCAGAGAGCAAGAAATGATTCAAATCAAGAATTTGGAGGAAAATGATGACCACAAGTGATGCGAGAGTCATTATTATAGCAGATAAGCTCACTGTCCTTGGAAAAAGTTCTTGGCGTTGGAAAAAAACCGTATCGATTCTAGTTTGCGATGTCTTAAGCTGCTCGTCGCTTTGAGCTTTTAATCAGTTTATCTACGTTTAACTAGGCTCTGACTCTCTTTGAACTCCGTCATGGTTAAACCTGAACTTATTGATGAATTCAATGTTTTCTGCTAGACTATTATGTAAACGATAAGTTGCTGGCTGTAGAATGACGTTACTGATTTAACCACTTGTCGAACTAATCTGTATATCTTGCTAGATGTAATGAAGTTGTATTGCTAGAATACCTATTTTGCTTCTGCACTTAATTTCAGTTTGATAAGTGTGATTGATCCTGATATATGTTGTCGGTATGAAGCATTTTCCAACAGTTTTGGCCCGTAGCTAGTGAGTACTCTGGTCAGTCTTACCTTCTACATATCTGCTCCTACTTACCTCTTTACTCTATTTACAGATTAACAGTTTGTGTTGCATCAATATATGCGTTATTGTGCCACATTTCTATGAATGAAGAAGAGAGAGAATGCCTCAGTTGTACTAAATCTTTCTGATTGACAGAAAAGTATGAAGTTTGACATACCATGGACAAGAAAATTCTGAAGGAACATATTCTGGAAAAATCTGCATGGTGAAGAATAAGGAGACTGTGATCAGATGATCTGGAATAAGGGTCAAGAACTCAAGATGCAATTTGGATGGAGTAACTTGGTAAGAATCTCATCAAGAAATAGCTACTCTATAAATAGAGATCACACTAAGAAAGGAGTCTCATAAATTATGAGGAAGATAGGACTTACATGAAGAGAAGAGCCGATGAAATTGTCGATTAGCCAAGGATGACTTGCCTGTGATATATTGATCCACAAGCTCGGAAGCAGCAGTGTTTGGTTCTGATTTGTGGATGGGATTAGTTAATCGCGGGCAGGCATTCTGGCGAATTGACCAGCTCTTCTTTTATCATGCTAGTCATATCCTTCCCTTCCTGCCTGCATTTTCTCACTAAATCATCTTTTATCATGTATTGATTTGCTGATCTATCTGCTTTTGTGATAGCTAGATTAGTACAGTGGAATCTGTTACGACTGACTGGCGAAGTTGGGGTGGACGTAGTGATTGCTGTCTCACATCCCTGCCAGAAGTCGACGTCTGGTTTGCGAATAGTGGTACAGGAGAAGATCTGAAATGCTGACTGAAGGAGAAGTCTCATCTTTGCTGCACGCAGTGCTGGTTGTTTTCTTCTCTTCTGGGCTCACTCGGTAAGCACATTCACAGTTTCAATGCAAAATATATACACACAGTTTGTTTCATATGCCTTTTGTTTCTTCCTCTGTTTTTCTGGCTAGTATGATAAACTTCAACAGCAACAACAATACATGAAGTTCCAAAGAAAGCAGAACAAAAGATGGAGAGGAATATAATAACAATTCCACAGCAGCAACAAAAATACAGGAAGGTCCAATAATGAAAGTAGAACAGAAGATGGAGAGAAACATTGTTATAGCTGCTAGTAATCTCCTATCGAAACACCATTCCAACTCGTAATTGCCACGATCAATGAGCACACAATTAAAGCAGTAAATCGACACAACAATTAAGTGGCTCGGTTAAGAATAAGCTACAAAAGCATTTATACTCTGATGAACGAACAGAGAAGAGCAGGAAAAGCAGTCACCATTAGATGATTGAACGGCCATGACTTAAGCAGAAAGTGTCTCCAGAATCTCTAACCCAATAAACAGAACATAAGCCATAGATTTCCTGATGATCTGTCCAATTACACAAGGATCCATGCCTGTAACAGCTGTCATTTTCCATTGTGGGTAATATAATCCAAAGTGATACTATTAATTTGACCTTAGCTAGATTGACAGAAGCAGATGTTAGTATCACGAGTTGAATGATAACATTCCCATTTCTGAAACATGACAAGAAACTATAAGTCATGACCTATTCTCATTCACACATCTTTTATTAGTGCATTAGCCTCTCTGGTGCATCTACATAATGGTCATCACTAAAGATGTGATGAACCGGAGAAAAACTCAGTAGGTTTTCACTTTCCAGCAATGGTGCGTTTAGAAGTTTCAAGGGGTAGAAGGCATGTTCATTTATGAGAATCAAAAAATGATGGTTTGCTTTTAAGCACGGAGGTGAATATTCCGGTTATTTACCGATTACTCATGAGATTTAACAATTTTAATTTTAAAAAAAAGTTTGTCAAGCAATCTTGCAGAAGGGAAGTCAGTTCTAAATGCTAAATCAATATTGAGGGTAAATAGCAGAATTAATTGAAAGGTGAAGTTTACTTGCAGATTGATGATGGTTGGTTCATATTTACTCAGGAAGATGATTGAGAATCCAGTTGGGGAGGATAGATATGGACGTTGAGCGAATAGTTCCCAGCAACGTTTTGTTCTTCTTCAATCTCCTTTGCCAATTTTGCTGCAGAGTGGCTGCACCAGATAACCTCTATCTTCTGTAAACAATAAAAGTCTCCCAGACTGAAAGGGATCTCCACAAGCTGCTTGCACCTCTCCAAAACCAATTTCTCAAGGCGCGGGAATTTTTTTTCAGAAGCATTCCATATCTTTATATTCAGGTTCTCTAACTTTAAAACTTTGAGGTTAGGGAACTCATCATCTCCTGTGTCCCAAAACTCATCCTGAACAGCAGCTGATCGTAATTTGAGAACTTCCAAGTTCGGTAGTTTCTGAAAGAAAGAAACTTGACTCCATTGGAAACGGAACTCGGAGAGGCTAAGCTTTCTTAAGGTCACAGGAAGCTTAAATTGGCCTCGAGATTTCACACTACCATAATAAGATGCCTTAAGTGATGTAAGTTTATCCAGTGACTCCAAGTCGTGACATTCACTATTCAAGATACATCGCAACTTCTGAACATTAGGCAATTTTCCGAAAAAGTTAATCGCTTTTCCCGAATCAATGACCGGCGTAGAAAGTGTTATCAAATTCTCCAGCTTGGACGAGTTCTCAGGTGCATCCCTGAAAGTCGCTCGGTCATCTACATGCAAGTGCCTCAATTTCACCATTTCCCAAATAGTATGTGGCAAAGCAATTTCACCTCTAACTGCTCTGATCATCAATGTCTCCAAGTTCTGGAGGTTTGATATTGATTCGGGGATATTGTTGCACTCTGTACTAATTGAAATGTAACGCAAATGGAGAAGCTTTATAATGTTGTCAATATTAGTTTTGGTATTCTCCAAATGGATGACCCTTGACAGCTTCAAGCTGGAAAAGTCTGGGTTGTGATCCTGGCCCCGTACGTCTGGATCATTCATGTTAAAGAACAACAAGGTGCGTAGGGGAGGACTTACTGAAACCACTGGGAAATGTTCATGTGGGATGACAGGTTTTGAAGAGGTTGGAGTATCTCTTTTAAGCAATACGCTTAGACGTCGTTGATACATTACAGATTCTGGTAACTCCTGATACACATGTACCTGCTCCAAAAATTTTTCTTCTTTGGCCTTTGCCAAACACATATCGCGTAAAAGGTCATGAACATGGCAAGCCTTCACCCTTCCATCCGAACTTCTTTTGGCAATCAGGACGAGGTTTCTATCGATAAGATCCATTAGGCTTATCCTTGCTTGAATCTCTATGCTCCTAAATGCAGTCTTTTGAACAAGGCCATCAGCGATCCATAGCCATATTAACTTGTCCGCCGGAATTTCCTTATCTCCTGGGAATGCTCCAAGATAAAGAAATAATGGCTTTAAAAAATCAGGTAGAAACTTGTAACTTAGCTCTAACGGCCCCATCCATTGTGATTGCGAATGATGATCAAGATACGAGGAGCTCAAGTTTTCAGCTACTTGCTCCCAAAGTTCATTTTTTCCGACTGACTTGGCGAGAAATCCAGCTACCACGACAACTGCTAGTGGTAATCCTCTGCACTTTTGTGCAATTTGCTTCCCGAGTTGACATAATCCCGAAGGGCATTTTCCGTGAGGATAAACTTTCCGTTCCAATAGATCCCAACTCTCCTCATCAGTTAATAGACCAATTTCAATTGGGTCGCTATGATATTTTGCTTGCAATGCAATTATTTTGCTTCGGCTAGTTAACATGATCCGACTACCAATGTTATCATCAGGAAAGAAATTCTTGAGTCCCATAAATGCATCTATCCCCCAGACATCGTCCAGAACAATAAAGTATCTCCTTCCCTTTAACACTTTGTGAACCATAACGGATAACTCTGTTTCACTTGTCCACCTAATTAGATCAGTGACCTCAAGTTTGGAACCTAGAATCGTAAGAAACAAATCTTTCTTGCTGTATACTTGGGAGACAGTGCACCATGCACGCACATCAAAGTGTTCTTCTGCAGAAGGATCCTCATAAACTTTCCTGGCCAGAGTAGTCTTGCCTGAGCCTGGCATGCCAACAATGGAAACAACATCTAGCTTCTTTCGACTATAGAGTCTTTTCTTAATTAATTTCATCTCAACCTCGAAACCCACCACCACGTCGATAACTGTTGGGACCTTATCATTAGCTTTTTTGCAGTTGACCTCCATTATACGTGCTTCAATCAACTTGATGTGTTCCGTAAAGTCAGAAATCCAACCAGTGGTGCACGAGACAGGACAGGCTTCAACAGCAAATGAGTCGAGTAAATATTCTGCGACATATCCTGCCTCAGCGATAAGCTGACAAAGCTTTTGTGATTCCTCATCTTCAGTGGGGCTAGTTGTGAAATTCTGCATAAATGATCTGAAAAGAATTAGGGTCTCATGAATCGCTTGGCACTGCTCTTTTTTATTCCTGATTGTATCAGATTCACAATCCATGAATTCCTTCCAGTTGTCAAGGAGCAGATCAAAGAAGCCCGGTAGATGAACCGTTGGAAATTCTTGTCTTATTCTATGAAGAATTACTGTATATTGGAGACCCTGAGTTTCCTCTTGGAGTAAATCCAGATTTTCAAGTAAGTCAGCTATCCTGTTACTCAAGTTGCTTAAACGATTGATGAAACAAGAGCAAATGACTGAACCTACGTTCCTTAACAATGTTTGGAAGCGTAGCTTGAAATCTGACGATTTCTCCTGATCAGCACTGATAAACAAAAGTCCCCGATGAAGTCTCTCGAACTGAGCTTTAATTTGACAACTAGCCTCATCTTTTACTAGCTCAGTCATATTTTCTTGGATGCAATCCACATACCCCTTCAGAAATTCATCACTCAAAGGATGACTTCTGGAGCCCTCAAGCGACAGTACTGCAGCTCTAAGGACACCGATACGCATATGCAAGCCTACACGGTCTTTGGTCCAGACATACACTTTCCACCAATGGACTTCCCCATATCTTAATGAGTAATGACACGCCATCTCAAAGGCGGTAACTTGGGCAGAAATCAATAACTCGCTCGTCTCCTCAGCATTGATCTGATCAATGTCTAATTGAAGGTAGTTCCTCAATAACTGCATCTTCTTGGCCAATGTTTTCATTACTTTGTCTTTCTCACTGAAATCCAACTCGTCAATAATTTCAGAGTCTTCATCAATAGTCACTACAACAAAATCCACATGATTAGACACTAAAAATTATCACACTTGCCTTAAAGCATCACCATATCGATCCACCTACCAAGACATTTGAAATGTTTATTTAAATGAGGCTACTCCTACCTACCAGCAAAACTCGCGCACTGGTTCTATTGTAATCAAAACTCAATTAATCAATTGTGGCGATTGAGAAAGCCTCCCTCTCGAATCTTATCTCGTCCTATGTATACACCATTTTCCAGAATCGATTCATGTTCGGTTATATATCTGTGATCGATTCTGGACAGGTTTATTCACCATTCTTCTTCAATTGGATAGTTATTTCCATTTTCTGAATGAATGTGTTTTCGTGCTTCTTTTAGAATATAATATAAAAAATGTGTTTAGAATATGAAATGGCATTATGTTTTCATGCTTCCTTTTAATCTGTGTAGTGTTCAGATCACTAGTATGTTCAGATGGATTTTTGTTACTCAAATCTGAATCAGTTCTTGAAGCTTGTGAAAAGCCTTCTCTAATTGATTGTTGAACCTTGTGAAGTTTTGTAAGCTCTTGTTGCATGGTAAATGATTTAACATCATTCGCCGAACATATTTTAGATTCAAAATTCAGAGTCATTCTTTTGTGTTTCTCTTGATCTATAGAGCTAGTTACCAAATCTGAATCGTCTTTTTGAATTCATTCCTGTTATTAGATTAATTAGTGAAAGCTTTGTCTCATTGAAGATTATTGAATCATGGGTAGTAACTGTAGTTTCTTCTTGTTGCATGGATAGTGATCTGACATCATTTAGCAAATCTATTCTAGATTCTGAATCTCATTGGATATTTATGCTTCCCTGCCCCCATCCTTTATTCATAGAGTATGTTTCTGAATCTAAATTCTACATTGGATTTGTTTCTATCATACAATTAACTGATGAAAAGCTTTCTCTGTATGAAGAGTGTTGAAGCCATGCCGAAAGCAAGAGATGGATTGTCAAGGGAAGATGATGCAACTGACAATTACATCAACTGCAGGCGAGATTTTAATCTTGCAGATGAACCGGAGGTCCAAACTCCATTCAGGTGGAGAAATACGCCAGTGGTGGGTGATATTAATTATAACGCCAATGACCATTAGACGCCAGGAGAGCTCTTTCCGGAGAACACGTGTTGGCTACGGAACCTGTCTCCAGTGATTCGCAGAGGGCAAGGTCGTGGCAGAGGGTGTGTACGCGATGTCTTGCCGTCTTGGTTTATAAGAAAGCCTCTGTGACTTCACGTATATACTGGGGGTAATAATTCTCAACTAACCTAAAAATATATGGAAAATGATGATTTATTCGTGGTATGTAGGATTTCTTGTTATTTGTAAATGACAGTCAGTTGTGACTTGATGAAGTTACATATGTGCATTGCAGTTGATTAAATCTTGTTGGGTTAGCAAAGATCATTGCTGTTCTGATTCATTGATGAAGTTGCATATGTGCATTGCAGTTTGGTTAAAGATCATTGTTGTTCTGATTCAATAGTTGAATTTTGGTTAATTGTTCTGTTATAGTTGATTAATCCATTTGAAAGTTCTTGTCCAGTAGCTTGCTCTCTGATTTTGTACAGTAGTTCATATGTAACTGTCAGTAGATGTCAATGTTTTCAAGCATGCCAACTGTTCATAAGTATGTGTAATGGAACTAGAGTATGGAAGCATTTTTAGTTTATAATATATTCAGCTTCTTGTACCGTACCTTTGATGTTCTGGATAAAGGATCGGAGGAGAATTAGGTTCATGCGAACTGCATCAGATTGATCCTTCCAAGTCATGATCAAGTTGGATTTATTGACGATCAGATCCTCAAGGCTTCCGAGGAGAATAATTAAGAAGTGCATACGATGTGTTCTGGGAAAATAATCAACGCAATACATGTCCTCAATGGTTTCTTCTTTCATAAGATCCACCTTATTTATGAAATCAGATAGCATGGAACTTATGCTTCCCTTCATTTCATGATTGAAACATGAGACGGCGAGAAATTCCACACTTCTTACCAATGCTCGGAACCATGCCCTGATATTTGATAGTTTCTCAACATCAGTAGCAGTGGGCAGCCCAGAATCAGGAAACAGAATGATCGCCAGTCCACTTGGAAACCTATCGAATTGATCTGTTACCGGGCCCGGGCTAATAAATACATCAGTGAAAGCATTATCTTTTAGATGGTCTACCAGACTATCATGGATGCAATTCACATGAATAGTCAGAAGTTCATTATTCATAGCTGCAATGATACTACTAGAGACATGCTGTGGCAATACCGAAGTTGTCCTCAGGCATCCAAGGCATATATCTGACTCTATGCGATGCCTCGTACTTGAGAACTTTTCCTTCCAGCTGGCCCAGTCGGTATAATTACTGAAGAAGGCATAGTATGCCATCTTGGAAGCCACTAGTTGAGAAGAAAGCAGGAAGTCATTCATTTCTTCACCATTCATTCTCTCCGCAGTGAACTCAAAGTAGTATCTCAAGAGAAGCAAATATCCTCTCATGGTTTTTCTTTCTTCGTCTCCGGCTATGGCCTTATGGTGCAAATCCTCATGAACTTGGTTGAGAAACTCCAGAATGAACTCATTCCCGATTAGCAAGTAACCGGGCATCAAAGATGCTTCATGTGTACTGATAGCAGCCTCATAGACAGGTTCAATCTCACTTGCCAGGGGTGTGATACAATCATTCCGACAATCATTTATTAGGGAGGAATCGAGTTCTTCCCTGGATAAATAATCAGTTAAATCTTTGACAATCATCAAAAGATGACGCTCAATCTTCTCCAACAACAAAGCTGAAGTTTTGTTTAAGCCCCCATCCCCCTTGGCCATACAGTTGAGTTGCCACCTGCAGAATGTAATGACTATTCCCATGTCCTCCCTCATCCAGCGATATACGTTGGGAAGATCAGGACCTTGATGAAACTTTATCAATAAATTTTCAAGTAGAGCAATAACGGCCTTGTGAATTGAAGTGAAATTCCGGTACACGTATTTAAGCATCTGGCGTAGATCCTCGGAAGTTTTGACACGGCCACCACATTGTTGCAAAAGGGGCATCTTATCACGGACTTCCGTGACACTGCCTTTCATAATCTCAATGCTTTCTTCTTTTATAAGATTCATGTTCTCAATGAAATCAGAGAGCGATGAAGTTATGCTCCTATTCATTTCATTATTGAAACATTGGAGGATGAGAGACCCCACATTTCTGACCGAAACTTGGAAGCGTACCCTGATATCTGATAGTTTTTCTTGATCAGCAGTGAGAGGCCTAGAATAGGCAAGTAGAAAAATCAGGAATGACAACCCACTTTGAAGGGAAGTGAATTGATCAATCATCGGGCTTGTTAGATCAGTGAAAGCTTTATCTTTTAGAAGGTCTGACAGATTATCATGGATGCAGTTCACAAAAATAGTCAGAAGTTCATCATTCATAGCCAGAATACTACTAGAGACATGTTGTGGCAATACCAAAGTTGTCCTCAGGCATCCAAGACGTATATCTGACTCTATGCGATGCCTCGTACTTGAGAACTTTTCCTTCCAGCTGGCCCAGTCTGTATAATTACTGAAGAAGGCATAATATGCCATCTTGGAAGCCACTTGTTGAGAAGAAATCAGGAAGTCATTCATTTCTTCACCATTGATTCTCTCCGCAGTGAACTCAAAGTAATATCTCAAGAGAAGCAAATATCCTCTCATGGTTTTCCTTTCTTCGTCTCCGGCTATGGCCTTGTAGTTCAAATCCTCATGAACTTGGCTGAGAAACTCCATAATGAATTTATTTGTGATCAGCAGGTAACTGATAGACGCTTCATTTCTACTAATAGCAGCCTGATAGACGGGTTCAATCTCACTCGCCAGTGTTGAGATATGAGCTCGCCTAAGATACATTATTTGGTCAGGATCGAGTTCTTCCCTGGATAAATAATCAGTTAAACCTTCGACGATCATGAAAAGATGACTCTCGATCTTAACCAACAACAAAGCCGAAGTTTTGCTTCTGACCTTATCCTCGTTGACCATACAGTTGAGTTGCCACCTGCAGAATGTAATGACCATTCCCACCTGCTCCCTCATCCAGCCATATTGAGGGAGAAGATTACAATACTCGTGAAACTTTCTCCCTACATTTTCAAGTAGAACAATTATGGCCTTATGAACTGAAGTGAAGTTTCGGTACACGTCTGTAAGCATCTGGTGCAGATCATCAATATTATCGCCGCGATCAAAACTTTGTTGCAGAAGGTGCATCATCGGATGGAAGTCATCTGAAACACTGCCTTCCATGAGCTCTATCTCTTACATAAAAACAGTATGATGCTTTGTTTGGCAGTCAAATAGTATCAGAAGGATCGATCTGAACTTTGGGAGAATAACCTGCAGTTGCATAGAACGATTAGAAATTCATAGATCACTGCAATTCAAGAAAAGAGTTGATTATATTATTTACCTTAATTAGGAATTGAAGCTTCGGTGAAAGTAAAAAAGATGTTACAATATTCCAAAGATTGGGTTTATGCGGCGGTTAGCAGGTCGGAACAGGATTGCAGGGAGCGGCAGAATAGGTGGTGCTGTTCCGCATGAAGAGAGAAGGTGGATGGTGTTGATTGATTAATTTTGTATGGTTAGGAATCAACAAAGAAAGACAAGTGATAGAAGAAACAAACAAAAACCCTGAGCTATCAGATATTTGGTTCTATTGAGATACTACTGCAGCAGAGTCACATTATATACAGTACAGATACAGCATGATGAACAATTAATAGATTTTACACACACATATATACTCTGTAGAATACTGAATACATTGGATAATAAAATTATAAATAAAACCGATGAACTGATTTTGTGTTCGAAGATGTAGAGGGTCATATGTAATCTACTTGAATTTCCTATATAATTGTATCATTTTAAGTCTATGAAATAAAATGCTTGCAATGATATCCTGTATATATGTGAAAATGTAGTGTCAAATATTCCTTTCAAATTGTACTGACCAGCTATAGATTGACAGGTGTGGCCAATTATTCTGTCATCAGATTCCAACCTTGACATTCCATTTCCATATAGCAGATATTGAGGATATATTGTAGGGCAGCCATACATAAAACCTTAAGCAAGGAGAACCAGAGAACAAGAAATGATTCAGGTCAAGAATTTGGAGGAAAATGATGACCACAACAAGTTATGTGAGAGTCATTATAGCAGATAAGTTCACTGTCCTCCGAATAAAGTTCTTGGCGTTGGGAATAACCCGGGTCCATTCTAGTTTTGAACTGTGTCATAGTTACACCTGAACTTACTGATGAACACAATATTTTCTGCTAGACGTGACTGAGCTGTATTGTTAGTGTACTTATTTGCTTCTACATTTGGGCAGAGTTTGAGTTTGATCAGTGTGATCCTGATTCCTGAATATGTTGGTCGGTATGAAGCTGTTTCCACATACCTCTTCACTCTGTTTAAAGATGAACAGTTTGCATTGCATCAATATATGATAGAAATCCACAAGAATTGATATAAACGATAGAATCCACTATCATAGAGTTATAAACTCAAGAACATGGTTGATAACAAAAGACGACGTAAGTCTGATAATTTTTTATCAACAAGATTAAGTGATTAAAGCCTAACGGGCTAACCTAATAGACTAAAGCCCAAAAGTGGCTCGAAAGTACTAAACCCGGTACAACTCTTTATTTTCAAACTCGTTCCATATCAGTCTCCCCTACTTAATAAAAACTCGTCCTGGAGTTATATAAATATGGAAGACCAACACCAACGAATAACATCATGCACTACGAAACAGGTATACTTGCTCGAACTGCTCGAATGAGTGTCTCATGACCTCCTGGATCAAATACGAGTTTCACATGCACCGAAGGTACATCACGTGATCCTATGAGAGTAGTGAGGATAAATGCAAGCTCTAATTTAGCTGTAAGTCTCATTCTCCATGCAATCCCATGCTAGAAAAAACAACTCGTCCATGAGTTGAAGATTTACCAAGATCAAATATGTAACGACTTGAAAAATAACGTAATAAAAATAAACTTCTTTATTTGAAAAGTCTAGAAACGAAGTCAAAATTCTAACGAGAGTCAAAAACCAACAATGACAACTACATCAAAATAAATAAGAGTTCGAATAACGAAAAGTTTAAGTCTAATCCCAAAATAATTGAAAGAACGACCCCCACACTCTGCTGCTGAACATCCAAGTCTCTGAGGCATCTTGGGTAGCAGAATCTACAAGAAGGTAACAAAACAAGTGTGAGATAAAACTCAGTGAGGTTCTTGTGCTAAGTGAACAATGAAATATATAATAAAGAAGTTGGATTTTTTTATCAAACGAATCATAATATATAAAATAATCGAAGAAAAACATAACAAAGCGAATAAACTGTAGTTGATGCCGTCTCCTTATAACCCCAATCCAAGACCTTATCTCTCCAGACAGGAAGCTATCACTGTCAAACGAAGACGAAGACCCTGCCATGGTACAGGGGTGAAACACTACTACTCCCAAGACCTCGGCGACTTCTGCCTCGCGTCAAGGGAAAGTAAGTGAAGGAACTTTATGAATAACTCGACACACACAACTGTCCAAGTCTATCCACTCGGAAACCTCCACCGCATTTGCGCACATATCGGTCGATGAACAAATCAATCAAATATATATATATATATATATATACACACTTTAGAGCGGAAGCATGAGAAAATGATTTGATGCAGTTTTCGGAACTTTGTTTTCATGAGCTTTCACAATGTTTGAGATGCAATACTATATATATAATATTAAAATAGCTTCTTGTAGTTTCGCAAACTATACATATACTTTTTGGGTAGAACACTCACCTTAGATAGCCTCGTAACACTTAACACCCGCAAATCCTAGATAAAAAGTAGCACTACTTAACAATTACGCAATGACAACTTATCGATACCCTTCAACCCCACGAAACAAGTGTTAGAATTTTAGCACTAATGAGGCTAGTCCATGACTTTGTATCTCAACCAAAGGGGCTCCACACGTTTGAAATGAAGTTTCATTAAACGTGTATAATCTACTATGGTAGTAGATGACACTTGAGAAAGAATTACTAAAATTCATTGAAAGGTGAAAGAGTTATTGAAGCTCAAAGTGTGTTGGTTGATGCATTGAATATGAAATGCCAAGAGTTGGAATGGGAGAAGTCCCACATGGCTAAAATTGAGGAAGAAGGAACTACTTATTAGTCCAAGGCTTGGGTTAAGTGATTGGACCCTTAGGGCACCCATGCTTTTGGAAGGGGGGAGGAGCTAGATGCTCCTACACACGCACCCGCCGGGCCCGGGTCGTGGGTTGTGGGACGTGGGCCGTGGGCTCGGAGGGTCCGTGGGTTCGCGGGTCGCGGTCTTGAGTTGATTATTATCTTTTTGGGCCAGAAACATATTTTGTTTGGTTAAGCCCAATAAGATAATCGGTTAAGTCTGAAACCAGTCCATCGGTCGAGTCCGGTTGGTCTAAGCGAACAGTTGTGTCCGTTCGGTTTGAATTTGAGCGAACTGGTCTGACAATTCGCCAAAGGATGTAACTGAAACGAAAATTCCAACAGATGTATGCATTCAATTTTTGTTTCAGAGGACCTTTTACGAAGGATACATCTATTGATCGCAACTCTTCAATATTATAAATAGCCCCCCTAGAATCGATTTCAACACACAGAAATCCATTCTTCTTCCTTCTCTTAAACTACTCTCTCTAAAGCCAGAAAAACCTTTATTGTATTAGTTCGCAGAGTCAAAGTTCGAGTGCTAGAACTCTGATTCACATACTGCTGTTCTATTTTGGGAGACTATTTGTCAAGTAAACCGTTAGCACCAGAGCGGGGCAAATACAGTTTTAAGGAATAAGGCCCAACCTTTGCTCAGCAGTCTAATCATACTCCTTACCTACTCCGTTTCTGTCCTCATACACTACCGCCACCAATCAACAACAAGCATGAACCACAAGAAACAACTAAGCACATGGAACGAATTCAACGATGATATGATGTTTGGCTAATCAATTATTTTATTAATTCTAACTATCTATTTACTTGCCACCAAATTCCAGTGTAGATTGTGCTTGTGCATTTTATGTGTGAAAATGAAAAACGGTCAACGACAAAATATGCTATGTTAATAAAATCAAAATGTACAATGTGCATAAGAATGCTCGAGGTTATAAAATCCACCATGACGACAAACGTTTTCACATACAAACTGACTACAAATTAAGCCCGACTAAAATTTCCATTGAAAAAAAGGGGGTTTTACAAAATACCATTCTCTTCCCAAGATATTGCATGGAACAAGTGAGCACGGAGATGGTATATAACATGTCGGCACACACACCTTCCTGACAATTCTCCATAATATGAAAACCTTTTCCTCGGTAATGAAATTATCTTATCTCCTCGAGTAAGCTCGACGGTAAATTAAATAAATATTCTTTTGACCACAATACTCCACGTCAAACTCATTCATATAACCACTGAAGAGTAGACCCAATCACCCAACAATAATTCACATGTATCGTCATCAATTACGTACGTCACATAAAATATCCTCTATAAAATATTCACCAATCGAACCGATCGACCAATATAGACCCTATCTATATCTCCACCAGGAAACAATTTATAAATTTATAGGGCTCTAAATGTGAGACAATTGACAAACCCGTCTTCTCAGCGGAAGATCAAATTAGCAAGCACATTTACCACTATCAATCATAATAAGATCACATACTTTTCCCATAACAGTACATGTAGATCGATCGAAAAGTACCATGTATGGAAGCATCAACTAATTAAATAGTATGTCACTTCATAGAGTGCACAATTGCGTCCCGCAAATTATACCAACACGAGTAATTGCCGATTTCAAGCCCTGGGGTCACTCAATTTATGATGCCCATCAACACTTACTCCACCACCCATACTTCCAAAGTGGCCAAACTCGTCAACTGGTGTGTTACTGCTGTTTTTTGGTTTGAGCGTGAGGCTCGGTTTTGTGGGTTGGGAATATAATTTGTACTATAATAATACTTATAAGACACTAAACTAGGAGTCCTAGACTAACTAGTTTATTTAGGGCGAATTACGTAAGGTACCTGATCTTAAATTCGAGCTAATTACAGATTCAACTCCCGATCTCAAACAATTACATCCAAGTCCAAAATCTATTTTTTGAGTTGGACTAATTAAAATTTAAATGGAAAAGAAAATGAATTGGACTCAATTGCAATTTATGACAATTGATAATCTTCAACAGCAACAACAATGCAAAAGGTTCCAAAGAAAGCAGAACAAAAGATGGAGAGAAATATCATAGCAATTCCACAGTAGCAACAAAAATACAGGAAGTTCTCTTCCAAAGAAAGTAGAATAAAAGATGCAGAAAAACGCCACACTAATTACCACGATGAATGAACACACAAGTAAAACAGTGAATCGACACAACAATTACGTGGTTCGGTTCAAAATTGAACCTACATCCATCGTGTTTCGCACCAAATTCACTATATCTTCGTCTTTGTTACAAGATATACAAAAGGATTACAATAGACCAATCTACGAATCAACAGCTGTTCCAATAACATAACTTTCACAAACATAGAAGTGCAGGAGAAAGAGTCACTGTTAGATGATGATATAACTACAACTTAACAAAAGAAAACATAACATAAGCCAACAAGTCCCTTATGTTCCAATAACATAACTTTCACAAACATAATATCAATCCAATAACATAAGCCATCAGCAGAACATAAGCCATTATGTTCCATAACTTGCAAGGATCGCATTCAAAGATTGAACCACAGAGTAATGATCTGTCCGACTCTACAAGGATCCATGCCTGTATCAGCTGTTCGGGCATGAAAAATTCAAACAGAAGAGGGCATTTTCCTGTTGTGTACATGCAATTTTTATTAGTGCATTAGCCTCTCCGGTGCATCTGCAGAATGTCCATCTACAGAAGAAAAACTCTGGTAGGTTTTCACTTTTCAGCAATGGTGCGTTTAGAAGTTTCAAGGCCTAGAAGGCGTGTACATTTATGAGAATCAAATAATGATGGTATGCCTCTAAGCATAAACGTGAATATTCCGGTTATTTAGTGATTACTCATGCAATTTAACAATTTTAATTAAAAACAAAAGTTTGTCAAGCAATCTTGCAGCAGGGAAGTCAGTACTAAATGCTAAATGTTCAATATAGTAAATATCGTACTTGATTGAAAGGTGGAGTTTACTTACAGATTGATGATGGTTGATTCATATTCACTCAGGAAGATGATTGAGAATCCAGTTGGGGAGGATAGATATGGAACTTAAGCAATTCATTTGCAGCCTCAGTTTGTTCTTTTTCAATATCCTTTGCCGATTTTTCTGCAGAGTGGCTGCACCAGATAACCTCAATCGTCTCTAAACAACTGATGTCTCCCAGACTGGAAGGGATCTTCACAAGCTGCTTGCACCTCTCCAAAACCAATTTCTCAAGGCACGGGAAATTTTCTTCAGAAGCATTCCATGTCTTTATATTCAGGTTCTCTAACTTCAAAACTTTGAGTTTAGGGAACTCATCATCATCTCCTGTGTCCCAAAATTCATCCTGAACAGCAGCTGATCGTAATTTGAGAATCTCCAAGTTTGGTAGTTTCTGAAAGATTGAAACTTGACACCATTGGAGACGGAACTCGGAGATGCTAAGCTTTCTTAAGCTCATAGGAAGCTTCAATTGACCTGGAGATTTCACGCTACTATCATAGGATGCCTTAAGTGATGTAAGTTTACCTAGAAACTCGAAGTCGTGACATTCATTGTCGTGCTTATTATTTAAGATACATCACAACTGCTGAACATTAATTAGGCACTGTTCTGAAAAAGTTCTTCGCTTTTACAGAATCAATGACCGGTGTGGAAAGTGTTATCAAATTCTCCAGCTTGGATGAGTTCTCAGGTGGTGCGTCCCAGAAAGTTGTTCGGTCATTTACATGCAAGTGCCTCAATTTCACCATTTCCCAAATACAACGTGGCAAAACAATTTCACCTCTAACTGCTTTGATCATCAATGTCTCCAAGTTCTTGAGATTTGATAGTGATTCAGGGATATTGTTGCACTCTGTGCGAATTGAAATGTACCGCAAATGGAAAAGCCGTACAATGTCAGGAACATTAGTTTTGGTGCTCTCAGAATGGATGACCCTTGACAACTTCAAGCTGGAAAAGTCTGGGTTGTGATCCTGGCCACGTTAAGTTCGGATCATTCATGTCAAAGAATAACAAAGTGCGTATAGGAGGACTTGCTGAAACCACTGGAAAATGTACATGTGGAATGACGGGTTTCAAAGAGGTTGGAGTATCTCTTTTCAGCAATAAGCTTAGTCGACGTTGATACATTACAGATTCTAGCAACTCCTGATACACATGTACCTGCTCCAAAAAAATTTCTTGTTTGGCCTTTGCCAAACACATATCACGCAAAAGATCATGAACATGGTAACCCTTTACCCTTCCATCTGAACTTCTTTTGGCAACCATGACGAGGTTTCTATCAATAAGTTCCATTAGGCTTATCCTTGCTTCAATCTCTAAGCTTCTATTTGCAGTCTTGTGGACAAGTCCATCAGCAATCCATAGCCATATTTGGTATAGAATTAAAACATCGAGTTAAGTGAAAATTTAGCTGTTTTTAACCCGGTTTTCTGAACTAAAGCTATCAACCAAACAGCCTCTAATTACTTTATTTAAATGTCACATATAAGGGTGTAAGTAAATACAAGTAAAAAAAATTAAATATAATAAAGGGTTATTTACATTTAAGTACCTCCATAGATGACCACTTTTTGTTTAGATCCCTAACCGATTAGTATGTATATATATTTTAAATAATATGGATTTGCAACCCACTTACGAAATTAACCGAAATATAATTATCAGAGGTACATAGAGGGAGTATAACATAAGTTTTGTTCGAGTTTTCTATCGCAGTCTGTTATGCATGGTAGGCCCATAAATTTTGAGGCCCTGTGCGAAACTTTAATTTTGTATGTATATTATATTTCTATAACTTTATATCATAAGCATAAATTATAATTAAATATTTTGTGCTTCCTAATGCATGTAAAAAATAATGATGAATTTACAACCTTAAATGAATTCTTAGTATAAATAATCATGTTTAAACTAAATTTAACGGGTTATGCTTTTACATGGAAAGCTCATATTTTGAGTTGAAACCTTTGGTTAGATTTTTTTTGAATAAATATATTTTATTTTTGTTAAATTTGAATGTCTACAACTGCATGCATAAGTATTACTTTAAAACATTTTAGTAAGATTTTTTAAAAATGTAGTGTAACTATTTTTTTGTTCAATTAAATGTTTAAATTTCATATTAAACGTGTAAGCATGTTAAAGTTAAATGTTTGAATCATACGTTAAACATGTAAGCATATCAAATGATCTCGAATGATTAAAATATAAGTTCAAATTAACTCAATATAAAGTAAAAAAAAAAAAAAAAGCACCGTGGAAATGAGTCAACAAATATAACTAAAATATGAAACGTGAAATATAATTAAGAAGATAAAACGTTACAAATATAACTAAAACATGAAATGTTAAAAGAATTAAGAAAAAAATAAAAATGTTAAAGGAATTAATAAAAACAAAAATGTTAGAAGAATTTAGTAAAAAAATGTTAAAGAATTAAGGAAAAATAAAGTGTGTAGCATAGAAGCATCGAACAATGGACTTGTGTTGGGAAGGTAAACTGCAGATTTAATAATGCTAATTCGACCCAGCACCGTCAAATCATTTTATAGGGGATGAATTTTCGAGCAGTGTCTTCACGAATCTCGAACTTAAAACTTATGTGAACTCAAGCCGATTATTACTAGGCATAACAACTTTTGGGTTAGTTTTTATCAATTGGAGAAAATAAACTTCAATAATGTGTATGGGAGGAAGGCCCATCATCCCTCATATTAATAGACAAATGAAGAGTGTGAGCTAAGACAATTTGTTTATGGCAACCAGGTGCTGGTTCTCCACCTTCTACACCCGGGATACCTACAGAACCATCAGTTAAAAGTAAAGCTGTGTTATCTTCAACTTAAAATTCATTCAATTCAGTTACATTCAGTTCAGTTCAGTCCAGTTCAGTTCTGCTTAGTTATATTTTATACTACAATTCAGTTCAGTTCAGTTCAAAAAATTACAGTTGAAGAGAACAAAGTCTAAGTCGTAATTTTTAATTAATTACAGTGTTTTACTTAAAAAAAAATTCTATTTCACTCGTAGTCGCTACTAACGGCGTTTTTTTAAATTCACAAATTAATAATCTAAAATTGTTTTTGTTTTCCTTAATTAGGCCATCTCCAGCAGTTGCAACTCTCTGCAACCCACTCTCTCCGCCACGTTAGCATTCCACTCACTCCAACTCACTTTGCAACTCTGCACAATTCTCTACTCTAACAGTGAGGCCCCAAAATCTATTTTCTTTTAACATTTCTTTCAAACTTAATTAGTCATTTCATTTTCTTTTCTCATTTCATTTTAAACTTTATTCTTAGCTTTATTTTAAATGTAGTTAATTAATTATAACAAAATCACATTAATTTTTTTAAAATACATTACTTGAAAATAAAAATTACATTACTTAAAAAAACTATAATACTTAAAATTGAAAATTACAATACTTGAAATTGAAAATTACAATAATTGAAAATGAAAATTACAACAATTAAAATACTACATTCTACAAGTGTAATTTTAAATTCAAATAATATGTATTTTAAATTTGAGAAGTAATGTATAAGTATATTTCTAGTGCTACATATAATTATTATCATATGGAAATATTCAAGAAAAATGAAAAATAATAAAAAAGATAAAAGTAGAAAAGATGAAAGAAAACAAGAAAAGAGGAAAGGAAACAAGAAACAGGAAAGAAAAGAAAGAAAACAAGAAAAGAAATGAAAAACAAAAAAAAAATTAAAAAAAAATAAAAAACCCAGCGCTGGGGCGCTGGGACTCGATTTGGGACTCTGCTGGAGTCCCAAATCGAGGTCCATGTTGCAACACTGCTGGAGACAGCCTTAGTCACTACTGGAGGAGGAAGCCCACCGGCGTCGGAGAAGAAGAAAAGTGCAGCGAAAAGTATTAATATAATTTCGCAATCTCGACGATACATCAGCATTTCTACTTTATTTACCTCTCTATTTCTTTCTCTTTTATAGATAGATTTAACTTGGTTTTCGAATATTATCTATTTTATCCTTTTTTTCGGCATTAATCACATGAGGACACTATTTATTCACAATTCTTTATGCATAAACCAAACTAATATATCAAATATATACTTTATCGCATTTTTATTTACATTTATAAGTCTAGCCTATTGAGGGGCACCCTTTAAGACACATAGACGTTGTAGTAAATAACATCAACATTACGTGTATAGAATCCACAAGTATGATTCAAGTGCATAAGTGCGTTATATTAAAATATTTTTGTTTGGAAAGACATTAGTAACCTATGTTGGTACGTAGCAAGTATTTCATTAACACGATTTATTAAACCGTATAACTAGTTAGCGACTTGCTAAACAATTTGCTAAATAATCACACGACAATGTTTATTCACCAATTCGTTATGCATAATCTCAAATCCACGACTAACACTCATGTGAGTAGTTGTGTACGTAGTATCGAAAGATTTTTGTTTGAAAACTCGTTAGCAACCTATGGTTTGAACTTGTGGTTTTACAATTCCAATTCATTTCATTAATGGCCCGTACGATTCATAAATTATAGTCTAAAGTGCTTCCTAAATTATACAATTTCAAGAACTTGGCACAATATATACACATGTCCATGTAACAATTTAAAGAAGTATATATATATTATGATTCCTATTTACTTGCATCACTTTTGCATCATATTTCACATATATACAAACAAAGAGGCTCCAGTTGCAACCTCACTAACAGACAGCCGAACAATCGTTCAATAAGCAACGCCGCCAGAAAAGCTATCTCCGTCGTGGAGCACAGACTCCGTGAGCCAATAACCGTCCCAGGATCCACCAACTCTCTGAACCATAGTAAACTGGAAGACCTCTTCTTCCTCAGGCCGAGCTCCTCGTATCCAAACTCTCTCTTTATAGAGATTCTCCTTAACATTCAAGCTGCTCAATGTCTTTCTCTCCTGATGACCAAGCAGAGCCCGGTAGATGGAGTGGTGGAATATTCACCTGAAACTTTCAAATTGTCCTAACTCGAAGAAAGGTCCAAAATAGGTTGATCTTTCAAAAGGGTCAAATCCAGCAAATCTATACATTACTTCAATCCCATAATCTGGCCGGGGTTGGTCATTGAACATCAAGGCATCAAGCTGGTATCGTACTGCTTCCTCTGCAGTAAAGCTCAATCTGGGACCAGAAGGCCTTTTACGGCGAGTCTCAAGCCATTCAGGAGAAAAGGGCCTGCAAAGTCAGCAGAACAAGCTCGACACCGAAAGCTTAATGGTTTGGATACTCGCAAAGGTAATGATAGTGGAGAGGCAACAAATGACATTTTTTAGCCAGACCTCAGTTGTACTTGGTACACTTTAGATTCCTACAAAATGAGCAAGAAACAAAGAGTTACTCATTATGGTTCATCTGGTTCTGGGACGCCCAATTAGATTTTTTGCTAGGACAAGATTGCATAGAGGATGTTTAGGTTCTTCCAATTATATAAAGTCCCTTCACTATTGTAACCTGAATGGTAATTGGCAGTTTTGTCTACCGTGCCGCATGTTGTGGTGTCTTCTGATGCTTTAAATGTTGTACCCTGATTGTGCCGTATGCAGTATATGTTGCACTGTACAACACACTCAAGCATTAGGAGACACTACATCATGCGGCACAGTCTTAATTGGCCTAGTATCAGCATCTGCAGACTGCAGGCACTTAATTGATGCAGATAATGCTAATAGCAGGCCAAAAGACCTCAAAGTTCATGACAGTGAGGCATCTTTTAAGTTCTTATACAGGAGTGCGACTGGATAGCCCACCTAGTGAAGTGTCTTCATAAAAGAGAGTTAATCAGAAACTAAGTCCAACTGAACCCTATAAGTCTATAACTGAAGAAAAATGACATCACTGTTGACACTCCATTAAGTCCTCGAATAGTTTAACACCAAACCACAAAACACGCCACTACCTCAACCCGTCTACACCAATACCCCTAGAGAAACAGCAAGACTTGCAGATTTTTACTAGGAAGAACCACACCATCACCTTTAGTGCAATCATGCACAACACTTGGTAGCATTCACTACAAGTCGTGGAATAAGAAGTGAACTCACAGTGTATTGAAAGGCCTTTTGCTACATGTAAAAGAATATGCCACAATTCAAGAATCACATTATAAAAATCATATTATAATTTGGCTACACCTTTCTCATGAAGGCCATCCGGAGTTGATACTCATTCAGCCTAGGTACTTGATCTTGCAAAATGCAATTTTTTGCTATTTTCCCATCTTGGAGACAATCCAAATGTACATCATGTGCCCCTAACTAATTCAAGCATAGAAATGAACAATGTGATTCATAAAGTACCTTTGTGGCTCTACACAGCAAAATTGTAAAACAATCCCAAGTCAGATACTCAGATTATTGAACCCAAACATATAAAATGAAAGGAAATCCAAATTGCTCTATTTATTTAACCAAGTAAGAGTAGTTAGCCCTTGGAGTAATTACTTAACCATGTAGAAGTAAATTAATAATGCAAATGGCTGTAAACAGTTTATTTATAAAATGTAATCTGACATACAGAGACATAACTTACAAAAATATGTGATCATCTGAATACCAAACTATTCAGCTCTTGAGAGTTTCCCAACATGATTACATAATATAAAAGCAGATCAAATTTTACCAAATCATCCATCCAATAGAGCATCAAACATACAGAAGCATCACCAGATAACTAATACACATAAATTTTTTTTTTTTTTTGGAGAAGAAAGACTTTCATTCATTCATTCATTCAATATGAAAATCAGTACACAAAGATCACCACATCACAAATAATTCCACCAACAAATAGTAATCTGAAAAGCATATTGCCCCTTGTTGTACGGGGAAAAGGCAGATTTGGTCCACTTTTTTGGGGTCATTGTGACGCGCAAACAGCACAATGTAATCGTTGGCAATTTTGATCCGGAACTATTTAAAGTTGGCAAGTTTCATACAAAATCGACTGAGGTGGCAGTTTTCTTGATGAGTTGGCAATGAAACCACACTCTTGGTCAAAAAATTTGACTTCCAATACACACACATCAGCCGAGTTGGTGGAAGAAAAGCGGAAAACTTATAGTTTTCCCTCCAAAATTCATTTCCCCCAATAAAAGGAACAATCTAACACAATTTCCCCCAATTATTCATTATCACACATCTCATCAACCCTAAACTCTGAATTCCGGAAATGTCGAGCGATGCGATAGTATGAATGGAAGTTCACACAACAATCGAAGATTGGTTAACAAACCTGTGCCGAATTGCTATTGCGGGGTTCGAGCTTGGCGTATTACGTCATGGACTGATGAAAATCCAGGCCGCCGTTTTATGAATTGTGTCAACAAGGTGAGTTTCTGTTGAATTGATGTTATTGGGCAATGTTTGGGTGGTTGCTCTGTTTTTTTATTTTGTCATGATTTTGGTTAAATTTTTGTTTATTTTGGTTTAATTTGTGTTAGGGAATTGCGGAAGCAACACGGAAACACTGTAACTTTTGGGCTTGGTATGACGATGAAATGTGTCTTAGATCGAAGGAAGTGATACCTGGCTTGCTAAGGAAGATAGGCAGATTGGAGTTCAAGGTGAAGGAACTAACTGATGAGGTGGAAGAACTCACTAAAGATAATGTCGAGTTGATTGCAATAAGCGAACGTAAGGAAGCTGAGATCCTGAAATTGAAGAAAAAACAGAGCCAAGACGATTTGATTGCAATAATCGAACTCAAGGAAGTTGAGATCATGAAATTGAAGAAAAAACAGAGCCGGCAGATGGTGTTGGTACTTGCTATGTTCATCACTGTGTTGCTGTTGGTGTTTTCAGTTATGTATTAGGGTAGAGTTTACAAGAATTAGTAGTAAACCAACTTAATTTTCCAAGGCAATAGAAGTTGGGTTAATTTGATGTATTTTGAAGAATTATGGAATGAATATTTTCTTGTTGTTCAATTAGTGTTTTATTTCTTGTTGTTCAATTAGTGTGTTATGTTGGAATCATTATATGTGCCATGGGACTGCAGCATGTGCCATGGCACAATATCACTATGCTATGGGACTGCAGCATGTGCCATTGCACTGTGCCATGGGACTGCAGCATGTGCCATTGCAGTGTGCCATGGCACAATATCCCTGTGCTATGGGACTGCATCCATGTGCCATAACAAATACCAACATAAATCCTACATATTGATAATCCCATCAACAAAAACAAGTGAACAACTGATCAAAACAAATGATAACAAGTGATAATCCAACATAAATCCTACATATTGATCATTCTTGAAATAGTTCATAATCCAACAAAAGCCAAAACAGATTCTTAGTCTAGATTACATGCCACAACTAATCAAAACAAATGATTTCCAACAAGGCAGATTATCCCATCAACAAAACAAGTGAACAAGTTAGTACATTACTGATTTTTCTTCTTCTTTCCTTTTGTGGCTTCTTTCTCCTTAGCCATAACATCCTTGAGATTGTTGAGGTGGACATACTTCCTCCCATTTTTCTCAAAAGTCAATCCATCTCCTTCTGGGTGGCGTTGCCTGTACATTGATGGTCCTACTACCAGATTTTTGGTCCTTGTCAAGTCTAGAATCTGTAAAATTATGAATCCAACATAAGTGTATCTGAAATCAATATTGATGGTGGTGGCTTATTATGAATTCAGGGTGCTTACATTTGGTGCCTCATTCATATTTTCCACCTGAGTTGTGCCAGTAGTCATGTTCCCAGTAGTGTTGTTCTCCTGAGTATTGAGCTGAGGTGTGTCAAGTGCAGTTACTTGCCTCTCACCAGAATTTCTCCTTCTAACCTGCAAAATATAAGTGAATTAGCATTTGAATTTAATCAATTTCCAGCATGTATGTGTTGTCAATATTACCTTTAGTTTCTTGGAACCTTCTGGGATGTTGTTTTCATATGATACTTGACTGAGGGGATCTTGTGTTGGTTGTGTGGGAGCTGGAATGTCATCAGCAAACTCCTCATGGTTGATAAACTCATTCCACAAGTCGTTCTCATCTTCAGTTGGAGGATTCCCACCATTCTGTCCTTCTTCCCTTTCTTCCCCAGCCCTTTCTTCATTTGCAAATCCAGGCCTATTAACTGGACATCTTCTTGCATTGTGGCCTCTGATTCCACATGTACCACACCTTAACTTACCTTGGTTCCTTTTCAGCTTGGTAGCAGACACTTGTTTCTTTCTTCTATGTGAATCTTTCTCATCACCATCCTTTCTTCTTGCTTTGCCAGGCCTACCACCTTTATTCTTCTTACCAAAGTTTGGTGGTAAAGGAGGAATGTACATTGAATTGCCCCATAAATCAGCACCATTAATCCCATAAATAGCTGATTCATAGACCTTGTGGTAGGTATCAACTTCATAGTGCTTGCTCACATACATATATGGATCCTCCCCTGCCCTAGCTAAAGCACTAACAACATGCAAACAAGGTACACCTGTCAGTTGCCAAAACCTACAAGTGCATGTTTCTGATTCAAATTCCACATTGTACATACTCCCAGTTCTCTTAACAGTCACCTATATTCCACAAGTATGCCAGAAACTGAATAGTTAGGATAACATATATAAATTAAAAACCAATGTAATCATAGAAAATCATACCTGATAATGAGTATCATCACACTTTCTAGATGAAACCCTTCCCAATCTCCTAGTGTTCTTACTCATGATGGCCATGATTTTTGGAGTGAACTTCTTCTGTCCCCATCTTTTCTTAGCCAAATCCCTAAAAAAACACATAAAAAATACAAGTATTAGTATAAACATAGGAGATAAAAAGGTGTGATAAAAAGGAGAAAATGTACCTGCTTTTTTGGAGTCTTGTCATCATATATTCCCTCATCCATTCAAGCATGGTTATAATGGGCTTCTCTCTTGCTGGCACCAAGGTGGAGTTGAATGACTCACATCCATTATTCAATGTCATATCACACTTAGGCAATGTCCTGAAATATGCCTTAGACCAATGAGTTGCATCCCTATCAGAGAGCCACTTCACAGCCTTGGGATCAAAATTGTCAAACTCCCCAATTGCTTTCCTAAACTCCCCCTCAAGTGGGGCCTTAGAGAGATCATCTGAGCATCCTTATATGCATCTCCCTAAACACGCCTTGAAGAAATTCTTCCATAAATGTGTAATGCAAAATCTGTGCTCAGCTCCATGTAGCTTTTCATTCACAGCAAATATCAAGCCTTTTTGCTTGTCAGATAGAATGGTATAATCTGTAGCAGGAAACAGCTCCAAGTCTTCTTTCAACATCTCTAAAAACCATAACCAACACTCCTTATTCTCATTACTTCTACAAATGCAAGAGGGTATGGATTGTTATTGGGATCCACACCAACAGCAGTAAGTAGAACACCCTTGGCAGGGTAGCTGAGATGAGCACCATCAATCCCTACCACAGGCCTGCAGTACTTGAAACCTTTCTTCAGTGCACCAAAGCAGCAGTAGAAGTACTTGAACTCACCTGTATCATGTAAAGAGTTATTGAATGTATTAGTATGTATAGAATGACTGAAGTTTATAAGTACATTTAACAAATACCTGTGTCATGTGAAGCAAGTAGTACAGTTGAGTTAGGATTGCTCCTTCTTAACTCTTCTGCATAATCCCATAGTTTAGCATATTGTGCATCAGGATCTCCTTGGATGAGTTTGATTGCCTTTTCCTTCCCTCTCCTAGCTTGATCCCATGTAACATCCACAACAAGCTTATCTTAACAAAACTTCCTAAATGCTTCAATTGGCATTGCAGGGTTCATCCTTATTTCCTCAACAAATCTCTCAGCTAGGTATGCTGCTGTCAAGTTCCCAAATGCATAAGTCTCTACACAAGTATGAAATGGATCATACTCATACACCTCATATGTCAACTCAGTTTGCAGTTTCCTCAGTCTCAATCTCCATGAGCACCTTGGAGAGCCATCACATCTCACCTGAAACCTAGTTTTGTCATTCCTGAATATATGCAATTGGCGCATACTCTGAATAGCATGTGCATGTACAACAGCTTTCAACACATGCTTAGCTCCAAAGGTCTGGCCTAAAGCAAACTGTGGATCATATTTGTTATTAGGGTTGAACCTAATATTCTTAGGTCTAGATGCAGGCCTCTCAAGATCATCCTCATCATCAGAATCTAATGCACTATCAAAGTCATCCTCACTGTCAGGAACTATAGTGTCATCCTCAAAGCTAGAATCTGAGTCACAAGCTTCATTACTCTGTGGTACTTCATTGTTCTTTGCAGCAGCCTTGCTACTACCTTCACCACTGCCAAATGCCTGTGGCCTTCTACCACTACCACTACCACTACCATGTTCCCTTGTCCCACTGCCAAATGCTTGAGGCATTCTTCCATTACCTGTACCTTGTTCCCTTGTCCCACTGTCAACTGCCTTCTTTCCCTTCCTAGGGTCTCTGTACTGAGTATCAAGTGCTTCTTGTACAAATGTATCATCCCCCAACACTTCTACATTATCTTCAACTTCTTCATCCACAAATGCTTCAAACATTAAGTCATCACCCTCCATGTTTGAGCTCTCTTCTTTGTACTCAGTGTCAACACTTGAGTCACTCTCATTCTCTCCAATCTCAGCCTCACAATGTTCAACTCCAACTGCATCTTGTTCAACTCCAACAATGTCTTGTTCAACTCCAACAATTTCATTTTGCTCTCTCTCAGCCTGACCAGCCCTTACCCCAGATTCAGATAGCAAAACAAGCTCAGGAACCTCACTATCATCTACATTATCACTCCAAATCTGGTCATCAGTTTCATTTGAATGATAACTGCCATTATCATATTCAATGTCTTCACTGTCTTCACTTGAGACATTCACAGTTGGTACTCCCATTGGAGTTGAAGTTTCTTGTCCTCTCTCATCATCTCCAACTTGATTACTCTCACCATCACTAGATTCATGCCTCAATGGTCCATCAACAAACAAATGAAAATCTTAGTTGGTGCAGTATTTGGTGTATGCATCCTTCAACTGCTTATTAGTCCCAACAAACAACCAAGCATCCTCAATGTAAACATGGAACTTTCTCATATCCCCAACTCCAACCTCATCACAGAATCTATTCACCAACTCCATTGTAAGCTCTTTCAATTGAACAAAGTCCCATTTTTTCACCTTACCCCAGTCATAGGTAGGTTCCCCTGTTTCATTATTAGTGAAGCTTCCCCCATAGTGCAAACCAACTGTGAAACACTTCTTTGCACGCGCTACATTACAACAATGACCAACTTTAGACTACATTCAACTAACAGTAAAGAATTTATAACTCAGCTACTACAAGACAAATTTGGAGACAAGAGGAATTTATGCACAACAACCACCATTTTTGCTTACTTTAATACCCTACCTTTACACTTTAACTCAAATATCTACCCACTGAACCAACATTCACGCCTTATTAACATGGGGGAGGGAGGGACCATTCTAGATAAACAATTCACACAACCCACATATAACCCACTATATATACTCACATACAATATCAAATTTCATCCCAAACCAAAACAAAAACACAAACAATAACGAAAAAAACAGAGCAGAACAAACTAACCATTTACAAGTGGTGGCAAGAACAACAAATAGTCGGGTCGAGGTCGAATCAATGACGGCATTACGATTAACAAAGGCAGCGGCTTCTCTTCTCCAAATTTTCTTCTTTCCCTTCCTTTACAGTGTGGAATCGTGTTGTGACTGTTAGGATTTCTTTTCTTCTTTTTTTTTTTTTGTTTTTTATTATCAGCTGATGTGTATGTCAAATTGTGATATGGAAGTCAAATTTTTTGACTAAGAGCGGAAAGAGTGTGGTTTCATTGCCAACTCATCAAGAAAACTGCCACCTCAGCCGATTTTGTATGAAACTTGCCAACTTTAAATAGTTCCGGATCAAAATTGCCAACGATTACATTGTGCTGTTTGCGCGTCACAATGACCCCAAAGAAGTGGACCAAATCTGCCTTTTCCCCTACGGAACAACATCCTCTCAGATCTCAATACTAGATTGACAAATGATGCCGCCTAGAAATCTCACACCAGCCTGATTTGCTTGTTCAGGTCTCATCTCCTGAGAATAACAAAACCCTACATCAATACAGCCTAGGAAATTATTCAAAAATCCAAAATTATCAAAAGAACAAAGAATCAATATCCGGCATCACCTGTTCGAGCAGTGATGCTGTATCCATGAAACCGTTGATTGTATGGACATTTTGATCTAATTCAGTTTCCTGGCCAGCGTCATGACTACCACCCGATACAAGGAAGTCACCTGCTTGGAATTAATCATATAACCATATGCAGATATAGAAGTGAGTATAACACATTATCCTCCAAGTTAAATTCATGATACTAAAACAAAATACAGAAGTGAAAATAATAACACATTATCCACTAGGTAAAATTCATGATACTTTAACACACTAGCTAGCTACCATTTACAGGTGAACATATATAAATGTTACATTAAGAGATTGTCGACGGTAAACAATCATGCATTACAAGGTCGTCCCAGTATTATGATAGACTTGTGCTCCCTTTGTTTACTAATACCAGTTGATTCATATCAACCAATTGAATCATGCATTTGTTGTCCAGTTAGTTACTGGTTTTCCCAACACTTAGTGTCAGTGATGGTTATTACATTCATATTGTTCAGATATCAAATAAGTAATAATTTTTCGAAATAATTAAGTGACAGTTCAGAAGATGGCCCATCCAGGTTCATCAAATCATCTAAGTAAAATTTTAAGTAGTCCATTCCTGATCCTGACTTATCCATTCCAGACTGCACGATGCTGTACTGAAAGTCAGTAGCAACAACATCTGATATGCTGCGTCAACCTAATTAAACAGCGAAAGCAAATAAGGCCAACGTAAACATTCCAGATAAAGACCGTGCAAGATTTTAAAGATCCAATGCCTAGCTTTTAGATATAACTGAAAGAAAATCTACTCATCGAACACAAAGCATATTGTTTGAGTTAAAACTATAATCCTTGAGGGGGTCTTGGTGTGCTGAAATGCTGCCTTGCGTCATCAAACCGTGGAATACAATTTCCAGCAAAGTTTACCACATCCAGCGGATCTCCATTGTTTCTCCCATGTATCACACTATTTTGATGGTGCCAGATGCACCAACAAATAGTAATAAACAGCCAAACTGCTACACATCTAATCCGCGTTTAACAGATAACATCCACTCCCAAATATCAGGATTTGTGCAAGTAATTACAGCCATTGGAAGGCCTGGCAAAATTCATATATAATTACTTAGTAGAAACACGTCAGATTACTTCAGATTAGAAACATTAGAAACACCTCAGATTAAAATTAATATATAATTACTTTGTACAAACTGCCTTAATGTTGTAAGAAAATATCATATATAATTACTTAGCTTAGTAAAAACACATCAGATTCGGTGTTTCTAATACTTAGCTACATTGCTCACATTGTTTCTAATCTGAGGTGTTTTTATAGTTTCATCAATAACAAAATCCAGAAAAAGTTTAATATCAATCACAGAGAGCCACGGACTAAAACATAAAAGAAAAGGAGAACATAATGCTTACTTTGCTTTTGTTGTTTCAATCTGGAGAAGGTTTTCGTAAAGCCCAACAGTTGGTTATTTCATCTCGGTTCTTGGCTGCCATTTGGTCGACGTGTATCTGCAGAGACGAATCATGTTGATTAGAATTGAACTTCTACTTCGATTGTGTTCACTGCCACACCGACTTCAACTCCATCTTTTGGTTTTGTCTCTACTTCGCGGTCTTCTACGAAGTCATATCCTAGGGATGAGAATCGGACATTGAAATTGAGGCTCATTGATTCTCAAGTGACAGGTCAGTTGAATTAGGATTGGGGCTAGGGTTCCCATCATAAGACTGGGGAGACGGGAGAGTAAATGCCGATATACTCCACGCGCTGGCAACCGTTGAGTCAATCCCACCTTAAAGATAGATACTTCTAATCTCTAACAGTCTAAGAGAGATAAAAAGAAACTGGTTAGAAATTACTCCACAAATGCACATCAGTTAATAATTAGATTACATGAATTCAATTCATGGTCCACGAAAGAAATAGAACCAAAACTTCCCCTGCTACATCACATTATGTAGAGAAAATTAAAACATAATCTCAGTTTTTGCCGCCAAATCCCAAGGCATTCTCAACCAGTGAGAGAATAGAGGAGGTACGGCCATTAGTTTAGTCTAATTACCTGTAACTATTTCCCTTCTAATAAGCGTAATAATAGTGAGCAAATAGGAGTATACAAAACAGAACATTAGGCAAACTTCATAGAAACGATCTGTTTGTTAATGTGTACAGTGAATTTATTATTTATGTGTCTTTGTGATGCAAAATGAGAATGAGACCACATGATTACATAAACATGAAACTAAACAGATTCCTGATAGACGTAGTTTTTTCTCTTTGGTTTACTTCTTTTCTTAGAAGGCTTTTACCTTACCATACTGATCCTTTTCAACCCTTAACTTAAGAAGGGAAACATAGGACGCGATAACTCAAAGTTGTGCCCTCTTTTTTTAATGCTTCTTCTTTGGAATCCAAGCATTTCAGATTTTTCCCAATCCTAAGCCATTCTCAACCAAAGGAGAGAATAGAGGTAGTAAGGTTATGTTCTGTGAGCAAGAATACATCTTTTTTTCATACAGCCATGGAATTTTCCGTCCCTTTAAACGACACGGGAGCTACCAGCGTACGAGTACCAAAATAAAATCAAGAACTCTCCAATTCATATTCTTCTATTTATTTATAAGTTGGTGATTTTAGTGGCATCCTGACTCTGCAAGCTTAACCTAACCTAACAATGACTATGAATCAACATTACCTGATCCCCAATAATCTATCAATGCCATTATCCCACCAATAGCCTACTTTCTTGATAGACTAGATTGCATACATCTTTAAGGCTTATACAATATTGTATACTTTTTTTACCTTCCAACTGTTAGCATTTGCATGGTTAACTTTTTAAATCATAAGAGGAGAGGTAAAAGGAGTAAAATATGTACCTGAAGAGATGAGGTGAGTGATGTTGGTGCAAAACATTCCTGGACATTGTTTGCTGGCAAAATATTCTTCAGGATAATGTCTGTCCTTTGATTCCACTGGCTGGGAAATAAGGACATTATCTTTCCTTGTTTGGCCATTCTGACACTCTGCTAATGCACAAAGAACAATTGAGACACAGCCAGATTCACTAGTTTCCTTTTGTATTCTCAATCAACTTCCAGTTATCTACTGCTCCAGGTGATTGTACACATTACCATCTGCTCTTGTAAATTTTGTTCTCACATAATATACCTGGGTTTTTTTTCTTTTTTTGTGCTTGACATATACAGATCAATATCAACCACTATTGGTTCCAAGCTCATAGGCCCCTCATTCGACACATGAGATTGGGCCTGATTAATCTACACAATCAAATTCTTGGGTGCCCTTCTACACAAAGAATCACAATTTCCGGAGATTTATATGAAAAGAAATGCAATAAAACGTAAACAACCATGACATCACATGGATTCTATGAAAGACATGCAAGAACTTCGTAATCAACGATGAAATCAGACTGATTAGACGAGCAAAACAAGAAAATTAGTACAGGACCAAGATTTGTGCTTTTACAGAACCAAAATGAGACAGACCCCTGAGAGCCAGAACATATGTTTACATAGATCAATTCACATGCAGACAAGAAACAAATTATCCAACAGAGAAGCTGCTTTTTGTTTGTAATGTTCTGTGCATTAGTTGGAGAAGCCTGTATATCCTCCACATGTCCATGTCTTCATACAGCATTATCAACTCCTTCCTTTTCTCTGCAGTAAATCAAAATCATCAGATTTTACAAGGACATGTAAGTATTGAATTTACCAGAGAATATCTCATACAATTATATAGTTTATTGGTATGGCCATACCTAGATCTCCAAGCCAGTAGCTTCTAAACCTCCACTTCATGATGCATCATTGCCTTAAATAATTTAATTTGAAAATCGGGGAAGCACTCGGTAATGCAAACTTCAATGAATTTAGTTTTTAGAAAGGCTTCATCATCACCTCCCTCAATATAACGCAATTCATTATCATTGTGCCGGTCTGCTTCCTGGATGTAAATAGTCAGATTTCTCATATACTGAACATAATCAAACCAGTCATTAGCATAGGAATTTGCATTGAAACAGCGACCGAGGGGGGTGCTATGTGGTACACATTCAATCCAACCTTCACACTGCAACATCCGTATAACATCCAACACGGTGTGGACACCCTCACTCAAATCATTATCACCATCTACATCTTGAATCATTCGCATCCAAATATTCCCAAAATACTGATACCTTCTATACCAGTTCCAGCAAGCCGGATGGGCTTTAAGTGCTTCAGTTTTTAGTGAAGACTCCGACAACATACTTTTTAAATCATTCCATATCTTTGAAATCTTTCGATCTCCCAATATATTTGTAAAAATTATTTCCTTTACATCAATTACGTACCCAAATGAATCATAACACCCATCCAAATCTCCAAACATCACGTGGGCTTCCTCATAACTAAGTCCATCCCTATAATACTTTCGGAAACTAATTAAGTAGTTATCCATGTTACTAAATCCTCTATGGATTTTCTTTTGTAACTGATAATCACAAAGGGCTCTGATTATGCTAGATATTATCTGACAACACTTGTCAGTCGGTCTACTAGAGTTCCACCTTCTAACCCCATCCAACTTGGCTGATCGTAGAAAATCTAACTCATTCCACTGCTTACAAACATCATCCCATATTTACTCTTTGTGAGAGTCTAGACACTCAGTTAGAGTGTATTCGTATTTCTCCTCCACCATTTTTTTTCTCTCTTTGGTACTTTCAACAGCACCTTCCCCACTACTACAAATATTTTCTTTTGTGTCAGACTCACCTCCCTTGTCACCTTCACTAATATCACGACACTCTCCCACCTCTTTTGTGCCTTCATCTTCACAAACACTATCAGACTCAACTCCCTTGTCACCCTCACTAATACCACGACACTCTCCCACCTCTTTTGTGCCTTCATCTTTACTAACACTATCTCCCAAACATCAATTCTTCAGATTCTTTCTTAGCAAAAAGTTTATATTATTGCTTAGATACAATAATCAAATATTGGACGCCGCCTACCCAAACATTAAATGCGGACTTTTTTACATGTGTTATGAAAGACAATACACATGTAAATAGACATGTAAGTAATTCACATAAAATATGCCTCCAAGCATAAATAAACATGAATTCTAACTTTTTATTTAACATATAGTTTACTCTAAGAAAACAATACATATTTGTGAGGAGATTTCGTGGTGGATTTCGGAGCTAAACTCTGAAACATAGGATAAAGTTCCTTCTGCATTTAAACACATAATAATTGATGTTAGCTAGTTAAACAAATCAAACATTTAAGACAAGATTTGAGTATTAGTTAGCTAATAAAGCACATCTAGGACAAGATAAGTATTACCTCAAGGTTATCCGTATCCAAAGATTCTTGTATACAGTCTAACAAAACCTGGATTAGTTTAGAAAGTAGAAACTTAAGTTGACAAACTAGGAAAACTTAATATGTCAAATAAAAGATGTAACATGGTACTTACCACATAAATCCGAGCACATCCATCAGCATGACTAGCTATCTTTTCCATATCCTCTATGCCTCTGAATGTTGAATCTTTTACCTGGCATGTCCATAAAATAATTGTTAGGTAACTCGACACCACAAGATGTATTTATAGAAAGTTTCTGGTGCTGGTGGTTGATGTAAAATACGGAGGGAGTAGCAACTAACCTGAGTAGCATAAAATACTTGCCATGAATAGGGACAGTCTGGTGACTGGTCGACGTCAAGAGCAAGTGTACTGTATTCAAGACCGCAGACAGTATACTTAATCCGGAAATATCGCCCTTGAGAAATGAGGTTAGGGTCACCCATCACTCCAGATGTTATATGATCAAGGGACAATTCAAAGCCATCAAGTAAGTTCATTCTTTTAGAATTCTCCTCGGGAATTATTTCATCCAGAAAGTATGTCTATATGCAAACAAAAGAAAAGGTTAGATGAACTGAGAATAATAATTTACTAAAGTTATATCAGAAGTGCAACATAATGTAAACTACCTGCACATTCCCAATCTCATATCCAATCAAGTAGGGAATTTTGTTGACCATTTTTTCTATAACAATCATAACCATCTGGTTTTCCACTAATCTCTGATAACTAAACTTGTAACTATATCGAAAACTCTCCAGCAACATTCATACAAGCGTTTCTGTGGATAAATTAGGATACATCAGAACGGTGTTATCACGAAATAGCTAGGAAATATGAGGAATGCGAGCCACACTTACGTGCAGTTGATGTACGGCAATTTATGAAACAAATAAACTTCCCTTCTCCCTTTGATGTTAATATAAGCTCCATCTGAATACACGATTAAAAAACGGACACGGTGAATTCGAATATAAAAACTCAGGCAAAGTTTTTATATAAAAGTAGTAAATCCTAGCTAGTACCTGGAAGATATAGTCGAGAATTTCCATTTCGAGAATTTCAATTTCATCTATTGAACTTAAGGCACGGAGTGTCCCATTGTCGATCATGACATCAAATAGCATTTTTGACTACACAAACAAAAAAAAAACAGGATAAAACCAGCAAAAGACAAGTAAGTATACCTCTAACGAATACTCTATATATATACATATACTAATTATTAAAATGTTGGGTTTTCGTTGTTTTAAATAAATAAATACTCAGAATGATTTGTGTCTTGTCTTCAGTAGTGTAGTTTAATAATAATGATTTGTACTCACTCCTAAACAAGACAAGTCAAAGACATAACTAACATTCTTAATTTCTAGTAGTAAATGTGAAGTTAATAGAAAAATACCATATTACTAGGGACGAGCTTTTGCCCAGTATCTAAATGAAGACTCCTCCATTTGATTTCTCTTCGAAGCATAATATGTTTTCTCAGCATTTCCTTGATGACTTGACAATTATCATCCGTACATATTATGCATTCAAACAGCCCTAGATCGTGTATCTTCACCGCCAATGTATCATCTGCTTTTCCCACAACTAGAACACCACTATCTTTTTTGTAAGAGGTGATGTGTTTGCTTAGATAATTCCACCCTTCACTATGTTCCATCATCACTGGTTAAAGAAATATTTACTACGAGTAAATCTTTTAAAATTGAACAAGAATGACGACGAGGAGTCGAATTCACCCACCCACCCCTATTTTATTCACTATACTCCAAAGTCCAAATCAGAACTAAGTCATACATAATACTTACTGGACTATCTACAAAACCTTAATTGGGCTAAACTTGCATTGAGGCCCAATAATGATTACATCCAAGTCAATAACTCAGCTCCTCACTCCATTTTGGAAAAAACCTACAATTAAGGAGGTATATCCCACTATTTATCTATTGTCAATTAGGTGTCGCCCTCACTAACTTCAGTCACCTATTTTGATCCGTTAGATTAAAAATTTGGCTGTGGAGATCGAGTAATCTTCTACCTTTCGCACTAAGTGTTGTCATGGAGTGTTGCTCGTGTCGCACGAGGTGTTGTACTGCGTTGCTCTAACCGTCTATATCGCCTTAAACTATTTAAAAAAAATTAAAATATTTTTCATATATTAAAATATCCATTACTAAAAAATTAAAATCTTTCAATTAAAATCAAAATTAAATCAAAACAAACAACTCATCAACATCTTCATGCAAGAGAATTTCTGTTCCTAGTTCTTCTTCTTAACGTATGAATTGGAGATTTTAAATTCCTGGATATCGAGTTTAACTTAGGGTTCATCCAATTTCAATGTTTTTATATATTAGGAATAGGTGTTGTGGATATTATTTGTTTGTAATTATAATTTTATTGCAAAATAACCCCTAACAGTTTTCAATTTTTATAAAAAGATTCCCAAAAATTTTAACCCTCATTCTCCACCACTCATCTTCCTCCCCACCACCACCCACCACACCACCACCACCGCCAAAATCACTGACGGAGCTTCCATGGTGGGTGGTGGTGAGGAATAAGATGGGTGGTTATTTTTGTAAGTTATAAAATATTAGAGTCAAGTATATAATAAAATGAAACTTGTAAATTGTAACTGAGTCCATTTAATTTAATTTACCTTTATTTTTGGGCGAATTACATAAGGTACCCCTTAAATTTTAGGCTAATTACAGATTCAAGCCCGAAACAATTACATCCAAGTCCAAAACCTATTTTTTGAGTTGACCAACTAAAAATTAAATGGAAAAGAATATTAATTGGACTTAATTGCAATTTACAAGTTTTATTTTACTACACATTGGACACAAATATTTTATAACTTACAAAAATAACCTAAAATATTTTTAAATAACCCCTATAATTTCATAATTCATATAATTAACCCACAAAATAGTTTTTATTTAAAAAAAACCAAAAAAATCTCCTTCACTCACCATAAAAAGCTCCGATCTGGGCTTTCCACTCCAGATCGGATCTTCCCGGTGGAAGCTCTGTCAGAGCCTCCATTAATGGAAGCTCTGCCAGAAAGCTTCATTGAAGCTCTGTTAGAGCTTCCGCCATGGAAGCTCAGAGCTTCCATGGCGGAAGCTCGAAACTGGAGCTTCCCGCTCTAGATCTGGAGCGGGAAGCTCCATACCGGGAATTCCCATGGAATTCTCCGGTTCTGAGATGTGGTGTGCGAGTGGTGGTGGTGGTGACGAAGGTTGGAGGTGGTGGGGAAGAAGGTGGTGGTGCGGTGGGGAAGAAGGAGGATGAAGGAGGGTCAGAAGTTTAATAAGTACAACATTTGAGGATTTAGTTATAAGAAATTTAAACTGTTGGGGCTTACTTTGCGATTAAATGAAATTAATATGATTATGAAATTATAAAGAAAAGATAAAATAGGAGAAAAAGTTACTTTTGGGGGTAGATGTAATTCTCAAATTAGGACTTTATTAATTTTGGATTAATTTGTAATAGTCGTCAATTTAGGGATGAATGTGAAAAGGGAACATATTTAAGGGGTGGCTTTTGTAATTTTCCCTTTATTTTTTGTTTGGTCAACTCAAAAATGGGGATTTGGATTTGGATGTAATTGTTGTCAATTTAGAGACGAATTTGTAATTGGGTCAAATTTAAGGGGAACCATAAGTAATTCGTTTTAAAAATCTTAAATGCTACATATACGCGGAGCAACTCTGGAACGGGCACTCACAAGTCACAACTGAGAAGGACTATATTCCATTGCAAAGCCAAGTGTCTCCACGACTCCACCTATCCATTGAATATTGATAATTTCTCCAATATGAAAATAGACTAACTATCCAACCAAAAACAGACAGACTCACCATTTCCAATTTGCCAGGCAACAAAATTTTTTTGAGACAGATTTTTGTTTAATAATATTCCTCCATAACCAACTCGTTCTACCATTAGGATTAATATTCCAAATGTCTGAATTTTGAAAATACTTAGCCTTACAAACCATAGCCCAGAGAGAGAGAGAGATTTAGGTTTGTTGACTAAGTTCCAAAAAAGCTTTTTAAGGTAAGAATCATTCATAATTTTAAAATTACGAATACCCAACCCATCGAGGCTTTACCTTGCTCCAACCCATTCCTGGGGACTTCCAATCAGAAGGTGAAACCCTCCAGAGAAAGTTCCTACTTAACTTATTTAAAGACAAAATAACATAATTAGGGAGTTTAGCAACAGACATAACATACGAGAAGGGTATATCACAAGTAACAGCCTGGATTAAAGTAAGCCTCCTTGCCACCCTTGAATTCTAGCTTGAGATTTGAGAATAACCCCATTAAAAAGATCACTTTTTCCTCCTACCAAGGAAAAAAGGAAGACCTAAGTACTTATCTTTCTGTTTATTCGGAATAACATTTAAAGAACGAGTCAAAGCTTTAAAGCATTAACAGACTTTGGTTAGCCTTAGTAAAAACTAAACAGTCACTCGCAAAACAAAGAATAGGCACAAAATGATCTCTACAATCTACATGGCACCAGAGAGTCCAAAAGCTTGTGCTCCACATATGTATTTATTTATTTATTATAGCAACAAATAAATCCTGACATAAGATAAAAAGTTAGGAGGGGATGGGATTCCCTTGACGGATACCTCTATGAGGTTGCCAATACTCAAAACCCACATTATTAACTCTACAAGTACAAAATCCGCGCAAGTGGTGCAATTTTAGGATGCATGCCACAACATACTTAAAAGTTGAGGGGGCAATACAGCCATCTGAAGGAGCAGAATACCCTATTGCAGCTCAAGACCTTAAACATTTCTGAAAACATATACACACTCTACATACATGGTACGTAGCTATAACATTATTATTACCAAACACCATAAAACATAAATGTGAAGAACAAACGGAACGGTCTTCACAAAAATATCATTAATAGGCATGGCCAAGTCTAGGCCTCACAAGTAAACCATCACAAAATCCATGGACAACTCTGGAAATCAAATTCTTGACATAAAATCTATAACATGAACCCTAATAACATGTTCGAGTCTTGAACCATTACACATGATTCTCTACACATGCTATGAACAAGTCTAGACATAAACATATGCCAATCCAGAAATAAATTAACTAAACTGGATTACAAAAGATGTCAAATCCTCAATCCGGGCCTTTTATTCTTCGCACTTTGTATCCTCAACAACATACTCGTGTTGTATTTCACTCCCATTCGCTCTTAGTCTACTTGCCGGTGTGGATTGACTACCATCGCTTTCCCTTTTGCAGTGAGATTGGTCTGTCCGGACATGGATGTGGATCCAGTCACGACTCCTCATCTACCTGGAAGCTTACTCAAACCCTTGGAGGTCCCTGTAGTTGAAACTTTTGTTGGTGTCCTTGGATTCTTCATAATTGCATTAGTCTAAAGACACAATAAATCAATCCAAAGAAAGAAATTAGAGATTAACAAAATGTAATACTACTAACCCATACTTAATAAAAAGATACAATGATATTCTTAAGGGGGGGAGGGGGGTCAAAATAGCATTTGGCCCCTAGAGTATGCTTGTTTGTGCGATTTACCCGCTGGACTTTGCTTGGTTACGACTTGCTCCTTGAACTACTTTTGTATGGGTCGTGATATGCCCCTAAAGTATATATTTTTGTGTGAGCGTGTGATACAAACGCGATCACAAAGCACTTAGAAGAGGTACATGGTAAACCTATATAAAAGTTGGGGGACAAGTCGCAGCCAAGCAAAGTTCAGGGGACAAGTCTCGAGGAAACTTCAGAGGGAAAAATGCTATTTTGCCAAGAAAATTATCCATGAAATTGTACCTTGACGGCACTTGTGTTTTTATTGGGAGATTTTTTGGTGTCTTCCTCTTCATCATCCGAAGAGTCCACAGACTTAGAAAACTTATCCAAACTGCTGCTCTTTTTGCGATGGAAGTAGACTGCCATAATGATAGCCAAAAACCAATGATACAAATCCTGATGGTTGTCAAAATATAAAACTGTAGCATAAGTATAGGCTTGATAATGTACCTTTTGCACCCCTTCCATTTTTTAGGTTTTTTTATCATCAGAGCTTTTTCATCTCTATGATCATCAGAGTCCACCTTTGCCTGTATCCAATAAGATTTGAAGTTGTTTAACCATTCGAGAAAAAAATAATTTTCCACTTAGAGGAACTACGTTGATCACAGACGGATTCAAGGAACCTACCGGTTTAGCTGTGGGGGAGGCCTTCTTCACAGGTGCAGAAGCTTTAGGTTCCTGGGAAAAAGGTACCAATAAGAATAAGAATAGGGTGAAGTAATGAACTTACAGAAATTTTTATGCATAATAGTCACAGTAAATAAAAGGACTATTCAGACAACCAATACAGATTCAGATGAAGGATAAACAGACTCTATAAAACCACTAATAACAACAAAAAAAAGTTATCTTTAAGATCTATTTTAAAACTAAAAGATATGTTTCTCGTCTACAACATTTTCTAATGTTCACACATTTCAGGTACAAGAAATGTTTTTCTATTTTTTTTCTTTCTGTTTTTCCTTTTTGTCCATCGGTATTCTTAAAGGAACTTTTAGTCCTATAGTACATTATTTCCACTATAAATAAAAAAATGAATGTGTATGGCCGGGGAAATACTAAATTTCAACTAAGCAACAAAAATTCCCAAACCCCTTAAAAGTACATAAATATAAGAATCCTTAACCCATCATATAGCCAGGCATTACAAGAACTTGGGCAGGACAATCCTAGTTTTACATCAGGTTTTTAGAAGTTATGGAAACTGTGTTACACCTGGATTAGCTCATCTATCAATATTAAAACATTGCAGAAAGACTGTAGAAAAGATAAATGTTTAGATATTTACAACTCATACGAACTTACTCATGTAACCTACTAATAAATCAACCAAATATAGGTAGAAGCATATATAGAAAGGAGTATGTATATGGCAGGAAAAATACTCACAGGGCTCACGACAAAGCATCCGACCAATTTTGCCAGGTTATATGAAGAAGATTTCATGACATACTCCTGCGAATGCAAGATCTTAGCTTGGAAAGAATGTCCAAGTTTTTCTCCTCTGCTTTTAGTAGTGCTATTTCCATCAATGGTATCGTCGTCATGTGATATCTCCTTAAACAAAGTGATGGTGATGCCCCGAGCACATGGATCATAGGTCAATCAACCATCACGGTCAGGACCGTTGGGGTGTGGAAGCATACCATAGTTCGTATAGCAGAAATGACCATCCCCTAGGTAACGGAGCAACCTTTTTTTGCAGTCGACGTAAGGTTCGCTCCTGAAGATATCTACTAATTTGCTCGTTGAGTTATCTGTGATAGACATTTCAACCAATCCATGATTTACATCACCTCGAGATGGAACATAAAACTTACTGTCCATAATGTCCAAGTTCAATTTTACAGGAGCTCGGCGGGTGGGAAGCCAATAAGCATGGTTAGGACTCTCTGCCTCCTGGAAGTAAAGTACTCTCCTCATATTAGGGGGACAAGGATTAGCATGTCGGCTCCACCTTTGTTCTTGGAGATGGTAGACCAATACAGCTGCAGTGTCTCCCTTCAAACAAGAGAGCACAACTTGATGGGAATGTTCTAATACATTGCATCCCATCCAACGTATGGATTCATCCACATGTGGATTGGAAAGAATTTGCCAGCGGTTGGTGATGGGATCGAAACACTCAAACAGCTTGATTTGGGATAAGAAAGTATCTCTATTGGGTGGTAGTCCAACGGGGAGGTTAGGGCAGAGCTTGGTGCCTAGAGCGTATATCTTACCAGATGCTGCGAAAACACAGTAGCCAGGCTTCCCGGTGTTGAGAGGAGCATCCATCTTCTTGAAGGGACTATTAGTGGTAATGTCAAACTGGTAAACATGAGGGGGAAAGACATCCCAGTGATGTTGAGGGTTGTGGTGATAGGCATGATCAGTTCGGTACTCTCCGCCTAGGATGTAGAATTTGGAGTCCAGAAGCGCACATCTCATCCCCGTAGCAAATTTGTCATAACCTGGGAGTTGGAGAATCGAAGATAAAAACAAGGGTTGATGAGGAGTAACATCATCCAGCAGGTTGATCTTATATAGAGTATAAGAGAAGCTTGAGCCTGGATAGTGAGCTCAGAATAGGTATAGCAGCGATTTCGGAGGAACATCTTGATCGACTTGTGCAGGAGGACTAGTATTTTTATCTTGACCGACTTGTGCAGGAGGAGGAGGAATTGGTGGCGGTGGTGCTGCTTTTGACGACCGACGACCGCACCCCATCCAACCACCAAATGTGATTTTTGCTGCCCCTCTGAGGAAATATATACATCGAAAAAAGAAGCAAAATCAGTAGTTGCAAAAACAAAATCTAAATAGTAGTAAGTTATTTATTTTCTGAAAGGATCAAATTATTCGCAGCATTCACAATTTATAATACTAGAACTAGAATAGGAACCCGCCGAAATCTGTACCAAACCAAATTTCGCAAATAAAGATTGATTTTTTATTTATTCATATAACATAGTATAGTATAGTATAGTAATTCAATTCGCCCTATTCTAGGCTAAGCTAGGCTAGGCTAGCAACAACGTACAAAATAATACTAGTACAATCATACACATGTCTCTTGTTCTAACATAACAGAGTCAGAATCCATTTACCTTAAAACAAGCAGGCAGGTGCTTTTGATTTGTGGCGCTTTGAACGGATCGGGAGTGACTGCGAGAGGTGAGACCAAGTTTTGGTAATGCTTCAGTGTGGGATTAGGTAGGCTTCTATCTCCAAACAAGGGGAGATTTTTGGGCCAAGTTTCGTACTGGGCCCAAAAAAAAGTCAATTTATATGGGTAACATAAGGCCGGTATTGTATTGTTCAGTTCCAACTATTACAAAAAAAGGATGATTTGTTTTCTGCAATATATAACTAGTCCATTTGACCATCTGTAAAATGACGATTATGCCCTCGCCTTTGTCTTTGTTCCAGTGTTGGAATTTACCTTTTCTACCTGTTTACACTACCTTGGCCTCTGACATTTCTGATATAGATTGACAATTGGTTGTGATTCACCCATATCCAGTCAGATTTACCCCAATATAGCAAATAGTGAACTAAGCTTTTCCACATGATAATAATCCCCAGATAGTATTGCTAGTACGTATCAATTAGCAGTAACAAGAGGAGCTCGAACAACTATGGCGATTCAGCTATTGTGAGCTGGATTAGCTTGATATCTAATGGAGGAAGAATTGGTGTTATAAAGACACTGGAGAATGAAGGAAGCTAAAGACTGGTGTTATCAGAACACTTGTGTGTAGTGCTTGGTGTGGCGGATACACTGGACAAGACACAAATACACAACAAGTGATGACAAGCTTTGCTGACGTGTTATGTTCTGATTGGTTCTGGCGATTCAGAGGGGGAAAGTTAGGTATATCCATTGCTAACTTACAGAGCTCCGTTTCAGAGATCAATTGAAGTATATAAGGGCGTTTGTAACTGTTTTAGCTTAAGAGATTCATTCATTCATCATTGTAATTCTTTCTCATAGAGCAATTCTCTGATTTCTGAGAAGTAGAAATTACGTGAAGAACATAGTAGCTTGAGAAGCTTGAAACTCGGTTTGATTCGTCCTTGTAATCTGTTTCATTCTTGTGATAGTGAAATCTGGATAATCTCCGTGGATGTAGGTGAAAACCGAACCACGTAAATCATTGTGTTGTGCGATTGCTTGTTTGATCATTGTTCGATTGTGTTGATTGTTGATTCGTAGTCGATTGGAGTTAGGTTGATTGAATTGCAGTGGTTAATCGTTACAATTGGCGCCGTCTGTGGGAAGAAGGATCAATCTGCAAGTTTCATCAATGGCGTCTCCTAGATTCGACATCGAGAGGTTAGAAGAGAAGATTGACTTTGCTCTCTGGAAAGTGAGAGTGAAGTCATTGTTGTTTCAGCAAGGTGCGATTGATGCCATTACGGAGGATTTATGTAAGACAATCACAGATGCTGATAAGAAAACAATTACGCAGAAAGCTTATAGTACTTTGGTTTTATCACTGGGAGATAATGCACTTAGAGAAATCGGTGATCTCTCAACGGCGAACAAAGTATGGGAAATTCTTGAAGAGCTGTATAATGACAAGTCATATGCGAATAAAATCTATGCTAAACAACGCTTGTTTGCTTTCAGAATGGTGGAAGGGAAGTCTATCATCAGTCAATTGGATTTGTTCAAGAAGATGATTGCCGATCATGACAATCTTGAAACAGAGATAACAAATCGGATGAGGAGTCAAGATAAATCAATTATTCTGTTAAACTCACTTCCCAGATCACTTACACCTTTCAAAGATGCTTTAGTGTATGGAAGAACTTCTGCACTGACAATGGATGTCATTGAATCTGCATTGAGATCAAGGGAACAGGATCAAGAGAGTGTGCCCCAGACACACATCACTGGTGAAGGTCTCAATGTGAAACATCAGAAGAAGTTTCCACCTAAGAAGAAGCAATTTCCAAATCAAAAGTAGACTCAGTACAATAGAGACATGGGTGATAAGAAGGATGGCCCTGAAACAAGGAAGTGCTTCTACTGTAAGAAGCAATGACACTTGAAGAAGGATTGTAATGAGTCTCAAAGCTCTAAAAGGAAAGGGTGTGATGACCATTGAGTCTCAAAGCTCTGAAAGGAAAGCAGTGGCAGAGCTGTTACCTTGAGTAACTTTGCAGATCTCTTGTTGTAGTTGAAATATGCGCAAGTCATTGGGTTGAGTATATCTAATTTTTAGTTTATGCCAACCCTCAGCTGCAGTATTGACATAGAGTAAAGCACTCTTTATGTCTGGTGATACAGAATGCATCATCCAAGACATCACAATGGTGTTACATCTAGACCAAGCTTTGATTTTATCTTCAATGTCATTAGCTGACTTAGTCACGGTTCCATCTATGAAACCAACTTTGTTGCGAATGCTAAGAGACGTAGTGAAAGCTCTAGACCAAGTATGATAGTTACTTTTGGTCAGAAGAGGTGTTATAGCACCTGAAATGGCTGTCTCAGAGTGATGAAGGTAAAGTGGGCTAAAAGGATTCTCATGTACAGAAGGAACATGAGTAGTGATAGGAGGAGTGTTATCAGTTGGTAGAGCTGGATCAGTGGAGTCAGAGGAAGCCATTGAAAGTGTTAGGATAAAGCTGGTTTAAAGATGCGGAAGAGAGAAATGAAGAACACTACTGAAAAACAATTAAACCTGCTCTGGTGCCATGTTAAAAAACAAGAAACACACAAGAAGGAGATTGTTGTATTGAACTTTCAGAGTTAAGAGTGAATTACATAGTGAAACCTAGCCAATAGTACTGAGTATTTATACTACTCAAGATACAGAAACAAACTTGACCTAGAACGGATTGGATCAAACTAAAAGATGTCGAAAAATTAATTTATCAAGACAAACGATCTGTAAGCGATCAGTAGTTCAAGCCTTGTGTTCGTCCTTGCTCTAAATCCATCCGTTGATCTTGAAATGGAGGGATGAGATCGAATAGTACAACTTGTACTATGTTGCAGAGTGTTTTGTTCTCTTCTGGTAATTCGGGGAAGACGAACTCGCTCTGTGAACTGGCGAATTGAGTTCACTTGCATGGAACAAAACGTTTGACACGTTTTGTTTTGATTGGCCGATTCCACTTGTTTCACTTTTACGCTTTATCCTCTGGTCCTTCTTTTCTTCTTCCTTGTGCAATTGAGTCTCACATTCTTTCGCGCCTTCTTGTTTGGTCCCTATAGTTTTAAATTCTTTGCGATTAACTTCTGTTAAATTACAACTTTTGGTCCCTTGATTTATTCTTTTCTTCATAAATTTCCAATACAACTGGTGTGCTTATCCACTGGGCCACATTGCAGAATCTAATCTTAGCGGTAGATTTCTATATACTTGAGTTTAAATTAAATTTTGTACCACCACTAATTAAGGGGCAGATGCGAGTCGAGCTGGGTCAAGTGACCACCGACCCGGCCTCGATCCGCCACTGGGTTCATATACATTTGAACTGAGGAAACTAGTTGAAATATTCAATGACCTGGTACAATATGTAGAACTGTATAGTGTTGTGGATAATGTTGTCACAACACTTGCAATAACACTGCAGTGGGTGCAAAATATTAGTAAGAGTAATACAAAGAGTTAATAATTACGCACGATTAAATCCACAAGTCATCAGAGAAAAATACTTAGGATTTGTTTACCACAAGAAACTTATTGTTTTTTGCTTTCTCTCCTCATATACGTAGGACCAAACACCGCTAGCACAACATAAGAAAAATGATTAACACATTTATGTCCAAAGTTCTAACTGAGGCGAGTGTACTCGTCGACAATGTCTACACATATCGCATAAGAAAGTTAACGTATGACTTAAGTGCATCTGCAGTGCCGTGAACCCATGGCTCCCAAGAGCATATGGGTGTTGCACGGAATATGGGTCGTGCTTTTATAGAGCTTAGACAATCCAGAGGAACAATGGCATGTGCATTCGGAATCTACGCCGAAACTTCTTTTCAGCATCGTTGGTTTTTCATAAAGAAATCTTCACATAGTAACATAGCAAAGTGCTCTCAATTTCGGTTACTGTATTCACGGCTATGCTTTATTTTTGGTGGATCGGGTGTTTGCGTTTGTTGGATGTGGTTGTTGATGTAATCTGAGCAAGTAGGTTGCTAAATTGGTAGGAATACAAACTTGATGAACGATTAACGGTGAACTTTGTTCACCATCAACATGTTTTTCATCATCATCGGAACTTGAAGACCAGATATTTATATAGTGGCTAATGAAATGGCAAATTTAGAGAGCTTGAAGACAAGTTATATTTCATCTTATATATTCTTTACTTGGTGGAGGTACTTTAAAACTGTGTTGTGTTCCGTAAAATCATTACTCTTTCACAAAGTTTCTAGAGAGACGATCACTAAATAATTTACATGGAAACGGGTCTATACTGTTAATAAAAGCATTAATGTTTTTAATTAATCAAAACCTAATCTTTTTACATTATACACAAAAGAAAAGAAAAAATTGTTAACAACATAGTAAATGTTTTAGTTAACAACATTTATGTTTTTATTAACAAAATAGACCATTCTCTAAATATATTATTTAGAGACCGTCAACAATAATACTTACTTTTATACTAATATTTACAGTTATGTTTTTCAATATATATATATAAAGAATATATTCGGTTTGATTGAATTTGAATACATACGCATGTAATTTGTAAATTTAAAATAAGATTACATAAAAAAACGTAAAATATAATGGAATAATCGTATATCGTTGTCACATAAGTGTTAGTTCAAATATAATTTAAATCAGAATCACAAAAATTTAGAAAGTAGCGTCATAAGATAGATTTATCCACCGCTTGATCTCGCAAGTTTTGGAAGAACACAAATTAAACTCTTATATTGATGATCAACTAAAGATAAATATAAAAAATATATATAAGAAATATAAATCCATCTCAAGATTCAAACATGTGGTCAATTAGTTAAAAAAAGTCGGAAAGATTGTTCAAAATTTGTGTACAGTACTACTGTTGCATGTCATAAAATAACAGAAAATTACAAAACCCACCCCTCCAAAATAGCCACTTTGAAGATTCATACCTATAGTTTGAACAATTACAAATTGTTGAACTACGTTTAAAACATAATTATAAATATATCCAAAAGTCAACGCCGAAGGTGATGTCAGCTCTGAGCTTGGCCAGAGACACACGCTAAGTGATGACATGGACTGCCATGTCATTAAATCCGACTATATTAATTAATTTTGACTAGGTTTGTTTGTAATTGAATGTAAAAGTACTTTAAACCGTTAAGTATTATACCTAAAAAACAAAGATAAATTATTTTCTAAGTTTTCACAATTTACAAATTTGATCTCTATATTTATATACTTTACTAAATTGACCCACTTTTTTTTTTGAAAAATTCAAATATAAAATTTACTTTACTAAATCAACCCAACCATTATTGCAACACAATCCTCCACAAAAATCTAATTCTTGAAACTCAAATTCAAAACTTTTCAAAATAAAAAAAAAAAAAAAGCAAAAAAATCGATTCACCATTGGAGATCCATTTCAAAAGCTTCAAATGGGTCTCCAATGGAGGCCAACAAAGCTCCGATTGGGACTGAAAACACCCCCAATCGGAGCACCAAACAGCTCCGGCAAGAGCTCGATTTTGAGCTCTTGCCGGATTACTTAAACGGAGCTCTACAACAACTCCGTTTGGAGCTGTAACAGGAGCTCCAAACGGAGCTCTGCAACAGTTCCGTTTGGAGCTCCTTACAGCTCCAAACGGATTTGTAAAAGTGCTCCGACGAGAGGTCAAGCTGTTTGATGCTCCAATTGGGGCTGAAAAACAGCCCCAATTGGAGCTTTATTGGGTCTCCAATGAGACCCATTTCAAGCTTAAATGGGTCTCCAATGGAGATATAATTCATTTCCTTTTTTTTAGTGCTCATCTTTTGTAATTGTTGTTATGGTGGTGGTCGTTGTTAGCCGGAGGAAGTTGTGGTTGTCGTTGTTGATCGGAGGATGAGGTGGTGGTGGAGCATATTGGTATTGTTGAAGGTTGAAGAAGAAGAGATGGAAGAAGAAGATGAGGAAGAGATGGAAAAAGAATTAAAATTTATTTCTCTTCAAGTTTTTATCCACATGTCTACCACATCAACAACAAATGACACCTAGGAGCCAGAGTTAACGCCGGAATGTGAAAATGAATGTAGATGTAATTGTACAAATAGAAAGTATGAATATGTAATTGACGAATCTAGCAGGGTCCATATGTACCCCCATAAAATAATTATCTAAGACATTGGCACAACCCACTGTAAGAACCTGGTAAATAGGATGCACTGTCGAAAAATTCAAAATGGATCTATTTATTTAGTACGGATGAAGTTGGTATTAATTAATTAGCGAAGATTAACCTTACAGATTATTGAGAAGTCCAGAATATGATGCCTGTTTGCTCGAAAGAATCACTAATGGAAATATGGAGCCGTATTACATTGAGTTGATGGACTAACTTAATCTGAGTGTTTGTTACACAGGTTAAAAAAACCAAGGGTTAAGTCTTACGGATCTAACTATATACTCCCTCCGTCCCGAACTCAACTTTTCAATTTTTTTTTTTTAATTCGTCTCAAACGCAACTTATCTTTCCTAATTTAAAAAGTTTTATACCCCACTATCAATATCTCTTACTTTATTCAATATATTTCATACTCGATTCACTCTCTCATACTTTATTCACTATATTTTCTTCTTTATTCTTATCTCTCCTATTTTATCTATTTTTCTTTTAAAAATTGTGTCCGGACCAACGGAAAGTTGAGTCCGGAACGGAGGGAGTATAATTTACATCACATTCACTAAAATATTGAAAGTAATGAGTATAAATTACTCAAAGAGGTACAAGAGATTTCATTTAATTCAACTTTTAAAAAGAGTTCGAATCATGCAAATAAGTGTCGTAACTAAAATTACTAACTCTTAATAACAGCCGCAAATTGCAAAAGGGTCACAAAAGAGGTGTGTCGTATATATTTTTCAATTGAAGTGCAAATTAAGAGTCGTAATTTTAAATTATGACACAAAATTAGAAGTCGTATTTTCGGGACTTGTGTTAGTTAATTTGCACTTCTTTTAGTTTATTTTTGTGACTCTTATGTAGTTATGTAAGAGTCATAAAATTTATGAGTCACATGCAAATCTCTTATGTAAGAGTCGTAAAATTTATGAGTCACTATTGATCAAATCTCTTGTAGTGGAATTATCTAAAATGCATGAGATATTTGATGAGTAACAGGAGAGCAATGCGAGATGATTCACCTTGGTTCGATCATGAAGATTTTGTCTTTCCGGCTCTCGCTATCTCACATTTCGACTCTTATGATTGAAAGCTAAGAAAGTTTGAGTTTGAACTTGAAAAATATGTTATGTTCATTTGAGCTTGTTGGTTAGTACTCCTAGTGGTTTCGTTTTCTTTGCCTGTGCTAACTTGTTATATCCACTGGTTCCTAAATTTCCGGTGTTTATCCTTAATAAATTTTGAATTTCAGCTCTTCAAAAAGAAACAAAAGAGCGAGCAAAAGGCCCGGCTTCACTAGGTACATAATAGGCAAAACTATACTCCCTCCGTTCTTTTTAAATTTTAAATTTTTGTCATTTCGAGAGTTTTTTTAAGTTTAACGTTTTCTTTTTTGGAAACCCACTATCTCTACTTATTAATTTTTTAAACACTCTCTTTCATACTTTATGTAATGACCCGAAAATTAAATCGATTCGTTTGTACGCTTTAATAAGACAAGGCGTCGAGCGTAATTAAATGAGCGTTGGGTCGTTGGCCCAAGCCTTTATTCTTTGTTTCCAGCCCAATTCTTTACCCTTGACCCAATGAGTTACCCTAAGAAGCCCAAAATATCATTTAAACTCATTTAAAACCTCAGTTTAATTACTCCAGCCGTTTCTTTTAGTTGATCAGACGTCTTATTTGCGTTCTCTTCTTCTAAAACCATCGACCTCCATCAGAAGCTTCATCTTCCTTTGAAAACGGTTCTTCTTTGGCAACAACAGTGGGGTTGGATTAGTAAGAGGGGCTCGTTCGTTCTTCCGTCGCCGGTTTTGCTGGATATTTCATAAGGCAAGTTTCCCTAGGTCTTATTCATGTTTATAGGATGTGTTGAATTATAATTTGGGGTATCCGAATAAGATTTACTGTTGATATGTATGGAATATATTGACCACGTGCATTGATGTTCTTAATCACGCTTGTTATGCTTAATTATGATTTGCTTTCGAGATGATGGAATGATCTAATCAATGTGTGTGAGACCTGATGATGTTGAGTTATGGTAAAGAGACACACATCTTTATACGTACCTAATTATATGTGAAATACATATGTTTAGGCTATACTGAATCGATTAGTTATACTCTAGTGATTCTTACTGACACCTGTCTAAAGAATAGGCTTAATTGTAAAGTTTCATTGGACTACCCTTACGTTGAAACCGGCCAGTAAGTATATAATTGATGTCTTGTTTCACTTGTGTGGTGGTTTGGAATCTTGGTGACCTGTTAACATGCGATCGAGGCTATATATATGTTTGTGTGTGTGAATAATTCGATGAATTGATTGCATGTTGAACGGTGATGATAATTCTTCTTTTCTAACTATATTGATGTTGCTTCTCTGTCCTTGATGACATGCATGTTTGTGAGATTAACTAGCATCTGAAATTGTATAACTTTGAAGCATATGTGAATAGTACTAAGACTCCAGATTATTATGGATTTTGAGGTATTAATGTTAGTGTTTGTTGTACATGATGGTTATAATTTTGGAGATGCTAATGTGATTACAAAATAATGCAATTAGAATCATGCATTCTTGAGTTGGAGTTTAGAATCATGCATTTCACTTTAATAAGATGCTAAGGTTTAAAGTAAAGAAATACTTTCAAGTTAAAGATAAGTAAAGGGACTCGTAGGAGAATATCCTGGTATTTGTGGCGCAGATATAGTTCATGTTCAGCGGATAGGGACCAAGGTCCTGAGGCCGTCAGTTTTTATTTATTCAACGGATAGGGCCACAAAAGTGACCTGAGGCCGGCAGATAGCCACCATGGCCAGGATAGGAACCTAGGATGCCAAGTGAGCTCGCGATCATGTTATGTTTTAAGACATTTAAAGACAAAGCTTCAAGTTCAAGTTAAGAGTTGTTAAGAAGAACAAGTTCAAGTGTTTAAGGTCAAGTCAGGTATATGGTTGCATTGCATTATCCAAGACTAAAAGATTTAAAAGACATGAAGATATAACTTTAGGTTATGGCACGTGCATGGAACTTGCTTAGTCGGTGGTTTGACTAACCCCTTAATTATAATAATTTTTAGGTGAGGAGCTAGAGCTGTCTGGAGCGGGGACTGGCGTTTCGGATCAGTGATCATGGCCTTTACCTTTTATCGTCACCATTTATATGTTTTACATTTAAGTCATGCATTGTATTATCATCTTAGAACTTAGTTTTTAGCGCGGTTTGTGCAAGACAGTTGCACGTTTATGCTTCCGCATTTTCACGAATTATGTTCACAGATTTCATGGCATGGACTGTTGGCGCGTTTTGCGTCGATCACGTTTTAAGTTCAAATAAAGTCGCAACCAACATTTTTATCGGTTAACGCTCTAGCACGAATTATATTTTTCTTAGTTCGTTTTTTAAAAATTCGGGCGTTACGCTTTATCTATTCTCTCACTTACTTTTCCTATTCTTCATCTTACTTTTTACCACTTATTTAATATTTTATTCAATTAATTTCTTAAAATTCACACCAAACCAAAATGTAAATCTTGTAAAAGAACGGAGTGAGTATATAAGATGGATTAAATAGTGTAGTTGTGGATGTTCTAAGATATTTTTTATAATAATCCATGACCTAACTGTATGGTAAAGCTCTCAACAGTGTGGACGATTTACTCATACTCGAATTCTTTGAAGAACTCAAGTCATCACCACGTTCTCGCAATTTTTTGAAGAACTCAAAAATCGTATTAATCAACTAAATCGAAATATAAAAGCATTATGAAAACGAATCTCAAGAATTAAACATGTGGTTAAATTAGTTAAAATAATCACAAAGATTGTTAAAATTTGTGTATAAATAGAGATGTCTTGGTGCTAGCTCTTTTATCACTCCACATCGATCTATATCACCTGATAATTGATATTGTACTTGTGAGTTATTAGAGTTACTAAATTACTTTTCATTTCTGAATTTTTTCTCTTAAAAGAATTATATGTATAATTCAAGAATTCTCCAACCTACTACTAAATAATCTCATATATAAAGTTTTACTCCCCTGAATTTAAATCATGAGTGTTCCCATGCATGCACTGATGTTACGTTTTCGTTTTCTCTTACAGGCTAGGCAGCGTAATCACGCTCTTTCGGCAGAGAAAAATGGCAGAATCTTTGGGACCAGATGTATCAGTAGTCGAATTGGAAGCTACTTTACAAAAGCTAGAAACAGAGGTGAAGTCATCCAGTGAAACTTTTGTTATGACGACAGTCTACAGTAACAGAACCACCAAACCAATGTATCCTGTTGGTGAACAAAAGCTTTGGCCTGGGACAGTACCCGGTTCTTATCCGATTACAGTTCAGCCGAATGCTAACGTCTCTGGTAGTCATATAGCCACTCTTCCACCTCCAGCAGGAGTCAAGTTTGGAAGAGTGTACGCTGATGCTCAGGACGAGCTCCCAACTACTCGTAAATTCATCGTCACTTTTGATAGCGCAGCTGGAAAGGTATGTAATTAATGTAACAAAACCTGATTCATATGCGACGTGTATATATGTAATTGTCTCATTTTGAAATGTAACAGTGAAATGTTCAACTAAATTAATGTACACAGGTTTATGCAGAAACGGGACCAATAGGTCCTGTTGACTGGGATGTGATTGAAGATAGATTGGGCAAGTCTGAACGTACCACTGTAGTTGTGGACAACATTCTCGGAGGCAAGATCGAGGCTGGGATTCATGCAAATGGTAATGGATATGCTCGTTTCATGGACGCTTAGCTTGCTCGTTCGCGCTCTTGCAGTCGTTTATTGTGCTTTTGAATAAGTTGCACGCACTGTTCAGATGGAACTTTGTATGTGTGACCACCTTAATTTCTATGCTTTCAAGTTTCAACTTTAAATGTTCATGATCGACTTCGGTCGGACTTCTGTACGTGAGTACGTTATCCATCACTGTGTACTCCATCAGTTATTTGCTTTCGACTTTATTATGTAACGCTTTGTACGTGTCATCAATGTATGATTCAATGAAGTTCATCAGTTTTCTTATTGCCTTCATTTTAATTGGTAATCCATTTAAGTAATGGTAAGTTGAAATTGAGACGTTCATAAATCGGATATGGAAAGTTAAATTCGTAACAGAGGGAGTATTAAGGACTCTCACAAGACGGACTCATACTTCATATTCAAAAGTCACAAAATCATTATTTTTTTTAGTGAAACTGGAATGAGTAGTCTCACTTGGAGATATCTACGGAGTTAGGACGTTTGATACACTCAAGTAGTCAACTATTTTATAGTCTTGTGCTCTCTTTGCGTTTGATCGAGTCACACAGATTATATATACATTGATCCGCTCTTTTCACCGATTCCCAGTATTTCCGTTTGAAGGAACCGTCATCGTTGTTGCTCCAATTGAAGGTGACAGTTGATGATTTTCATGAAATTATGTTTCATTCATATATATGCTACTAGATTTATCCCATATGAACACTTGATGTTAAGTTACCATTCGAATTAGTAAAATCGGATGATAATTTAGCGGGTAGATGATTATATAGTTCATAGTTGATTTTTGTAAAATAGTTTAATAAACTGATTAGCAGATTTGATAAATATAGCATACAAAAACCAAATCAGCTAGAACAAACTTATACAATTAGTTAGCTTATAGTATGAGTTAGGCAATCACGTAGCATACTTATTTGGAAAATAGCTATTCGAGCTTATGTTTAACAAAACTAGTTGATTGCTTATAAACTACTTCATCCGTCCCGGAACAAGTTTCCCGCTTTGACTTTTTGCGGTCAAATTTTTCCAACTTTAACTACGAATTAATCTTAAACCGCAAATGTAAAATGTTCAATTTTTTTATATAATGAAAATTTAGCCCCTAAAGTTTCATGTTATATTGATCGTTATGCAGGAGCAATGTTATGGAGTGGGTTGCGTATTCGTCGTTTGTTGATGATATAGCATCTACTCTTGAGGAGTTGAATGTATCTGTGTATGTCGCTCAGGTAATGAGTCCTACACTCACTTTCTCGTTTCATGCGTTATCTTGTGCATTTCTTTCTTACAAAAATGATCGATCAATAAGGATATCATATGTTTTCTGATATAGTATCTGTTTGTTATCAAGGCCATTCTGGAATCAAAAGAAGGTGTTCGTCTTCCAGTGTTTAATATGCTGAGAAAGCTTGTTGTCACTGATGGTATCAATCTTACGAACACTGCATTTGTATTTGTGATACTTCATGCCGCACCTTTTCTGGACAGTCTAAAGTCTAAACATAGATGCGGTGAGTCACAATTACGGCTCTCCTTCTTTTAGTACTAATTAAGTATGATTCATGTTTTCTGATGTTCTGTTTGTTCTTTACCAGATGTATTGGGATTATTATGATTACGACGCAGAGCAGTCTGTACCATGGTGTATTAACAATAGCCTGGAAGAGATATCGATCCATAATATCATGGGAGATTCGGAACGTTTCAACTAGCAGAATTTTTGCTGAAAACTGCTGCAAAATTGAAGGCATTTGATATCCATTGTTTTTGGCAATGGCATTACACTTGAAGAAGCCAAGGACATCATATTAGGATATCCTACTGCTTCCACGAACATAACATTCTCATGGCGTACTGCTTGAACAAGTGAAGGACATATACTATCAGGACTGGTACACTACTGATTCCGGGTGCTAACTTTTATTGTTCACGAATGTTAGAACGTTCAGCTGCTACCAGTGGCCGACACGAAGGGTGCTCCCCGCCCTAAATCATCATAATTTTGTCTTTAAATTTAACATTACCCTTGTTTTTGACATATCATGAATTTGTCCCCTTATTTATTGTCTATATAGCCTAACTTACTGACTCCTGCATGACCTGGTACATGTAACTCTTCTCCTTGTGTGAGACGGTTTAAGTGTTGTGCGCGACTTACTCGCAGTAGTGTATGGAAGCCGGACTGGAAGAGGGTATCATCCTCTCCAGGGAGTATTTTTCCTGATCTGGAACTCATAAATAAGTTCACTGATTCATTTACAGTCATCAGGGGCTTAGAAGTTGTGAGACAAAAATCATAATATTTTGATCTGAGCTTCCACCTTCACTAACTGACTGTATTGCAAGATCCTTCAATTTTGAGGCCTTTGCCCTTATATCCTCTCCTTTCTCACCATGCATGACATATTTAACAAGCCCTGCAATCTCTTCCCTAGTGACAGTTCCGTTCTCTATATCGATCTTAGCACGTACTCCTATCTCCCAAACATCCGCGATCAACTTGGCATCCGTGGGTTGATCCCCCCGTTGGGGTATACCCACCATGGGTACGCCCGAAATCATGGCTTCCAGTGTCGAGTTCCATCCACAGTGAGTGATAAAACAACCTACCGCTCTATGTGACAGCACTTCTAGTTGAGGACACCAGTTCACAACTAGACCTTTCTCGTATGTCGTTACATACAGAGGAATTCCGCTCTCGTCTGGATCTCTAACCACCCATAGGAAGTTGCATTTGCTGTCGATTAATCCCCTTGCTAGTTCATCCATTTGTTTCTCTCCCAAGTTGATTATGCTTCCGAATGATACGTAGATGACAGAACGGTCTTCCTTGCTGTCCAGCCAATTCATGCAAGATTCGGCATCTGGCCTGAACAAGCTGAGCCCGTAATCTCTATTTTCTGGTATTCTGTTGTCGAGATATTTTGATGGAACGGTTGGGCCGATACTCAGAATCGGGTGTTGATTCTCCATCCATTTCAACACCTGGTAAAATTGTTCCATCAATGACAACAAATCAGGCACATATCTATCTAATGAGTATAGAGATCAGATTAATTCCCAGCTGGTTGCAACATGTTTGCAGCTTAAGAAGATATAGAAAATACTTGTGAGATTTTTGTTTCAAGAAGCAGTTGTTCAAGGAGCGTTCTCAATATTCTATTATGCCTTGAAGAGGACTCGAACCTCCACGCTTTAGCACGAGATTTGATTCCCACCTGTCTACCATGAATAGGATATCAATCTAATGAATAGGATATCAATCTAGTGACATCTATGGAGTGCTTGACAAAGGTGAGTATTTCTATGGATCAGTCATACAAGCACGAGTTGGACATACAATTGCTTCGATTTGCATTATCCGAGAATGCCTTATGTCACATGTCATAAGAGAAAGTCATTTACACCCCCAATACGTTGGAAAAAGAATGAGAAAACGTAACGGAGCTTAGAACCGCCTGCAAAAAAAGCAAGAAGGGGTAGGATAGATCGAAAATTAGGCTTTTGGGGGACATGAACTCTCACGATTTTAAAAATCGACGCATTTTCCTATTACTATAAATATCATTGATGTCGGTATTGATATGTAGAACGGGTCTCTATCTTTATTCTCGTCCAAAGTTTGGGATAAATTGTACCTCATGTTCAAGCTTGTCAAAGGTGTTAAACAAGCGCCAGTCTGCGTTTTCGAATGTTGAGAATTGATCTGTTAATATCTTGAGAACAGATGGATAAAAACTCGTATCGCAGATATACGAAGGCAAATCCTTTCCTGTCATAACCGGCATGCCAGGGAGTGAGACCTCGGAGCTATCATCGTCTGGAGGCTCAAAACTGCCCTTGTGAAGATGGTAGTAGACAGAACAAACAGTGCAAGATTGAGTGAAGAGTACCTGATGAACAATCAATTAGCTCCATATATGGAAAATTCTAACCAAAAAAACCCTTTGGCACCAAGTATTACAAAAAAAGACCCGACCTGAGTTAATACAATATTGTAACTTAGAGAGTCCTGTGTTAATATAATTATAATGTTGTAATTTAGCAAGTCGTGTAATGAACCTCCATATATACTACATCTCTAGTACAAATATTATACAAGTTCGTATTTTAAATGAGATAGAATTCTTTCATTACGTACATACCGCCCCTTTCAGCCCGTGCTCATGGGTAAATCCAACTTCCAGGGCAGGACAAAATCATAAATGACGGCTTTCAAAGCCGAACCTGCAGAGGTTCTATGTTTGCGGATGATATCAGGAAGACCACTGGAGATGGCATCTTGAAGACTACGGGAGAAGTTTGCGAAGTAATCCAGATGTTCGTCCGGTGCAAGAGTAGAATCAGGGACCGTGTCGAGGTTGATAAAATCGCAGCCGAATGTGTGTTTTTGTAAAATAGAAAGAGTGGTGATTACTGTAACACGAACACCATTGGAACTGAGGCGTTTGCAGAGCTGCATCATTGGGTTCATGTGGCCTTGTAGAGGCAAAGGAACTGCCAGAATATGACTTGTTGAATCCATTTTGATTGTTTTCTTCTCTAGTTCTTGGCCTGGTGACATTTTGATAGAGCAGAATGGAAACCTACTTACCTACATGTGGATATGGTTGGATTGGATGTCTGGTGAGGAATTTGACTTTTAGAAATATCGAACCAAAAATCAAAATGAGCTGGAGTAGCATATATTATCAATAACTTATCACAGCTAGCTCATCACATCTACCTTATAAACTACTCCCTCCGTTCCAGTTTCATTTACCCGTATTCCATTTTGATCCGTCCCAAATTCAATTACCCATTCCTTTAATAAAAAATCTCTCTCCTACTTTATTCACTATCTCTCATACTTTATTCATTATTTCTCCTACTGTTGGTCCAGATAACGACAAAGTAAAAGACTAGAGGGGGGTGAATAGTATTTTCAAACTTTTGACGATAAAACAGTTTATCAGATATCCGTGAAGGTATCTGATACTTATATTCAGAGAGCGAAAGTATTTCTGATAAGTGCACGTGCTCAGCAAGCTACAAGTGTTTAAATACTCAAATAGGTAAGTAAGACAGTAAGTAAAGTGCAGTAAGTAAATAACACAAAGCTTTTTATAGTGGTATCTGAAGGTGGCGTAATCCCTCAACTAATCCACTCGCCCATTCTCAGGACTTGAATTTACTAAGATAAGATGTTGAGTTCTCCTTACAAAATCCTATCTCTTGATCCCTTTAACACTATGTTCCCAACCAAGTGTTCCCCCTAGTTATTCCCCGGCTTTCATAGCCAAGTACTTCCTCTACTCAGTAATCTTTGAGCTATTCCTTAGTTTCCCAAACTAAGTACTTCCTATGCTCAACGCCATATGTGGTGTTTTGGTTATGGTAGTTTGTCAGGTGAGCAGTCTCTTAATAACTTCCACAGCTATGTATGAGTGCTCTGTAGAAACAAGATCACTTAATACACTTTTCAATGTATGGTGATATGTTCTTTACTGACCCAAGTCTTGATGTTGTTCAAGAGAATGAATCACAGATACAAGTCGCAACTATGTTCACTGGATTCAACTCCTTCACAATATGCAATTCTTGTTAAGGATCAGGACACTTAGAACTTTCGTGTTACTTAGTAATCAAGAGCTTTAGTCGCAATAGTAAGCTAGAGAGTAGTTAGGCAGAAGGCTTGTATGCTTGAATGTAAGATATGAAGTTCTGTGTATTCAGTGCATAAGTGCGTTATATTAAAATATTTTTGTTTGGAAAGACATTAGTAACCTATGTTGGTACGTAGCAAGTATTTCATTAACACGATTTATTAAACCGTATAACTAGTTAGCGACTTGCTAAACAATTTGCTAAATAATCACACGACAATGTTTATTCACCAATTCGTTATGCATAATCTCAAATCCACGACTAACACTCATGTGAGTAGTTGTGTACGTAGTATCGAAAGATTTTTGTTTGAAAACTCGTTAGCAACCTATGGTTTGAACTTGTGGTTTTACAATTCCAATTCATTTCATTAATGGCCCGTACGATTCATAAATTATAGTCTAAAGTGCTTCCTAAATTATACAATTTCAAGAACTTGGCACAATATATACACATGTCCATGTAACAATTTAAAGAAGTATATATATATTATGATTCCTATTTACTTGCATCACTTTTGCATCATATTTCACATATATACAAACAAAGAGGCTCCAGTTGCAACCTCACTAACAGACAGCCGAACAATCGTTCAATAAGCAACGCCGCCAGAAAAGCTATCTCCGTCGTGGAGCACAGACTCCGTGAGCCAATAACCGTCCCAGGATCCACCAACTCTCTGAACCATAGTAAACTGGAAGACCTCTTCTTCCTCAGGCCGAGCTCCTCGTATCCAAACTCTCTCTTTATAGAGATTCTCCTTAACATTCAAGCTGCTCAATGTCTTTCTCTCCTGATGACCAAGCAGAGCCCGGTAGATGGAGTGGTGGAATATTCACCTGAAACTTTCAAATTGTCCTAACTCGAAGAAAGGTCCAAAATAGGTTGATCTTTCAAAAGGGTCAAATCCAGCAAATCTATACATTACTTCAATCCCATAATCTGGCCGGGGTTGGTCATTGAACATCAAGGCATCAAGCTGGTATCGTACTGCTTCCTCTGCAGTAAAGCTCAATCTGGGACCAGAAGGCCTTTTACGGCGAGTCTCAAGCCATTCAGGAGAAAAGGGCCTGCAAAGTCAGCAGAACAAGCTCGACACCGAAAGCTTAATGGTTTGGATACTCGCAAAGGTAATGATAGTGGAGAGGCAACAAATGACATTTTTTAGCCAGACCTCAGTTGTACTTGGTACACTTTAGATTCCTACAAAATGAGCAAGAAACAAAGAGTTACTCATTATGGTTCATCTGGTTCTGGGACGCCCAATTAGATTTTTTGCTAGGACAAGATTGCATAGAGGATGTTTAGGTTCTTCCAATTATATAAAGTCCCTTCACTATTGTAACCTGAATGGTAATTGGCAGTTTTGTCTACCGTGCCACACGCTGTAGTACCTCCTGATGCTTTAAATGTTGTACCCTGATTGTACCGTATGCAGTATATGTTGCACTGTACAACACACACAAGCATCATGAGGCAATACATCATGTGGCACAGTCTTAATTGGCCTAGTATCAGCATCTGCAGACTGCAGGCACTTAATTGATGCAGATAATGCTAATAGCAGGCCAAAAGACCTCAAAGTTCATGACAGTGAGGCATCTTTTAAGTTCTTATACAGGAGTGCGACTGGATAGCCCACCTAGTGAAGTGTCTTCATAAAAGAGAGTTAATCAGAAACTAAGTCCAACTGAACCCTATAAGTCTATAACTGAAGAAAAATGACATCACTGTTGACACTCCATTAAGTCCTCGAATAGTTTAACACCAAACCACAAAACACGCCACTACCTCAACCCGTCTACACCAATACCCCTAGAGAAACAGCAAGACTTGCAGATTTTTACTAGGAAGAACCACACCATCACCTTTAGTGCAATCATGCACAACACTTGGTAGCATTCACTACAAGTCGTGGAATAAGAAGTGAACTCACAGTGTATTGAAAGGCCTTTTGCTACATGTAAAAGAATATGCCACAATTCAAGAATCACATTATAAAAATCATATTATAATTTGGCTACACCTTTCTCATGAAGGCCATCCGGAGTTGATACTCATTCAGCCTAGGTACTTGATCTTGCAAAATGCAATTTTTTGCTATTTTCCCATCTTGGAGACAATCCAAATGTACATCATGTGCCCCTAACTAATTCAAGCATAGAAATGAACAATGTGATTCATAAAGTACCTTTGTGGCTCTACACAGCAAAATTGTAAAACAATCCCAAGTCAGATACTCAGATTATTGAACCCAAACATATAAAATGAAAGGAAATCCAAATTGCTCTATTTATTTAACCAAGTAAGAGTAGTTAGCCCTTGGAGTAATTACTTAACCATGTAGAAGTAAATTAATAATGCAAATGGCTGTAAACAGTTTATTTATAAAATGTAATCTGACATACACAGAGACATAACTTACAAAAATATGTGATCATCTGAATACCAAACTATTCAGCTCTTGAGAGTTTCCCAACATGATTACATAATATAAAAGCAGATCAAATTTTACCAAATCATCCATCCAATAGAGCATCAAACATACAGAAGCATCACCAGATAACTAATACACATAAATTTTTTTTTTTTTTTTTTTGGAGAAGAAAGACTTTCATTCATTCATTCATTCAATATGAAAAATCAGTACACAAAGATCACCACATCACAAATAATTCCACCAACAAATAGTAATCTGAAAAGCATATTGCCCCTTGTTGTACGGGGAAAAGGCAGATTTGGTCCACTTCTTTGGGGTCATTGTGACGCGCAAACAGCACAATGTAATCGTTGGCAATTTTGATCCGGAACTATTTAAAGTTGGTAAGTTTCATACAAAATCGGCTGAGGTGGCAGTTTTCTTGATGAGTTGGCAATGAAACCACACTCTTGGTCAAAAAATTTGACTTCCAATACACACACATCAGCCGAGTTGGTGGAAGAAAAGCGGAAAACTTATAGTTTTCCCTCCAAAATTCATTTCCCCCAATAAAAGGAACAATCTAACACAATTTCCCCCAATTATTCATTATCACACATCTCATCAACCCTAAACTCTGAATTCCGGAAATGTCGAGCAGTAGCAGTAGTATGAATGGAAGTTCGCACAACAATCGAAGATTGGTTAACAAACCTGTGCCGAATTGCTATTGCGGGGTTCGAGCTTGGCGTATTACGTCATGGACTGATGAAAATCCAGGCCGCCGTTTTATGAATTGTGTCAACAAGGTGAGTTTCTGTTGAATTGATGTTATTGGGCAATGTTTGGGTGGTTGCTCTGTTTTTTTATTTTGTCATGATTTTGGTTAAATTTTTGTTTATTTTGGTTTAATTTGTGTTAGGGAATTGCGGAAGCAACACGGAAACACTGTAACTTTTGGGCTTGGTATGACGATGAAATGTGTCTTAGATCGAAGGAAGTGATACCTGGCTTGCTAAGGAAGATAGGCAGATTGGAGTTCAAGGTGAAGGAACTAACTGATGAGGTGGAAGAACTCACTAAAGATAATGTCGAGTTGATTGCAATAAGCGAACGTAAGGAAGCTGAGATCCTGAAATTGAAGAAAAAACAGAGCCAAGACGATTTGATTGCAATAATCGAACTCAAGGAAGTTGAGATCATGAAATTGAAGAAAAGACAGAGCCAGCAGATTGTGTTGGTACTTGCTATGTTCATCACTGTGTTGGTGTTGGTGTTTTCAGTTATGTATTAGGGTAGAGTTTACAAGAATTAGTAGTAAACTAACTTAATTTTCCAAGGCAATAGAAGTTTGGTTAATTTGATGTATTTTGAAGAATTATGGAATGAATATTTTCTTGTTGTTCAATTAGTGTTTTATTTCTTGTTGTTCAATTAGTGTGTTATGTTGGAATCATTATATGTGCCATGGGACTGCAGCTTGTGCCATGGCACAATATCACTGTGCCATGGGACTGCAGCATGTGCCATTGCACTGTGCCATGGGACTGCAGCATGTCCCATTGCAGTGTGCCATGGCACAATATCCCTGTGCTATGGGACTGCATCCATGTGCCATAACAAATACCAACATAAATCCTACATATTGATAATCCCATCAACAAAAACAAGTGAACAACTGATCAAAACAAATGATAACAAGTGATAATCCAACATAAATCCTACATATTGATCATTCTTGAAATAGTTCATAATCCAACAAAAGCCAAAACAGATTCTTAGTCTAGATTACATGCCACAACTAATCAAAACAAATGATTTCCAACAAGGCAGATTATCCCATCAACAAAACAAGTGAACAAGTTAGTACATTACTGATTTTTCTTCTTCTTTCCTTTTGTGGCTTCTTTCTCCTTAGCCATAACATCCTTGAGATTGTTGAGGTGGACATACTTCCTCCCATTTTTCTCAAAAGTCAATCCATCTCCTTCTGGGTGGCGTTGCCTGTACATTGATGGTCCTACTACCAGATTTTTGGTCCTTGTCAAGTCTAGAATCTGTAAAATTATGAATCCAACATAAGTGTATCTGAAATCAATATTGATGGTGGTGGCTTATTATGAATTCAGGGTGCTTACATTTGGTGCCTCATTCATATTTTCCACCTGAGTTGTGCCAGTAGTCATGTTCCCAGTAGTGTTGTTCTCCTGAGTATTGAGCTGAGGTGTGTCAAGTGCAGTTACTTGCCTCTCACCAGAATTTCTCCTTCTAACCTGCAAAATATAAGTGAATTAGCATTTGAATTTAATCAATTTCCAGCATGTATGTGTTGTCAATATTACCTTTAGTTTCTTGGAACCTTCAGGGATGTTGTTTTCATATGATACTTGACTGAGGGGATCTTGTGTTGGTTGTGTGGGAGCTGGAATGTCATCAGCAAACTCCTCATGGTTGATAAACTCATTCCACAAGTCGTTCTCATCTTCAGTTGGAGGATTCCCACCATTCTGTCCTTCGTCCCTTTCTTCCCCAAATTTTCTTCATTTGCAAATCCAGGCCTATTAATCGGACATCTTCTTGCATTGTGGCCTCGATTCCACATGTACCACACCTTAACTTACCTTGGTTCCTTTTCACAGTAGCAGACACTTGTTTCTTTCTTCTATGTGAATCTTTCTCATCACCATCCTTTCTTCTTGCTTTGCCAGGCCTACCACCTTTATTCTTCTTACCAAAGTTTGGTGGTAAAGGAGGAATGTACATTGAATTGCCCCATAAATCAGCACCATTAATCCCATAAATAGCTGATTCATAGACCTTGTGGTAGGTATCAACTTCATAGTGCTTGCTCACATACATATATGGATCCTCCCCTGCCCTAGCTAAAGCACTAACAACATGCAAACAAGGTACACCTGTCAGTTGCCAAAACCTACAAGTGCATGTTTCTGATTCAAATTCCACATTGTACATACTCCCAGTTCTCTTAACAGTCACCTATATTCCACAAGTATGCCAGAAACTGAATAGTTAGGATAACATATATAAATTAAAAACCAATGTAATCATAGAAAATCATACCTGATAATGAGTATCATCACACTTTCTAGATGAAACCCTTCCCAATCTCCTAGTGTTCTTACTCATGATGGCCATGATTTTTGGAGTGAACTTCTTCTGTCCCCATCTTTTCTTAGCCAAATCCCTAAAAAAACACATAAAAAATACAAGTATTAGTATAAACATAGGAGATAAAAAGGTGTGATAAAAAGGAGAAAATGTACCTGCTTTTTTGGAGTCTTGTCATCATATATTCCCTCATCCATTCAAGCATGGTTATAATGGGCTTCTCTCTTGCTGGCACCAAGGTGGAGTTGAATGACTCACATCCATTATTCAATGTCATATCACACTTAGGCAATGTCCTGAAATATGCCTTAGACCAATGAGTTGCATCCCTATCAGAGAGCCACTTCACAGCCTTGGGATCAAAATTGTCAAACTCCCCAATTGCTTTCCTAAACTCCCCCTCAGTAGGACAGTTAGAGAGATCATACAGAGCATCCTTATATGCATCTCCCCTAAAACCTGCCTTGAAGAAATTCTTCCATAAATGTGTAATGCAAAATCTGTGCTCAGCTCCATGTAGCTTTTCATTCACAGCAAATATCAAGCCTTTTTGCTTGTCAGATAGAATGGTATAATCTGTAGCAGGAAACAGCTCCAAGTCTTCTTTCAACATCTCTAAAAACCATAACCAACACTCCTTATTCTCAGCCTCTACTACAGCCCATGCAAGAGGGTATGGATTGTTATTGGGATCCACACCAACAGCAGTAAGTAGAACACCCTTGGCAGGGTAGCTGAGATGAGCACCATCAATCCCTACCACAGGCCTGCAGTACTTGAAACCTTTCTTCAGTGCACCAAAGCAGCAGTAGAAGTACTTGAACTCACCTGTATCATGTAAAGAGTTATTGAATGTATTAGTATGTATAGAATGACTGAAGTTTATAAGTACATTTAACAAATACCTGTGTCATGTGAAGCAAGTAGTACAGTTGAGTTAGGATTGCTCCTTCTTAACTCTTCTGCATAATCCCATAGTTTAGCATATTGTGCATCAGGATCTCCTTGGATGAGTTTGATTGCCTTTTCCTTCCCTCTCCTAGCTTGATCCCATGTAACATCCACAACAAGCTTATCTTAACAAAACTTCCTAAATGCTTCAATTGGCATTGCAGGGTTCATCCTTATTTCCTCAACAAATCTCTCAGCTAGGTATGCTGCTGTCAAGTTCCCAAATGCATAAGTCTCTACACAAGTATGAAATGGATCATACTCATACACCTCATATGTCAACTCAGTTTGCGCTTCTCGCCTCAATCTCCATGAGCACCTTGGAGAGCCATCACATCTCACCTGAAACCTAGTTTTGTCATTCCTGAATAGCATGTGCATGTACAGCAGCTTTCAACACATGCTTAGCTCCAAAGGTCTGGCCTAAAGCAAACTGTGGATCATATTTGTTATTAGGGTTGAACCTAATATTCTTAGGTCTAGATGCAGGCCTCTCAAGATCATCCTCATCATCAGAATCTAATGCACTATCAAAGTCATCCTCACTGTCAGGAACTATAGTGTCATCCTCAAAGCTAGAATCTGAGTCACAAGCTTCATTACTCTGTGGTACTTCATTGTTCTTTGCAGCAGCCTTGCTACTACCTTCACCACTGCCAAATGCCTGTGGCCTTCTACCACTACCACTACCACTACCATGTTCCCTTGTCCCACTGCCAAATGCTTGAGGCATTCTTCCATTACCTGCACTTGTTCCTTGTCCCAATCACAACCTTCTTTCTTCCTTCCTAGGGTCTCAGATCGAGTATCAAGTGCTTCTTGTACAAATGTATCATCCCCAACACTTCTACATTATCTTCAACTTCTTCATCCACAAATGCTTCAAACATTAAGTCATCACCTCCATGTTTGAGCTCTCTTCTTGTACTCAAAGGTCAACACTTGAGTCACTCTCATTCTCTCCAATCTCAGCCTCACAATGTTCAACTCCAACTGCATCTTGTTCAACTCCAACAATGTCTTGTTCAACTCCAACAATTTCATTTTGCTCTCTCTCAGCCTGACCAGCCCTTACCCCAGATTCAGATAGCAAAACAAGCTCAGGAACCTCACTATCATCTACATTATCACTCCAAATCTGGTCATCAGTTTCATTTGAATGATAACTGCCATTATCATATTCAATGTCTTCACTGTCTTCACTTGAGACATTCACAGTTGGTACTCCCATTGGAGTTGAAGTTTCTTGTCCTCTCTCATCATCTCCAACTTGATTACTCTCACCATCACTAGATTCATGCCTCAATGGTCCATCAACAAACAAATGAAAATCTTAGTCAAAGATTGGTGTATGCATCCTTCAACTGCTTATTAGTCCCAACAAACAACCAAGCATCCTCAATGTAAACATGGAACTTTCTCATATCCCCAACTCCAACCTCATCACAGAATCTATTCACCAACTCCATTGTAAGCTCTTTCAATTGAACAAAGTCCCATTTTTTCACCTTACCCCAGTCATAGGTAGGTTCCCCTGTTTCATTATTAGTGAAGCTTCCCCCATAGTGCAAACCAACTGTGAAACACTTCTTTGCACGCGCTACATTACAACAATGACCAACTTTAGACTACATTCAACTAACAGTAAAGAATTTATAACTCAGCTACTACAAGACAAATTTGGAGACAAGAGGAATTTATGCACAACAACCACCATTTTTGCTTACTTTAATACCCTACCTTTACACTTTAACTCAAATATCTACCCACTGAACCAACATTCACGCCTTATTAACATGGGGGAGGGAGGGACCATTCTAGATAAACAATTCACACAACCCACATATAACCCACTATATATACTCACATACAATATCAAATTTCATCCCAAACCAAAACAAAAACACAAACACAAACAATAACGAAAAAAACAGAGCAGAACAAACTAACCATTTACAAGTGGTGGCAAGAACAACAAATAGTCGGGTCGAGGTCGAATCAATGACGGCATTACGATTAACAAAGGCAGCGGCTTCTCTTCTCCAAATTTTCTTCTTTCCCTTCCTTTACAAAGGTGGAATCGTGTGGATCATAGGATTTCTTTTCTTCTTTTTTTTTTTTTGTTTTTTATTATCAGCTGATGTGTATGTCAAATTGTGATATGGAAGTCAAATTTTTTGACTAAGAGCGGAAAGAGTGTGGTTTCATTGCCAACTCATCAAGAAAACTGCCACCTCAGCCGATTTTGTATGAAACTTGCCAACTTTAAATAGTTCCGGATCAAAATTGCCAACGATTACATATCAGGTCATGCGTCACAATGACCCCAAAGAAGTGGACCAAATCTGCCTTTTCCCCTACGGAACAACATCCTCTCAGATCTCAATACTAGATTGACAAATGATGCCGCCTAGAAATCTCACACCAGCCTGATTTGCTTGTTCAGGTCTCATCTCCTGAGAATAACAAAACCCTACATCAATACAGCCTAGGAAATTATTCAAAAATCCAAAATTATCAAAAGAACAAAGAATCAATATCCGCATCACTGCTCGAGCAAAGGATGTCAGATCCATGAAACCGTTGATTGTATGGACATTTTGATCTAATTCAGTTTCCTGGCCAGCGTCATGACTACCACCCGATACAAGGAAGTCACCTGCTTGGAATTAATCATATAACCATATGCAGATATAGAAGTGAGTATAACACATTATCCTCCAAGTTAAATTCATGATACTAAAACAAAATACAGAAGTGAAAATAATAACACATTATCCACTAGGTAAAGTTCATGATACTTTAACACACTAGCTAGCTACCATTTACAGGTGAACATATATAAATGTTACATTAAGAGATTGTCGACGGTAAACAATCATGTATTACAAGGTCGTCCCAGTATTATGATAGACTTGTGCTCCCTTTGTTTACTAATACCAGTTGATTCATATCAACCAATTGAATCATGCATTTGTTGTCCAGTTAGTTACTGGTTTTCCCAACACTTAGTGTCAGTGATGGTTATTACATTCATATTGTTCAGATATCAAATAAGTAATAATTTTTCGAAATAATTATGATGTCGTAAGATGGCCCATCCAGGTTCATCAAATCATCTAAGTAAAATTTTAAGTAGTCCATTCCTGATCCTGACTTATCCATTCCAGATCATTTACGATCAGATCGAAAGTCAAGAGCAACAACATCGATATGTCACAACCTAATTAAACAGCGAAAGCAAATAAGGCCAACGTAAACATTCCAGATAAAGACCGTGCAAGATTTTAAAGATCCAATGCCTAGCTTTTAGATATAACTGAAAGAAAATCTACTCATCGAACACAAAGCATATTGTTTGAGTTAAAACTATAATCCTTGAGGGGGTCTTGGTGTGCTGAAATGCTGCCTTGCGTCATCAAACCGTGGAATACAATTTCCAGCAAAGTTTACCACATCCAGCGGATCTCCATTGTTTCTCCCATGTATCACACTATTTTGATGGTGCCAGATGCACCAACAAATAGTAATAAACAGCCAAACTGCTACACATCTAATCCGCGTTTAACAGATAACATCCACTCCCAAATATCAGGATTTGTGCAAGTAATTACAGCCATTGGAAGGCCTGGCAAAATTCATATATAATTACTTAGTAGAAACACGTCAGATTACTTCAGATTAGAAACATTAGAAACACCTCAGATTAAAATTAATATATAATTACTTTGTACAAACTGCCTTAATGTTGTAAGAAAATATCATATATAATTACTTAGCTTAGTAAAAACACATCAGATTCGGTGTTTCTAATACTTAGCTACATTGCTCACATTGTTTCTAATCTGAGGTGTTTTTATAGTTTCATCAATAACAAAATCCAGAAAAAGTTTAATATCAATCACAGAGAGCCACGGACTAAAACATAAAAGAAAAGGAGAACATAATGCTTACTTTGCTTTTGTTGTTTCAATCTGGAGAAGGTTTTCGTAAAGCCCAACAGTTGGTTATTTCATCTCGGTTGCGCTGCCGCTGGTGCTGACGCCGGTGTATCTGTGCAGAGACGAATCATGTTGATTAGAATTGAACTTCTACTTCGATTGTGTTCACTGCCACACCGACTTCAACTCCATCTTTTGGTTTTGTCTCTACTTCGCGGTCTTCTACGAAGTCGTATCCTAGGGATGAGAATCGGACATTGAAATTGAGGCTCATTGATTCTCAAGTGACAGGTCAGTTGAATTAGGATTGGGGCTAGGGTTCCCATCATAAGACTGGGGAGACGGGAGAGTAAATGCCGATATACTCCACGCGCTGGCAACCGTTGAGTCAATCCCACCTTAAAGATAGATACTTCTAATCTCTAACAGTCTAAGAGAGATAAAAAGAAACTGGTTAGAAATTACTCCACAAATGCACATCAGTTAATAATTAGATTACATGAATTCAATTCATGGTCCACGAAAGAAATAGAACCAAAACTTCCCCTGCTACATCACATTATGTAGAGAAAATTAAAACATAATCTCAGTTTTTGCCGCCAAATCCCAAGGCATTCTCAACCAGTGAGAGAATAGAGGAGGTACGGCCATTAGTTTAGTCTAATTACCTGTAACTATTTCCCTTCTAATAAGCGTAATAATAGTGAGCAAATAGGAGTATACAAAACAGAACATTAGGCAAACTTCATAGAAACGATCTGTTTGTTAATGTGTACAGTGAATTTATTATTTATGTGTCTTTGTGATGCAAAATGAGAATGAGACCACATGATTACATAAACATGAAACTAAACAGATTCCTGATAGACGTAGTTTTTTCTCTTTGGTTTACTTCTTTTCTTAGAAGGCTTTTACCTTACCATACTGATCCTTTTCAACCCTTAACTTAAGAAGGGAAACATAGGACGCGATAACTCAAAGTTGTGCCCTCTTTTTTTAATGCTTCTTGCTGGAATCCAAGCATTTCAGATTTTTTCCCAATCCTAAGCCATTCTCAACCAGTGAGAGAATAGAGGGAGTAAGGTTATGTTCTGTGAGCAAGAATACATCTTTTTTTCATACAGCCATGGAATTTTCCGTCCCTTTAAACGACACGGGAGCTACCAGCGTACGAGTACCAAAATAAAATCAAGAACTCTCCAATTCATATTCTTCTATTTATTTATAAGTTGGTGATTTTAGTGGCATCCTGACTCTGCAAGCTTAACCTAACCTAACAATGACTATGAATCAACATTACCTGATCCCCAATAATCTATCAATGCCATTATCCCACCAATAGCCTACTTTCTTGATAGACTAGATTGCATACATCTTTAAGGCTTATACAATATTGTATACTTTTTTTACCTTCCAACTGTTAGCATTTGCATGGTTAACTTTTTAAATCATAAGAGGAGAGGTAAAAGGAGTAAAATATGTACCTGAAGAGATGAGGTGAGTGATGTTGGTGCAAAACATTCCTGGACATTGTTTGCTGGCAAAATATTCTTCAGGATAATGTCTGTCCTTTGATTCCACTGGCTGGGAAATAAGGACATTATCTTTCCTTGTTTGGCCATTCTGACACTCTGCTAATGCACAAAGAACAATTGAGACACAGCCAGATTCACTAGTTTCCTTTTGTATTCTCAATCAACTTCCAGTTATCTACTGCTCCAGGTGATTGTACACATTACCATCTGCTCTTGTAAATTTTGTTCTCACATAATATACCTGGGTTTTTTTTCTTTTTTTGTGCTTGACATATACAGATCAATATCAACCACTATTGGTTCCAAGCTCATAGGCCCCTCATTCGACACATGAGATTGGGCCTGATTAATCTACACAATCAAATTCTTGGGTGCCCTTCTACACAAAGAATCACAATTTCCGGAGATTTATATGAAAAGAAATGCAATAAAACGTAAACAACCATGACATCACATGGATTCTATGAAAGACATGCAAGAACTTCGTAATCAACGATGAAATCAGACTGATTAGACGAGCAAAACAAGAAAATTAGTACAGGACCAAGATTTGTGCTTTTACAGAACCAAAATGAGACAGACCCCTGAGAGCCAGAACATATGTTTACATAGATCAATTCACATGCAGACAAGAAACAAATTATCCAACAGAGAAGCTGCTTTTTGTTTGTAATGTTCTGTGCATTAGTTGGAGAAGCCTGTATATCCTCCACATGTCCATGTCTTCATACAGCATTATCAACTCCTTCCTTTTCTCTCATAGAAATCAAAATCATCAGATTTTACAAGGACATGTAAGTATTGAATTTACCAGAGAATATCTCATACAATTATATAGTTTATTGGTATGGCCATACCTAGATCTCCAAGCCAGTAGCTTCTAAACCTCCACTTCATGATGCATCATTGCCTTAAATAATTTAATTTGAAAATCGGGGAAGCACTCGGTAATGCAAACTTCAATGAATTTAGTTTTTAGAAAGGCTTCATCATCACCTCCCTCAATATAACACAATTCATTATCATTGTGCCGGTCTGCTTCCTGGATGTAAATAGTCAGATTTCTCATATACTGAACATAATCAAACCAGTCATTAGCATAGGAATTTGCATTGAAACAGCGACCGAGGGGGGTGCTATGTGGTACACATTCAATCCAACCTTCACACTGCAACATCCGTATAACATCCAACACGGTGTGGACACCCTCACTCAAATCATTATCACCATCTACATCTTGAATCATTCGCATCCAAATATTCCCAAAATACTGATACCTTCTATACCAGTTCCAGCAAGCCGGATGGGCTTTAAGTGCTTCAGTTTTTAGTGAAGACTCCGACAACATACTTTTTAAATCATTCCATATCTTTGAAATCTTTCGATCTCCCAATATATTTGTAAAAATTATTTCCTTTACATCAATTACGTACCCAAATGAATCATAACACCCATCCAAATCTCCAAACATCACGTGGGCTTCCTCATAACTAAGTCCATCCCTATAATACTTTCGGAAACTAATTAAGTAGTTATCCATGTTACTAAATCCTCTATGGATTTTCTTTTGTAACTGATAATCACAAAGGGCTCTGATTATGCTAGATATTATCTGACAACACTTGTCAGTCGGTCTACTAGAGTTCCACCTTCTAACCCCATCCAACTTGGCTGATCGTAGAAAATCTAACTCATTCCACTGCTTACAAACATCATCCCATATTTACTCTTTGTGAGAGTCTAGACACTCAGTTAGAGTGTATTCGTATTTCTCCTCCACCATTTTTTTTCTCTCTTTGGTACTTTCAACAGCACCTTCCCCACTACTACAAATATTTTCTTTTGTGTCAGACTCACCTCCCTTGTCACCTTCACTAATATCACGACACTCTCCCACCTCTTTTGTGCCTTCATCTTCACAAACACTATCAGACTCAACTCCCTTGTCACCCTCACTAATACCACGACACTCTCCCACCTCTTTTGTGCCTTCATCTTTACTAACACTATCTCCCAAACATCAATTCTTCAGATTCTTTCTTAGCAAAAAGTTTATATTATTGCTTAGATACAATAATCAAATATTGGACGCCGCCTACCCAAACATTAAATGCGGACTTTTTTACATGTGTTATGAAAGACAATACACATGTAAATAGACATGTAAGTAATTCACATAAAATATGCCTCCAAGCATAAATAAACATGAATTCTAACTTTTTATTTAACATATAGTTTACTCTAAGAAAACAATACATATTTGTGAGGAGATTTCGTGGTGGATTTCGGAGCTAAACTCTGAAACATAGGATAAAGTTCCTTCTGCATTTAAACACATAATAATTGATGTTAGCTAGTTAAACAAATCAAACATTTAAGACAAGATTTGAGTATTAGTTAGCTAATAAAGCACATCTAGGACAAGATAAGTATTACCTCAAGGTTATCCGTATCCAAAGATTCTTGTATACAGTCTAACAAAACCTGGATTAGTTTAGAAAGTAGAAACTTAAGTTGACAAACTAGGAAAACTTAATATGTCAAATAAAAGATGTAACATGGTACTTACCACATAAATCCGAGCACATCCATCAGCATGACTAGCTATCTTTTCCATATCCTCTATGCCTCTGAATGTTGAATCTTTTACCTGGCATGTCCATAAAATAATTGTTAGGTAACTCGACACCACAAGATGTATTTATAGAAAGTTTCTGGTGGTTGATGTAAAATACGGAGGAGTAGCAACTAACTGAGTAGCATAAAATACTTGCCATGAATAGGGATACCGTGATGGTCGACGCCAAGAGCAAGTGTATCAGATTCAAGACCGCAGACAGTATACTTAATCCGGAAATATCGCCCTTGAGAAATGAGGTTAGGGTCACCCATCACTCCAGATGTTATATGATCAAGGGACAATTCAAAGCCATCAAGTAAGTTCATTCTTTTAGAATTCTCCTCGGGAATTATTTCATCCAGAAAGTATGTCTATATGCAAACAAAAGAAAAGGTTAGATGAACTGAGAATAATAATTTACTAAAGTTATATCGTAGTGCAACATAATGTAACTACCGCACATTCCCAATCTCATATCCAATCAAGTAGGAATTTTGTTGACCATTTTTTCTATAACAATCATAACCATCTGGTTTTCCACTAATCTCTGATAACTAAACTTGTAACTATATCGAAAACTCTCCAGCAACATTCATACAAGCGTTTCTGTGGATAAATTAGGATACATCAGAACGGTGTTATCACGAAATAGCTAGGAAATATGAGGAATGCGAGCCACACTTACGTGCAGTTGATGTACGGCAATTTATGAAACAAATAAACTTCCCTTCTCCCTTTGATGTTAATATAAGCTCCATCTGAATACACGATTAAAAAACGGACACGGTGAATTCGAATATAAAAACTCAGGCAAAGTTTTTATATAAAAGTAGTAAATCCTAGCTAGTACCTGGAAGATATAGTCGAGAATTTCCATTTCGAGAATTTCAATTTCATCTATTGAACTTAAGGCACGGAGTGTCCCATTGTCGATCATGACATCAAATAGCATTTTTGACTACACAAACAAAAAAAAAACAGGATAAAACCAGCAAAAGACAAGTAAGTATACCTCTAACGAATACTCTATATATATACATATACTAATTATTAAAATGTTGGGTTTTCGTTGTTTTAAATAAATAAATACTCAGAATGATTTGTGTCTTGTCTTCAGTAGTGTAGTTTAATAATAATGATTTGTACTCACTCCTAAACAAGACAAGTCAAAGACATAACTAACATTCTTAATTTCTAGTAGTAAATGTGAAGTTAATAGAAAAATACCATATTACTAGGGACGAGCTTTTGCCCAGTATCTAAATGAAGACTCCTCCATTTGATTTCTCTTCGAAGCATAATATGTTTTCAAAGATTTCCTTGATGACTTGACAATTATCATCCGTATATTATGCATTCAAATGTTCTAGATCGTATCTTCACCGCCAATGTATCATCTGCTTTTCCCACAACTAGAACACCACTATCTTTTTTGTAAGAGGTGATGTGTTTGCTTAGATAATTCCACCCTTCACTATGTTCCATCATCACTGGTTAAAGAAATATTTACTACGAGTAAATCTTTTAAAATTGAACAAGAATGACGACGAGGAGTCGAATTCACCCACCCACCCCTATTTTATTCACTATACTCCAAAGTCCAAATCAGAACTAAGTCATACATAATACTTACTGGACTATCTACAAAACCTTAATTGGGCTAAACTTGCATTGAGGCCCAATAATGATTACATCCAAGTCAATAACTCAGCTCCTCACTCCATTTTGGAAAAAACCTACAATTAAGGAGGTATATCCCACTATTTATCTATTGTCAATTAGGTGTCGCCCTCACTAACTTCAGTCACCTATTTTGATCCGTTAGATTAAAAATTTGGCTGTGGAGATCGAGTAATCTTCTACCTTTCGCACTAAGTGTTGTCATGGAGTGTTGCTCGTGTCGCACGAGGTGTCAGATCAAGGCTCTAACCGTCTATATCGCCTTAAACTATTTAAAAAAAATTAAAATATTTTTCATATATTAAAATATCCATTACTAAAAAATTAAAATCTTTCAATTAAAATCAAAATTAAATCAAAACAAACAACTCATCAACATCTTCATGCAAGAGAATTTCTGTTCCTAGTTCTTCTTCTTAACGTATGAATTGGAGATTTTAAATTCCTGGATATCGAGTTTAACTTAGGGTTCATCCAATTTCAATGTTTTTATATATTAGGAATAGGTGTTGTGGATATTATTTGTTTGTAATTATAATTTTATTGCAAAATAACCCCTAACAGTTTTCAATTTTTATAAAAAGATTCCCAAAAATTTTAACCCTCATTCTCCACCACTCATCTTCCTCCCCACCACCACCCACCACACCACCACCACCGCCAAAATCACTGACGGAGCTTCCATGGTGGGTGGTGGTGAGGAATAAGATGGGTGGTTATTTTTGTAAGTTATAAAATATTAGAGTCAAGTATATAATAAAATGAAACTTGTAAATTGTAACTGAGTCCATTTAATTTAATTTACCTTTATTTTTGGGCGAATTACATAAGGTACCCCTTAAATTTTAGGCTAATTACAGATTCAAGCCCGAAACAATTACATCCAAGTCCAAAACCTATTTTTTGAGTTGACCAACTAAAAATTAAATGGAAAAGAATATTAATTGGACTTAATTGCAATTTACAAGTTTTATTTTACTACACATTGGACACAAATATTTTATAACTTACAAAAATAACCTAAAATATTTTTAAATAACCCCTATAATTTCATAATTCATATAATTAACCCACAAAATAGTTTTTATTTAAAAAAAACCAAAAAAATCTCCTTCACTCACCATAAAAAGCTCCGATCTGGGCTTTCCACTCCAGATCGGATCTTCCCGGTGGAAGCTCTGTCAGAGCCTCCATTAATGGAAGCTCTGCCAGAAAGCTTCATTGAAGCTCTGTTAGAGCTTCCGCCATGGAAGCTCAGAGCTTCCATGGCGGAAGCTCGAAACTGGAGCTTCCCGCTCTAGATCTGAGCGGAAGCCCATACCGAATTCCATGGAATTCTCCTGCCGAGATGTAAAAGTGGTGGTGGTGGTGACGAAGGTTGGAGGTGGTGGGGAAGAAGGTGGTGGTGCGGTGGGGAAGAAGGAGGATGAAGGAGGGTCAGAAGTTTAATAAGTACAACATTTGAGGATTTAGTTATAAGAAATTTAAACTGTTGGGGCTTACTTTGCGATTAAATGAAATTAATATGATTATGAAATTATAAAGAAAAGATAAAATAGGAGAAAAAGTTACTTTTGGGGGTAGATGTAATTCTCAAATTAGGACTTTATTAATTTTGGATTAATTTGTAATAGTCGTCAATTTAGGGATGAATGTGAAAAGGGAACATATTTAAGGGGTGGCTTTTGTAATTTTCCCTTTATTTTTTGTTTGGTCAACTCAAAAATGGGGATTTGGATTTGGATGTAATTGTTGTCAATTTAGAGACGAATTTGTAATTGGGTCAAATTTAAGGGGAACCATAAGTAATTCGTTTTAAAAATCTTAAATGCTACATATACGCGGAGCAACTCTGGAACGGGCACTCACAAGTCACAACTGAGAAGGACTATATTCCATTGCAAAGCCAAGTGTCTCCACGACTCCACCTATCCATTGAATATTGATAATTTCTCCAATATGAAAATAGACTAACTATCCAACCAAAAATGTATGACTCACCATTTCCAATTTGCTGTGCAACAAAATTTTTTTGAGACAGATTTTTGTTTAATAATATTCCTCCATAACCAACTCGTTCTACCATTAGGATTAATATTCCAAATGTCTGAATTTTGAAAATACTTAGCCTTACAAACCATAGCCCAGAGAGAGAGAGAGATTTAGGTTTGTTGACTAAGTTCCAAAAAAGCTTTTTAAGGTAAGAATCATTCATAATTTTAAAATTACGAATACCCAACCCATCGAGGCTTTACCTTGCTCCAACCCATTCTGGGACTTCCAATCAAGGTGAAACCTCCAGAGAAAGTTCCTACTTAACTTATTTAAAGACAAAATAACATAATTAGGGAGTTTAGCAATGTACATAACATACGAGAAGGGTATATCACAAGTAACACTGGATTAAAGTAAGCCTCCTTGCCACCCTTGAATTCTAGCTTGAGATTTGAGAATAACCCCATTAAAAGATCACTTTTTCCTCCTACCAAGGAAAAAGGAAGACCTAAGTACTTATCTTTCTGCTTATTCGAATAACATTTAAAGAACGAGTCAAAGCTTTAAAGCATTAACAGACTTTTGGTTAGCCTTAGTAAAACTAAATACCACTGCAAAACAAAGAATAGGCACAAAATGATCTCTACAATCTACATGGCACCAGAGAGTCCAAAAGCTTGTGCTCCACATATGTATTTATTTATTTATTATAGCAACAAATAAATCCTGACATAAGATAAAAAGTTAGGAGGGGATGGGATTCCCTTGACGGATACCTCTATGAGGTTGCCAATACTCAAAACCCACATTATTAACTCTACAAGTACAAAATCCGCGCAAGTGGTGCAATTTTAGGATGCATGCCACAACATACTTAAAAGTTGAGGGGGCAATACAGCCATCTGAAGGAGCAGAATACCCTATTGCAGCTCAAGACCTTAAACATTTCTGAAAACATATACACACTCTACATACATGGTACGTAGCTATAACATTATTATTACCAAACACCATAAAACATAAATGTGAAGAACAAACGGAACGGTCTTCACAAAAATATCATTAATAGGCATGGCCAAGTCTAGGCCTCACAAGTAAACCATCACAAAATCCATGGACAACTCTGGAAATCAAATTCTTGACATAAAATCTATAACATGAACCCTAATAACATGTTCGAGTCTTGAACCATTACACATGATTCTCTACACATGCTATGAACAAGTCTAGACATAAACATATGCCAATCCAGAAATAAATTAACTAAACTGGATTACAAAAGATGTCAAATCCTCAATCCGGGCCTTTTATTCTTCGTGACTTTGTATCCTCAACAACATACTCGTGTTGTATTTCACTCCCATTCGCTCTTAGTCTACTTGCCGGTGTGGATTGACTACCATCGCTTTCCCTTTTGCAGTGAGATTGGTCTGTCCGGACATGGATGTGGATCCAGTCACGACTCCTCATCTACCTGGAAGCTTACTCAAACCCTTGGAGGTCCCTGTAGTTGAAACTTTTGTTGGTGTCCTTGGATTCTTCATAATTGCATTAGTCTAAAGACACAATAAATCAATCCAAAGAAAGAAATTAGAGATTAACAAAATGTAATACTACTAACCCATACTTAATAAAAAGATACAATGATATTCTTAAGGGGGGGAGGGGGGTCAAAATAGCATTTGGCCCCTAGAGTATGCTTGTTTGTGCGATTTACCCGCTGGACTTTGCTTGGTTACGACTTGCTCCTTGAACTACTTTTGTATGGGTCGTGATATGCCCCTAAAGTATATATTTTTGTGTGAGCGTGTGATACAAACGCGATCACAAAGCACTTAGAAGAGGTACATGGTAAACCTATATAAAAGTTGGGGGACAAGTCGCAGCCAAGCAAAGTTCAGGGGACAAGTCTCGAGGAAACTTCAGAGGGAAAAATGCTATTTTGCCAAGAAAATTATCCATGAAATTGTACCTTGACGGCACTTGTGTTTTTATTGGGAGATTTTTTGGTGTCTTCCTCTTCATCATCCGAAGAGTCCACAGACTTAGAAAACTTATCCAAACTGCTGCTCTTTTTGCGATGGAAGTAGACTGCCATAATGATAGCCAAAAACCAATGATACAAATCCTGATGGTTGTCAAAATATAAAACTGTAGCATAAGTATAGGCTTGATAATGTACCTTTTGCACCCCTTCCATTTTTTTAGGTTTTTTTTTATCATCAGAGCTTTTTTCATCTCTATGATCATCAGAGTCCACCTTTGCCTGTATCCAATAAGATTTGAAGTTGTTTAACCATTCGAGAAAAAAATAATTTTCCACTTAGAGGAACTACGTTGATCACAGACGGATTCAAGGAACCTACCGGTTTAGCTGTGGGGGAGGCCTTCTTCACAGGTGCAGAAGCTTTAGGTTCCTGGGAAAAAGGTACCAATAAGAATAAGAATAGGGTGAAGTAATGAACTTACAGAAATTTTTATGCATAATAGTCACAGTAAATAAAAGGACTATTCAGACAACCAATACAGATTCAGATGAAGGATAAACAGACTCTATAAAACCACTAATAACAACAAAAAAAAGTTATCTTTAAGATCTATTTTAAAACTAAAAGATATGTTTCTCGTCTACAACATTTTCTAATGTTCACACATTTCAGGTACAAGAAATGTTTTTCTATTTTTTTTCTTTCTGTTTTTCCTTTTTGTCCATCGGTATTCTTAAAGGAACTTTTAGTCCTATAGTACATTATTTCCACTATAAATAAAAAAATGAATGTGTATGGCCGGGGAAATACTAAATTTCAACTAAGCAACAAAAATTCCCAAACCCCTTAAAAGTACATAAATATAAGAATCCTTAACCCATCATATAGCCAGGCATTACAAGAACTTGGGCAGGACAATCCTAGTTTTACATCAGGTTTTTAGAAGTTATGGAAACTGTGTTACACCTGGATTAGCTCATCTATCAATATTAAAACATTGCAGAAAGACTGTAGAAAAGATAAATGTTTAGATATTTACAACTCATACGAACTTACTCATGTAACCTACTAATAAATCAACCAAATATAGGTAGAAGCATATATAGAAAGGAGTATGTATATGGCAGGAAAAATACTCACAGGGCTCACGACAAAGCATCCGACCAATTTTGCCAGGTTATATGAAGAAGATTTCATGACATACTCCTGCGAATGCAAGATCTTAGCTTGGAAAGAATGTCCAAGTTTTTCTCCTCTGCTTTTAGTAGTGCTATTTCCATCAATGGTATCGTCGTCATGTGATATCTCCTTAAACAAAGTGATGGTGATGCCCCGAGCACATGGATCATAGGTCAATCAACCATCACGGTCAGGACCGTTGGGGTGTGGAAGCATACCATAGTTCGTATAGCAGAAATGACCATCCCCTAGGTAACGGAGCAACCTTTTTTTGCAGTCGACGTAAGGTTCGCTCCTGAAGATATCTACTAATTTGCTCGTTGAGTTATCTGTGATAGACATTTCAACCAATCCATGATTTACATCACCTCGAGATGGAACATAAAACTTACTGTCCATAATGTCCAAGTTCAATTTTACAGGAGCTCGGCGGGTGGGAAGCCAATAAGCATGGTTAGGACTCTCTGCCTCCTGGAAGTAAAGTACTCTCCTCATATTAGGGGGACAAGGATTAGCATGTCGGCTCCACCTTTGTTCTTGGAGATGGTAGACCAATACAGCTGCAGTGTCTCCCTTCAAACAAGAGAGCACAACTTGATGGGAATGTTCTAATACATTGCATCCCATCCAACGTATGGATTCATCCACATGTGGATTGGAAAGAATTTGCCAGCGGTTGGTGATGGGATCGAAACACTCAAACAGCTTGATTTGGGATAAGAAAGTATCTCTATTGGGTGGTAGTCCAACGGGGAGGTTAGGGCAGAGCTTGGTGCCTAGAGCGTATATCTTACCAGATGCTGCGAAAACACAGTAGCCAGGCTTCCCGGTGTTGAGAGGAGCATCCATCTTCTTGAAGGGACTATTAGTGGTAATGTCAAACTGGTAAACATGAGGGGGAAAGACATCCCAGTGATGTTGAGGGTTGTGGTGATAGGCATGATCAGTTCGGTACTCTCCGCCTAGGATGTAGAATTTGGAGTCCAGAAGCGCACATCTCATCCCCGTAGCAAATTTGTCATAACCTGGGAGTTGGAGAATCGAAGATAAAAACAAGGGTTGATGAGGAGTAACATCATCCAGCAGGTTGATCTTATATAGAGTATAAGAGAAGCTTGAGCCTGGATAGTGAGCTCAGAATAGGTATAGCAGCGATTTCGGAGGAACATCTTGATCGACTTGTGCAGGAGGACTAGTATTTTTATCTTGACCGACTTGTGCAGGAGGAGGAGGAATTGGTGGCGGTGGTGCTGCTTTTGACGACCGACGACCGCACCCCATCCAACCACCAAATGTGATTTTTGCTGCCCCTCTGAGGAAATATATACATCGAAAAAAGAAGCAAAATCAGTAGTTGCAAAAACAAAATCTAAATAGTAGTAAGTTATTTATTTTCTGAAAGGATCAAATTATTCGCAGCATTCACAATTTATAATACTAGAACTAGAATAGGAACCCGCCGAAATCTGTACCAAACCAAATTTCGCAAATAAAGATTGATTTTTTATTTATTCATATAACATAGTATAGTATAGTATAGTAATTCAATTCGCCCTATTCTAGGCTAAGCTAGGCTAGGCTAGCAACAACGTACAAAATAATACTAGTACAATCATACACATGTCTCTTGTTCTAACATAACAGAGTCAGAATCCATTTACCTTAAAACAAGCAGGCAGGTGCTTTTGATTTGTGGCGCTTTGAACGGATCGGGAGTGACTGCGAGAGGTGAGACCAAGTTTTGGTAATGCTTCAGTGTGGGATTAGGTAGGCTTCTATCTCCAAACAAGGGGAGATTTTTGGGCCAAGTTTCGTACTGGGCCCAAAAAAAAGTCAATTTATATGGGTAACATAAGGCCGGTATTGTATTGTTCAGTTCCAACTATTACAAAAAAAGGATGATTTGTTTTCTGCAATATATAACTAGTCCATTTGACCATCTGTAAAATGACGATTATGCCCTCGCCTTTGTCTTTGTTCCAGTGTTGGAATTTACCTTTTCTACCTGTTTACACTACCTTGGCCTCTGACATTTCTGATATAGATTGACAATTGGTTGTGATTCACCCATATCCAGTCAGATTTACCCCAATATAGCAAATAGTGAACTAAGCTTTTCCACATGATAATAATCCCCAGATAGTATTGCTAGTACGTATCAATTAGCAGTAACAAGAGGAGCTCGAACAACTATGGCGATTCAGCTATTGTGAGCTGGATTAGCTTGATATCTAATGGAGGAAGAATTGGTGTTATAAAGACACTGGAGAATGAAGGAAGCTAAAGACTGGTGTTATCAGAACACTTGTGTGTAGTGCTTGGTGTGGCGGATACACTGGACAAGACACAAATACACAACAAGTGATGACAAGCTTTGCTGACGTGTTATGTTCTGATTGGTTCTGGCGATTCAGAGGGGGAAAGTTAGGTATATCCATTGCTAACTTACAGAGCTCCGTTTCAGAGATCAATTGAAGTATATAAGGGCGTTTGTAACTGTTTTAGCTTAAGAGATTCATTCATTCATCATTGTAATTCTTTCTCATAGAGCAATTCTCTGATTTCTGAGAAGTAGAAATTACGTGAAGAACATAGTAGCTTGAGAAGCTTGAAACTCGGTTTGATTCGTCCTTGTAATCTGTTTCATTCTTGTGATAGTGAAATCTGGATAATCTCCGTGGATGTAGGTGAAAACCGAACCACGTAAATCATCAGGTCAAGCGATTGCTTGTTTGATCATTGTTCGATTGTGTTGATTGTTGATTCGTAGTCGATTGGAGTTAGGTTGATTGAATTGCAGTGGTTAATCGTTACAATTGGCGCCGTCTGTGGGAAGAAGGATCAATCTGCAAGTTTCATCAATGGCGTCTCCTAGATTCGACATCGAGAGGTTAGAAGAGAAGATTGACTTTGCTCTCTGGAAAGTGAGAGTGAAGTCATTGTTGTTTCAGCAAGGTGCGATTGATGCCATTACGGAGGATTTATGTAAGACAATCACAGATGCTGATAAGAAAACAATTACGCAGAAAGCTTATAGTACTTTGGTTTTATCACTGGGAGATAATGCACTTAGAGAAATCGGTGATCTCTCAACGGCGAACAAAGTATGGGAAATTCTTGAAGAGCTGTATAATGACAAGTCATATGCGAATAAAATCTATGCTAAACAACGCTTGTTTGCTTTCAGAATGGTGGAAGGGAAGTCTATCATCACCAATTGGATTTGTTCAAGAAGATGATCCGATCATGACAATCTTGAAACAGAGATAACAAATCGGATGAGGAGTCAAGATAAATCAATTATTCTGTTAAACTCACTTCCCAGATCACTTACACCTTTCAAAGATGCTTTAGTGTATGGAAGAACTTCTGCACTGACAATGGATGTCATTGAATCTGCATTGAGATCAAGGGAACAGGATCAAGAGAGTGTGCCCCAGACACACATCACTGGTGAAGGTCTCAATGTGAAACATCAGAAGAAGTTTCCACCTAAGAAGAAGCAATTTCCAAATCAAAAGTAGACTCAGTACAATAGAGACATGGGTGATAAGAAGGATGGCCCTGAAACAAGGAAGTGCTTCTACTGTAAGAAGCAATGACACTTGAAGAAGGATTGTAATGAGTCTCAAAGCTCTAAAAGGAAAGGGTGTGATGACCATTGAGTCTCAAAGCTCTGAAAGGAAAGCAGTGGCAGAGCTGTTACCTTGAGTAACTTTGCAGATCTCTTGTTGTAGTTGAAATATGCGCAAGTCATTGGGTTGAGTATATCTAATTTTTAGTTTATGCCAACCCTCAGCTGCAGTATTGACATAGAGTAAAGCACTCTTTATGTCTGGTGATACAGAATGCATCATCCAAGACATCACAATGGTGTTACATCTAGACCAAGCTTTGATTTTATCTTCAATGTCATTAGCTGACTTAGTCACGGTTCCATCTATGAAACCAACTTTGTTGCGAATGCTAAGAGACGTAGTGAAAGCTCTAGACCAAGTATGATAGTTACTTTTGGTCAGAAGAGGTGTTATAGCACCTGAAATGGCTGTCTCAGAGTGATGAAGGTAAAGTGGGCTAAAAGGATTCTCATGTACAGAAGGAACATGAGTAGTGATAGGAGGAGTGTTATCAGTTGGTAGAGCTGGATCAGTGGAGTCAGAGGAAGCCATTGAAAGTGTTAGGATAAAGCTGGTTTAAAGATGCGGAAGAGAGAAATGAAGAACACTACTGAAAAACAATTAAACCTGCTCTGGTGCCATGTTAAAAAACAAGAAACACACAAGAAGGAGATTGTTGTATTGAACTTTCAGAGTTAAGAGTGAATTACATAGTGAAACCTAGCCAATAGTACTGAGTATTTATACTACTCAAGATACAGAAACAAACTTGACCTAGAACGGATTGGATCAAACTAAAAGATGTCGAAAAATTAATTTATCAAGACAAACGATCCGTAGTTTATCAGTAGTTCAAGCCTTGTGTTCGTCCTTGCTCTAAATCCATCCGTTGATCTTGAAATGGAGGGATGAGATCGAATAGTACAACTTGTACTATGTTGCAGAGTGTTTTGTTCTCTTCTGGTAATTCGGGGAAGACGAACTCGCTCTGTGAACTGGCGAATTGAGTTCACTTGCATGGAACAAAACGTTTGACACGTTTTGTTTTGATTGGCCGATTCCACTTGTTTCACTTTTACGCTTTATCCTCTGGTCCTTCTTTTCTTCTTCCTTGTGCAATTGAGTCTCACATTCTTTCGCGCCTTCTTGTTTGGTCCCTATAGTTTTAAATTCTTTGCGATTAACTTCTGTTAAATTACAACTTTTGGTCCCTTGATTTATTCTTTTCTTCATAAATTTCCAATACAACTGGTGTGCTTATCCACTGGGCCACATTGCAGAATCTAATCTTAGCGGTAGATTTCTATATACTTGAGTTTAAATTAAATTTTGTACCACCACTAATTAAGGGGCAGATGCGAGTCGAGCTGGGTCAAGTGACCACCGACCCGGCCTCGATCCGCCACTGGGTTCATATACATTTGAACTGAGGAAACTAGTTGAAATATTCAATGACCTGGTACAATATGTAGAACTGTATAGTGTTGTGGATAATGTTGTCACAACACTTGCAATAACACTGCAGTGGGTGCAAAATATTAGTAAGAGTAATACAAAGAGTTAATAATTACGCACGATTAAATCCACAAGTCATCAGAGAAAAATACTTAGGATTTGTTTACCACAAGAAACTTATTGTTTTTTGCTTTCTCTCCTCATATACGTAGGACCAAACACCGCTAGCACAACATAAGAAAAATGATTAACACATTTATGTCCAAAGTTCTAACTGAGGCGAGTGTACTCGTCGACAATGTCTACACATATCGCATAAGAAAGTTAACGTATGACTTAAGTGCATCTGCAGTGCCGTGAACCCATGGCTCCCAAGAGCATATGGGTGTTGCACGGAATATGGGTCGTGCTTTTATAGAGCTTAGACAATCCAGAGGAACAATGGCATGTGCATTCGGAATCTACGCCGAAACTTCTTTTCAGCATCGTTGGTTTTTCATAAAGAAATCTTCACATAGTAACATAGCAAAGTGCTCTCAATTTCGGTTACTGTATTCACGGCTATGCTTTATTTTTGGTGGATCGGGTGTTTGCGTTTGTTGGATGTGGTTGTTGATGTAATCTGAGCAAGTAGGTTGCTAAATTGGTAGGAATACAAACTTGATGAACGATTAACGGTGAACTTTGTTCACCATCAACATGTTTTTCATCATCATCGGAACTTGAAGACCAGATATTTATATAGTGGCTAATGAAATGGCAAATTTAGAGAGCTTGAAGACAAGTTATATTTCATCTTATATATTCTTTACTTGGTGGAGGTACTTTAAAACTGTGTTGTGTTCCGTAAAATCATTACTCTTTCACAAAGTTTCTAGAGAGACGATCACTAAATAATTTACATGGAAACGGGTCTATACTGTTAATAAAAGCATTAATGTTTTTAATTAATCAAAACCTAATCTTTTTACATTATACACAAAAGAAAAGAAAAAATTGTTAACAACATAGTAAATGTTTTAGTTAACAACATTTATGTTTTTATTAACAAAATAGACCATTCTCTAAATATATTATTTAGAGACCGTCAACAATAATACTTACTTTTATACTAATATTTACAGTTATGTTTTTCAATATATATATATAAAGAATATATTCGGTTTGATTGAATTTGAATACATACGCATGTAATTTGTAAATTTAAAATAAGATTACATAAAAAAACGTAAAATATAATGGAATAATCGTATATCGTTGTCACATAAGTGTTAGTTCAAATATAATTTAAATCAGAATCACAAAAATTTAGAAAGTAGCGTCATAAGATAGATTTATCCACCGCTTGATCTCGCAAGTTTTGGAAGAACACAAATTAAACTCTTATATTGATGATCAACTAAAGATAAATATAAAAAATATATATAAGAAATATAAATCCATCTCAAGATTCAAACATGTGGTCAATTAGTTAAAAAAAGTCGGAAAGATTGTTCAAAATTTGTGTACAGTACTACTGTTGCATGTCATAAAATAACAGAAAATTACAAAACCCACCCCTCCAAAATAGCCACTTTGAAGATTCATACCTATAGTTTGAACAATTACAAATTGTTGAACTACGTTTAAAACATAATTATAAATATATCCAAAAGTCAACGCCGAAGGTGATGTCATTCCGAAGCTTGGCCAGAGACACACGCTAAGTGATGACATGGACTGCCATGTCATTAAATCCGACTATATTAATTAATTTTGACTAGGTTTGTTTGTAATTGAATGTAAAAGTACTTTAAACCGTTAAGTATTATACCTAAAAAACAAAGATAAATTATTTTCTAAGTTTTCACAATTTACAAATTTGATCTCTATATTTATATACTTTACTAAATTGACCCACTTTTTTTTTTGAAAAATTCAAATATAAAATTTACTTTACTAAATCAACCCAACCATTATTGCAACACAATCCTCCACAAAAATCTAATTCTTGAAACTCAAATTCAAAACTTTTCAAAATAAAAAAAAAAAAAAAGCAAAAAAATCGATTCACCATTGGAGATCCATTTCAAAAGCTTCAAATGGGTCTCCAATGGAGGCCAACAAAGCTCCGATTGGGACTGAAAACACCCCCAATCGGAGCACCAAACAGCTCCGGCAAGAGCTCGATTTTGAGCTCTTGCCGGATTACTTAAACGGAGTTTCTACAACAACTCCGCTTGGAGTCAGAACAGAGCTCCAAACGGAGCTTCAGAGTTCCGCTTGGAGCTCCTTACAGCTCCAAACGGATTTGTAAAAGTGCTCCGACGAGAGGTCAAGCTGTTTGATGCTCCAATTGGGGCTGAAAAACAGCCCCAATTGGAGCTTTATTGGGTCTCCAATGAGACCCATTTCAAGCTTAAATGGGTCTCCAATGGAGATATAATTCATTTCCTTTTTTTTAGTGCTCATCTTTTGTAATTGTTGTTATGGTGGTGGTCGTTGTTAGCCGGAGGAAGTTGTGGTTGTCGTTGTTGATCGGAGGATGAGGTGGTGGTGGAGCATATTGGTATTGTTGAAGGTTGAAGAAGAAGAGATGGAAGAAGAAGATGAGGAAGAGATGGAAAAAGAATTAAAATTTATTTCTCTTCAAGTTTTTATCCACATGTCTACCACATCAACAACAAATGACACCTAGGAGCCAGAGTTAACGCCGGAATGTGAAAATGAATGTAGATGTAATTGTACAAATAGAAAGTATGAATATGTAATTGACGAATCTAGCAGGGTCCATATGTACCCCCATAAAATAATTATCTAAGACATTGGCACAACCCACTGTAAGAACCTGGTAAATAGGATGCACTGTCGAAAAATTCAAAATGGATCTATTTATTTAGTACGGATGAAGTTGGTATTAATTAATTAGCGAAGATTAACCTTACAGATTATTGAGAAGTCCAGAATATGATGCCTGTTTGCTCGAAAGAATCACTAATGGAAATATGGAGCCGACATATCGAGTTGATGGACTAACTTAATCGAAAGTGTTTGTTACACAGGTTAAAAAAACCAAGGGTTAAGTCTTACGGATCTAACTATATACTCCCTCCGTCCCGAACTCAACTTTTCAATTTTTTTTTTTTAATTCGTCTCAAACGCAACTTATCTTTCCTAATTTAAAAAGTTTTATACCCCACTATCAATATCTCTTACTTTATTCAATATATTTCATACTCGATTCACTCTCTCATACTTTATTCACTATATTTTCTTCTTTATTCTTATCTCTCCTATTTTATCTATTTTTCTTTTAAAAATTGTGTCCGGACCAACGGAAAGTTGAGTCCGGAACGGAGGGAGTATAATTTACATCACATTCACTAAAATATTGAAAGTAATGAGTATAAATTACTCAAAGAGGTACAAGAGATTTCATTTAATTCAACTTTTAAAAAGAGTTCGAATCATGCAAATAAGTGTCGTAACTAAAATTACTAACTCTTAATAACAGCCGCAAATTGCAAAAGGGTCACAAAAGAGGTGTGTCGTATATATTTTTCAATTGAAGTGCAAATTAAGAGTCGTAATTTTAAATTATGACACAAAATTAGAAGTCGTATTTTCGGGACTTGTGTTAGTTAATTTGCACTTCTTTTAGTTTATTTTTGTGACTCTTATGTAGTTATGTAAGAGTCATAAAATTTATGAGTCACATGCAAATCTCTTATGTAAGAGTCGTAAAATTTATGAGTCACTATTGATCAAATCTCTTGTAGTGGAATTATCTAAAATGCATGAGATATTTGATGAGTAACAGGAGAGCAATGCGAGATGATTCACCTTGGTTCGATCATGAAGATTTTGTCTTTCCGGCTCTCGCTATCTCACATTTCGACTCTTATGATTGAAAGCTAAGCAAGTTTGAGTTTGAACTTGAAAAATATGTTATGTTCATTTGAGCTTGTTGGTTAGTACTCCTAGTGGTTTCGTTTTCTTTGCCTGTGCTAACTTGTTATATCCACTGGTTCCTAAATTTCCGGTGTTTATCCTTAATAAATTTTGAATTTCAGCTCTTCAAAAAGAAACAAAAGAGCGAGCAAAAGGCCCGGCTTCACTAGGTACATAATAGGCAAAACTATACTCCCTCCGTTCTTTTTAAATTTTAAATTTTTGTCATTTCGAGAGTTTTTTTAAGTTTAACGTTTTCTTTTTTGGAAACCCACTATCTCTACTTATTAATTTTTTAAACACTCTCTTTCATACTTTATGTAATGACCCGAAAATTCGTCAGTTCGTTTGTACGCGCTTTAGTACGAACCAGAGCGTCAGAGCGTAATTCGTAGACGTTGGGTCGTTGGCCCAAGCCTTTATTCTTTGTTTCCAGCCCAATTCTTTACCCTTGACCCAATGAGTTACCCTAAGAAGCCCAAAATATCATTTAAACTCATTTAAAACCTCAGTTTAATTACTCCAGCCGTTTCTTTTAGTTGATCAGACGTCTTATTTGCGTTCTCTTCTTCTAAAACCATCGACCTCCATCAGAAGCTTCATCTTCCTTTGAAAACGGTTCTTCTTTGGCAACAACAGTGGGGTTGGATTAGTAAGAGGGGCTCGTTCGTTCTTCCGTCGCCGGTTTTGCTGGATATTTCATAAGGCAAGTTTCCCTAGGTCTTATTCATGTTTATAGGATGTGTTGAATTATAATTTGGGGTATCCGAATAAGATTTACTGTTGATATGTATGGAATATATTGACCACGTGCATTGATGTTCTTAATCACGCTTGTTATGCTTAATTATGATTTGCTTTCGAGATGATGGAATGATCTAATCAATGTGTGTGAGACCTGATGATGTTGAGTTATGGTAAAGAGACACACATCTTTATACGTACCTAATTATATGTGAAATACATATGTTTAGGCTATACTGAATCGATTAGTTATACTCTAGTGATTCTTACTGACACCTGTCTAAAGAATAGGCTTAATTGTAAAGTTTCATTGGACTACCCTTACGTTGAAACCGGCCAGTAAGTATATAATTGATGTCTTGTTTCACTTGTGTGGTGGTTTGGAATCTTGGTGACCTGTTAACATGCGATCGAGGCTATATATATGTTTGTGTGTGTGAATAATTCGATGAATTGATTGCATGTTGAACGGTGATGATAATTCTTCTTTTCTAACTATATTGATGTTGCTTCTCTGTCCTTGATGACATGCATGTTTGTGAGATTAACTAGCATCTGAAATTGTATAACTTTGAAGCATATGTGAATAGTACTAAGACTCCAGATTATTATGGATTTTGAGGTATTAATGTTAGTGTTTGTTGTACATGATGGTTATAATTTTGGAGATGCTAATGTGATTACAAAATAATGCAATTAGAATCATGCATTCTTGAGTTGGAGTTTAGAATCATGCATTTCACTTTAATAAGATGCTAAGGTTTAAAGTAAAGAAATACTTTCAAGTTAAAGATAAGTAAAGGGACTCGTAGGAGAATATCCTGGTATTTGTGGCGCAGATATAGTTCATGTTCAGCGGATAGGGACCAAGGTCCTGAGGCCGTCAGTTTTTATTTATTCAACGGATAGGGCCACAAAAGTGACCTGAGGCCGGCAGATAGCCACCATGGCCAGGATAGGAACCTAGGATGCCAAGTGAGCTCGTGATCATGTTATGTTTTAAGACATTTAAAGACAAAGCTTCAAGTTCAAGTTAAGAGTTGTTAAGAAGAACAAGTTCAAGTGTTTAAGGTCAAGTCAGGTATATGGTTGCATTGCATTATCCAAGACTAAAAGATTTAAAAGACATGAAGATATAACTTTAGGTTATGGCACGTGCATGGAACTTGCTTAGTCGGTGGTTTGACTAACCCCTTAATTATAATAATTTTTAGGTGAGGAGCTAGAGCTGTCTGGAGCGGGGACTGGCGTTTCGGATCAGTGATCATGGCCTTTACCTTTTATCGTCACCATTTATATGTTTTACATTTAAGTCATGCATTGTATTATCATCTTAGAACTTAGTTTTTAGCGCGGTTTGTGCAAGACAGTTGCACGTTTATGCTTCCGCATTTTCACGAATTATGTTCACAGATTTCATGGCATGGATCACATGCTGCTTTTATGCCGATCACGTTTTAAGTTCAAATAAAGTCGCAACCAACATTTTTATCGGTTAACGCTCTAGCACGAATTATATTTTTCTTAGTTCGTTTTTTAAAAATTCGGGCGTTACGCTTTATCTATTCTCTCACTTACTTTTCCTATTCTTCATCTTACTTTTTACCACTTATTTAATATTTTATTCAATTAATTTCTTAAAATTCACACCAAACCAAAATGTAAATCTTGTAAAAGAACGGAGTGAGTATATAAGATGGATTAAATAGTGTAGTTGTGGATGTTCTAAGATATTTTTTATAATAATCCATGACCTAACTGTATGGTAAAGCTCTCAACAGTGTGGACGATTTACTCATACTCGAATTCTTTGAAGAACTCAAGTCATCACCACGTTCTCGCAATTTTTTGAAGAACTCAAAAATCGTATTAATCAACTAAATCGAAATATAAAAGCATTATGAAAACGAATCTCAAGAATTAAACATGTGGTTAAATTAGTTAAAATAATCACAAAGATTGTTAAAATTTGTGTATAAATAGATATGTCTTGGTGCTAGCTCTTTTATCACTCCACATCGATCTATATCACCTGATAATTGATATTGTACTTGTGAGTTATTAGAGTTACTAAATTACTTTTCATTTCTGAATTTTTTCTCTTAAAAGAATTATATGTATAATTCAAGAATTCTCCAACCTACTACTAAATAATCTCATATATAAAGTTTTACTCCCCTGAATTTAAATCATGAGTGTTCCCATGCATGCACTGATGTTACGTTTTCGTTTTCTCTTACAGGCTAGGCAGCGTAATCAAGCTCATTCCGCAGAAGAAAAATGGCAGAATCTTTGGGACCAGATGTATCAGTAGTCGAATTGGAAGCTACTTTACAAAAGCTAGAAACAGAGGTGAAGTCATCCAGTGAAACTTTTGTTATGACGACAGTCTACAGTAACAGAACCACCAAACCAATGTATCCTGTTGGTGAACAAAAGCTTTGGCCTGGGACAGTACCCGGTTCTTATCCGATTACAGTTCAGCCGAATGCTAACGTCTCTGGTAGTCATATAGCCACTCTTCCACCTCCAGCAGGAGTCAAGTTTGGAAGAGTGTACGCTGATGCTCAGGACGAGCTCCCAACTACTCGTAAATTCATCGTCACTTTTGATAGCGCAGCTGGAAAGGTATGTAATTAATGTAACAAAACCTGATTCATATGCGACGTGTATATATGTAATTGTCTCATTTTGAAATGTAACAGTGAAATGTTCAACTAAATTAATGTACACAGGTTTATGCAGAAACGGGACCAATAGGTCCTGTTGACTGGGATGTGATTGAAGATAGATTGGGCAAGTCTGAACGTACCACTGTAGTTGTGGACAACATTCTCGGAGGCAAGATCGAGGCTGGGATTCATGCAAATGGTAATGGATATGCTCGTTTCATGGACGCTTAGCTTGCCTGCTCGCTCTTGCAGTCGTTTATTGTGCTTTTGAATAAGTTGCACGCACTGTTCAGATGGAACTTTGTATGTGTGACCACCTTAATTTCTATGCTTTCAAGTTTCAACTTTAAATGTTCATGATCGACTTCGGTCGGACTTCTGTACGTGAGTACGTTATCCATCACTGTGTACTCCATCAGTTATTTGCTTTCGACTTTATTATGTAACGCTTTGTACGTGTCATCAATGTATGATTCAATGAAGTTCATCAGTTTTCTTATTGCCTTCATTTTAATTGGTAATCCATTTAAGTAATGGTAAGTTGAAATTGAGACGTTCATAAATCGGATATGGAAAGTTAAATTCGTAACAGAGGGAGTATTAAGGACTCTCACAAGACGGACTCATACTTCATATTCAAAAGTCACAAAATCATTATTTTTTTTAGTGAAACTGGAATGAGTAGTCTCACTTGGAGATATCTACGGAGTTAGGACGTTTGATACACTCAAGTAGTCAACTATTTTATAGTCTTGTGCTCTCTTTGCGTTTGATCGAGTCACACAGATTATATATACATTGATCCGCTCTTTTCACCGATTCCCAGTATTTCCGTTTGAAGGAACCGTCATCGTTGTTGCTCCAATTGAAGGTGACAGTTGATGATTTTCATGAAATTATGTTTCATTCATATATATGCTACTAGATTTATCCCATATGAACACTTGATGTTAAGTTACCATTCGAATTAGTAAAATCGGATGATAATTTAGCGGGTAGATGATTATATAGTTCATAGTTGATTTTTGTAAAATAGTTTAATAAACTGATTAGCAGATTTGATAAATATAGCATACAAAAACCAAATCAGCTAGAACAAACTTATACAATTAGTTAGCTTATAGTATGAGTTAGGCAATCACGTAGCATACTTATTTGGAAAATAGCTATTCGAGCTTATGTTTAACAAAACTAGTTGATTGCTTATAAACTACTTCATCCGTCCCGGAACAAGTTTCCCGCTTTGACTTTTTGCGGTCAAATTTTTCCAACTTTGACTACGAATTAATCTTAAACCGCAAATGTAAAATGTTCAATTTTTTTATATAATGAAAATTTAGCCCCTAAAGTTTCATGTTATATTGATCGTTATGCAGGAGCAATGTTATGGAGTGGGTTGCGTATTCGTCGTTTGTTGATGATATAGCATCTACTCTTGAGGAGTTGAATGTATCTGTGTATGTCGCTCAGGTAATGAGTCCTACACTCACTTTCTCGTTTCATGCGTTATCTTGTGCATTTCTTTCTTACAAAAATGATCGATCAATAAGGATATCATATGTTTTCTGATATAGTATCTGTTTGTTATCAAGGCCATTCTGGAATCAAAAGAAGGTGTTCGTCTTCCAGTGTTTAATATGCTGAGAAAGCTTGTTGTCACTGATGGTATCAATCTTACGAACACTGCATTTGTATTTGTGATACTTCATGCCGCACCTTTTCTGGACAGTCTAAAGTCTAAACATAGATGCGGTGAGTCACAATTACGGCTCTCCTTCTTTTAGTACTAATTAAGTATGATTCATGTTTTCTGATGTTCTGTTTGTTCTTTACCAGATGTATTGGGATTATTATGATTACGACGCAGAGCAGTCTGTACCATGGTGTATTAACAATAGCCTGGAAGAGATATCGATCCATAATATCATGGGAGATTCGGAACGTTTCAACTAGCAGAATTTTTGCTGAAAACTGCTGCAAAATTGAAGGCATTTGATATCCATTGTTTTGGCGGCAATGGCATTACACTTGAAGAAGCCAAGGACATCATATTAGGATATCCTACTGCTTCCACGAACATAACATTCTCATGGCGTACTGCTTGAACAAGTGAAGGACATATACTATCAGGACTGGTACACTACTGATTCCGGGTGCTAACTTTTATTGTTCACGAATGTTAGAACGTTCAGCTGCTACCAGTGGCCGACACGAAGGGTGCTCCCCGCCCTAAATCATCATAATTTTGTCTTTAAATTTAACATTACCCTTGTTTTTGACATATCATGAATTTGTCCCCTTATTTATTGTCTATATAGCCTAACTTACTGACTCCTGCATGACCTGGTACATGTAACTCTTCTCCTTGTGTGAGACGGTTTAAGTGTTGTGCGCGACTTACTCGCAGTAGTGTATGGAAGCCGGACTGGAAGAGGGTATCATCCTCTCCAGGGAGTATTTTTCCTGATCTGGAACTCATAAATAAGTTCACTGATTCATTTACAGTCATCAGGGGCTTAGAAGTTGTGAGACAAAAATCATAATATTTTGATCTGAGCTTCCACCTTCACTAACTGACTGTATTGCAAGATCCTTCAATTTTGAGGCCTTTGCCCTTATATCCTCTCCTTTCTCACCATGCATGACATATTTAACAAGCCCTGCAATCTCTTCCCTAGTGACAGTTCCGTTCTCTATATCGATCTTAGCACGTACTCCTATCTCCCAAACATCCGCGATCAACTTGGCATCCGTGGGTTGATCCCCCCGTTGGGGTATACCCACCATGGGTACGCCCGAAATCATGGCTTCCAGTGTCGAGTTCCATCCACAGTGAGTGATAAAACAACCTACCGCTCTATGTGACAGCACTTCTAGTTGAGGACACCAGTTCACAACTAGACCTTTCTCGTATGTCGTTACATACAGAGGAATTCCGCTCTCGTCTGGATCTCTAACCACCCATAGGAAGTTGCATTTGCTGTCGATTAATCCCCTTGCTAGTTCATCCATTTGTTTCTCTCCCAAGTTGATTATGCTTCCGAATGATACGTAGATGACAGAACGGTCTTCCTTGCTGTCCAGCCAATTCATGCAAGATTCGGCATCTGGCCTGAACAAGCTGAGCCCGTAATCTCTATTTTCTGGTATTCTGTTGTCGAGATATTTTGATGGAACGGTTGGGCCGATACTCAGAATCGGGTGTTGATTCTCCATCCATTTCAACACCTGGTAAAATTGTTCCATCAATGACAACAAATCAGGCACATATCTATCTAATGAGTATAGAGATCAGATTAATTCCCAGCTGGTTGCAACATGTTTGCAGCTTAAGAAGATATAGAAAATACTTGTGAGATTTTTGTTTCAAGAAGCAGTTGTTCAAGGAGCGTTCTCAATATTCTATTATGCCTTGAAGAGGACTCGAACCTCCACGCTTTAGCACGAGATTTGATTCCCACCTGTCTACCATGAATAGGATATCAATCTAATGAATAGGATATCAATCTAGTGACATCTATGGAGTGCTTGACAAAGGTGAGTATTTCTATGGATCAGTCATACAAGCACGAGTTGGACATACAATTGCTTCGATTTGCATTATCCGAGAATGCCTTATGTCACATGTCATAAGAGAAAGTCATTTACACCCCCAATACGTTGGAAAAGAATGAGAAAACGTAACGGAGCTTAGAACCGCCTGCAAAAAAAGCAAGAAGGGTAGGATAGATCGAAAATTAGGCTTTTGGGGACATGAACTCACGATTTTAAAATCGACGCATTTTCCTATTACTATAAATATCATTGATGTCGGTATTGATATGTAGAACGGGTCTCTATCTTTATTCTCGTCCAAAGTTTGGGATAAATTGTACCTCATGTTCAAGCTTGTCAAAGGTGTTAAACAAGCGCCAGTCTGCGTTTCGAATGTTGAGAATTGATCTGTTAATATCTTGAGAACAGATGGATAAAAACTCGTATCGCAGATATACGAAGGCAAATCCTTTCCTGTCATAACCGGCATGCCAGGGAGTGAGACCTCGGAGCTATCATCGTCTGGAGGCTCAAAACTGCCCTTGTGAAGATGGTAGTAGACAGAACAAACAGTGCAAGATTGAGTGAAGAGTACCTGATGAACAATCAATTAGCTCCATATATGGAAAATTCTAACCAAAAAAACCCTTTGGCACCAAGTATTACAAAAAAAGACCCGACCTGAGTTAATACAATATTGTAACTTAGAGAGTCCTGTGTTAATATAATTATAATGTTGTAATTTAGCAAGTCGTGTAATGAACCTCCATATATACTACATCTCTAGTACAAATATTATACAAGTTCGTATTTTAAATGAGATAGAATTCTTTCATTACGTACATACCGCCCCTTTCAGCCCGTGCTCATGGGTAAATCCAACTTCCAGGGCAGGACAAAATCATAAATGACGGCTTTCAAAGCCGAACCTGCAGAGGTTCTATGTTTGCGGATGATATCAGGAAGACCACTGGAGATGGCATCTTGAAGACTACGGGAGAAGTTTGCGAAGTAATCCAGATGTTCGTCCGGTGCAAGAGTAGAATCAGGGACCGTGTCGAGGTTGATAAAATCGCAGCCGAATGTGTGTTTTTGTAAAATAGAAAGAGTGGTGATTACTGTAACACGAACACCATTGGAACTGAGGCGTTTGCAGAGCTGCATCATTGGGTTCATGTGGCCTTGTAGAGGCAAAGGAACTGCCAGAATATGACTTGTTGAATCCATTTTGATTGTTTTCTTCTCTAGTTCTTGGCCTGGTGACATTTTGATAGAGCAGAATGGAAACCTACTTACCTACATGTGGATATGGTTGGATTGGATGTCTGGTGAGGAATTTGACTTTTAGAAATATCGAACCAAAAATCAAAATGAGCTGGAGTAGCATATATTATCAATAACTTATCACAGCTAGCTCATCACATCTACCTTATAAACTACTCCCTCCGTTCCAGTTTCATTTACCCGTATTCCATTTTGATCCGTCCCAAATTCAATTACCCATTCCTTTAATAAAAAATCTCTCTCCTACTTTATTCACTATCTCTCATACTTTATTCATTATTTCTCCTACTGTTGGTCCAGATAATAGTAAAAAAAGATCAGGGGTGAATAGTATTTTCAAACTTTTGACGATAAAGCTTTATCGATATCCGTGAAGGTATCGATACTTATATTCGAGAGAAAAGTATTTCGATAAGTGCGCGTCAAGAAGTTTCACAAGTGTTTAAATACTCAAATAGGTAAGTAAGACAGTAAGTAAAGTGCAGTAAGTAAATAACACAAAGCTTTTTATAGTGGTATCTGAAGGTGGCGTAATCCCTCAACTAATCCACTCGCCCATTCTCAGGACTTGAATTTACTAAGATAAGATGTTGAGTTCTCCTTACAAAATCCTATCTCTTGATCCCTTTAACACTATGTTCCCAACCAAGTGTTCCCCCTAGTTATTCCCCGGCTTTCATAGCCAAGTACTTCCTCTACTCAGTAATCTTTGAGCTATTCCTTAGTTTCCCAAACTAAGTACTTCCTATGCTCAACGCCATATGTGGTGTTTTGGTTATGGTAGTTTGTCAGGTGAGCAGTCTCTTAATAACTTCCACAGCTATGTATGAGTGCTCTGTAGAAACAAGATCACTTAATACACTTTTCAATGTATGGTGATATGTTCTTTACTGACCCAAGTCTTGATGTTGTTCAAGAGAATGAATCACAGATACAAGTCGCAACTATGTTCACTGGATTCAACTCCTTCACAATATGCAATTCTTGTTAAGGATCAGGACACTTAGAACTTTCGTGTTACTTAGTAATCAAGAGCTTTAGTCGCAATAGTAAGCTAGAGAGTAGTTAGGCAGAAGGCTTGTATGCTTGAATGTAAGATATGAAGTTCTGTGTATTCAGTGAATTTCAAGCATTCTAAGTGGTGATATTTATAGTTGAAAATCAAGCCGTTTGAATTAGTATCCGTTAGGCTTATTGAAATTCAAACTAACTATATCTGAAGTTGGTACGGCAGTGACCTTTGTCTCTTTACAGAGATTTTCTCTTTTTGCTCAGAAAACTATGTCTACGTAATTAATGCACTGTACCAACTTTTGTCCTGTAGTGCCAACAGAACAATGCAAGCTATCTAAGGCTTTGCAAGTCCTTTCCCAGAAACCTTTAACACTCCAAACACCTATTGAAACATTGTTTCCAAGAAACGTAGTTTACCCAAGGTATCTGAGTCATGGTATCTGAGGACACTTTTACTTAGTCTTCAGCAATCTTGTGCAGTCTTCAAATCTTCAATATGTTGATCTCTTCTGTTGGATGCCTCCTTGTTGGTCTTCTTTAAGATATAAAAATTACATTCAGAGACCTAACATCCTATACAAGATTTACTAGACTATCATACTCAGTTTGCTTCCTCTTTTACAATGTTCAAATGAATTAAGAGTATTAGTTACCTTTATGAGCTAAGATAAGTCATTATGGTTTACTGATCAAAATCTAAACAGATATTCCTAACAAATTCCCCCTTTTTGATCAGTCACCTATGACTATCTTTAAAACCTATTACAATCTGGATGAGGAAACAATCCAACACTTAAACATTTCTTATGATCATTCATTCTTTTTATTTAAGTGCAGAAAGTAAACATCAACCAAATCACAAGGTGTGATCTTTGCTGACAAGTTATCTTTTCATTAGAATAAGTATCTGAGAGTAAGTTCATCAGATAGATTACAAGTGTAAGCACAGATAACTTTTACAAGATAAAACAATACAATACAGTCAGCAAAATCAACAAAAATTACACAACTAGTAGGACAACAGGAAGGTCCAAGTTCCAAGTGAACATCCTAACTAGTTGGTCTTCAAGTCTTCATCTCCTTGTCAGCTATCATCATCTGGGTGAATGTAGTCGGCATATCTAATAAGATCATTTGAATAGTTAAAGAGGCAGTTTCTTGCAATCATTTCAACCTTCCTTGAAAGCTCAACATTCTCCTTGTAATAGGTCTGATAGTTTTTCTTATCTTGCAAATCTGTTCAACCCAGAGATATCTTCCCCAAAGCCAAGCATGCTGAATCTGTATAGGAGATAATCTAAATTTTTCATAAATTGTCCTCGGAGATCTCAGATCTAGCTTGTACTCTTCTTCTGTTAGATAGAAGGACTCATAAACCTTCACAGCCAGTCTTGGCTTTGTTTTGGTGCCAAGAATGTTCTCCATTATGTGTACATCATCTGGTTTATGATAAGGGCAGATGTCAGATAGCTTCTTCTTCATTGTTGTCTGTCTGACAAGGACTTCAAAGTCCAGTGCATCCTTCAATTTCTTTTCTGATAACAGAACTTCCTTGTTCTTTCTCCAAGTTATCATTTGAAGGAAAACTAGTTCTGGGAAATTTTTAGTAGTAAAGAGCATGTCTTTAATATACATTATCCATAAACCATTTTTGCACTTGTAGATTTCAGAGTTTAGATCATCTGGAGTTGGTTTATACTTTGTTCTAGCTTCCTCAAGGCTTAAAGTATCAACTCCTCCGAATTCTTTAATTCTCTCTTTGATCTTCCTCTGTCAGTCAGCTTCCCTAGCTTCTTTTCTAGAGAGCTTGTTGTCACTTGTACCTTGCTGGATAGGTACTGCAGAAGTAGTAGCCTCAGGCTCAGATGGATTTCTCACACCTCTCCTTAGAATAAGAGGTGATGGATCAACTTCTTCTTCCTCACACCTCTCCTTTTCTCCTCTTTCCAGAGGGCTCTATCAAATCATCTTCTTCATCTCCTGCATAGTCTCTATAAGTTCTTCTCCTTGAACTCTTGGCAGCTCTGGGAGGATTCTGAAACCTTTTTTCAGTGACAGGTCCCAGTGTTAGTTGTAATTGACCAGGGGTACTTTGTTGGGGTGGGGCTTCTGATATCATTAGTTGCTTACCTTTCCCCTTAGTTGTTTTTCTTTCCCCCTCAGTCATAGGAAGCTGATCAAAATCTCCCACCTTCTTGACAAAAGAGTCTGAAAGAGATTCAAAACTTCCTTGTAGTCTATTGTAAGCTTGGGAGAGCTCTTGCAACTCTGCTCTTAGTACCATGTTCTGCTGAGCAAAGCCATTTTCTTCATCAGTGAGCTTTGCTACCTCAGCAACCATTTTTGGAATAGTATCTATGGCCATAGTAGAGAGGTAGTCAATGAGTTGAATTTGATCTTCATCTGATTTCCTATTCAAAGCCCGGTCTTTATGTTCCATGGCTATGATGGATGTACTCCTTGCAATTATTTCAGCAAGCTTCTGGAAGCTGGAGGACAGATGCTGTCAACTCTTTGTCTTGATCAGTAGACTCCTTGAACTGGTCTTGTATTATTTGAGATTTTGTGTCATAGACCTCACCAGAAGTATCAGGAACTGGGATGAGTACCAGGGAATCCAGTGTTTTCTTGGCAAAAGTCTGAGGTTGACAATTGTCATTCACTTTCAAGGGTGTGGATTCCCTGTTTTCTGCTTCTTCTCCAATACTCAAGTTATCCTCATTATCCATGTTAGCAATCTTTTTTCCTTTGCTGATAGCAGCTCTCCTTTCTTCCTCTGCAACTTCTTTCCTTTCTTCCTCTGGAGCTGCTTTCCTTACTTCCTCTGGAGCTGCTTTCCTTTCTTCCTCTGGAGCTTCTTCAACATCCAGTTCCTTAGCAATTGCTTGTGCAGCAAGCTAGATTTCTTTTAGCTCAACAAGGGCTGCTTCCTCCTTGCGAATAAGTTCTTCAACCTTTCTTAGGTTGGCTTCTTTATCTGCCATCTTGCTTTCCAGCTCAAGACGCAATCTTGTTTCTTCTTGCAACAACTCTCTGAGATGAGCTACTCTGGACTTAGTTCCTTGAATCTTTTAAGGTGTCCCTTCAGAGTGCTCTTCATCTACTATTTCAGTAGAGTCCTATTGTTGGTCATTGCAGTGAGATGATCTTTGATTGAATGTGGTAGAGGAGGCTGTGTTCTTCTCAGAATGCTTTGCAACAACTGAGGTTTGCTTAATTTATGTAGCTCTGCCATTTCTAGGAGTGGGACCTTCATCATCATCATCATCATCATCACTCTTAGGTTCATCTCTTTTGCAAGCAGGTGGAGGAGGTGACTTTGGTTTATCTTGAGTGTCAGATTCCTCCTCATCATCAGAAGTCACATTTATGAATTTTGATTGAGTAACCATGTGACTGTTTACTTCATCTTGCTCAGTGGGAATTGGATCCTGGAGTCGTGGTAGCATAGGATGAGCAATCATTTGAAGTTTGGTATTTTCATTTGCTTGCTTGAATCTCTCCAGTAGTATATCTCACACAGTGCTTAAGAATTATGTACTTATTTGTTCACCATGCCGATACCTTTCGGTGGGAATAATGGCATGAATAAACTCTTCTAAAGCAAGGCATTGCTCTCTCTCTCTCTCTCTCTCTCTCTCTCTCTCTCTCTCTCACTCAGTAGCGTCGTCAGCATGCTTGAATAGCTCACTTAGATCAAGACGTATAAGTTCTTGCCATTTTGAGAAATATCTCAGTTGGTTGTGCAGTGCTGTAGACTCAAATCGTTGGAGCATAGAGAGATACTTCTCGTCAGATGAGATCTCTACTATTTCAGCAGATCTATGAGAAGTAGGTACTACCGAATGAACCTGTAAAGAAATGGAGTTTTGAGTAAGCTTCAAAACTTTGGGAGATATTTGAGTATCTAAGTCATCAAGTGTCTGAGTTACCTGCGTCTCAACAGCAGGCTCATTTAACTTGACTTGTGAGGTGGAAGGTGCCTCAGATATCGTTGTTGTAGGAGGAGACTTGGGCGTCTTATCCTCTTCAACTTCCATTTCTTCCTGGACCTGAGAATAAAAAGTGTTAGTACACTTAGAAAGATTTAGTAGGATTTTATACACATTTGTATCTAAGTTGTCTACCTCTCTGACTGGAGGCTCAGAAATATGTTTCTCAGAAACCTGTGAGGTTTCTCGTATATCCTCTGAAGTCTTTGTCTTCTCAGCCACTTCATCTTTCTTCTCAGTTATGGCCTTTAAGAAATATAAGAAAGGGTTAGAGATTTCATTAGAGGGAGAGTTCTGAGAGTTCAATTGAGAATCTTGATCTACATGTGAGACAGGCTCAGATTCCTTGTTGATGGAGGGTAGGGATTCCTCCTTCTCAGATTGTGAGAGAAGCATTTCGGCTTCCTCTCCTTCCTTATTTCCTTCATCAGCCTGTAACAAAGATTAAATCACTTGAGTAACAAAACACATAAAACACAGAAAGTATAACAAGTAGAGATTTAAACCACTCAGTAACCTGATCATTATCAGGCTGATTGGTATCTGGAACTTGTCTTTGTTCCATGTCTTGGTCTTGCTGTGAAGTGACCATAACTTTGTTTGAAGTTTCTGGCACTTCAAGCCTTTTCAGAGACCTAGTCTCTGTTGCCATCCCCTAGTGATCTTCCTGAGTCACAACATCAGGTTGATTCCTCTTAGAAGAGAGTTGGGAAACCTGCTCTTTTGCAGGATTTTCATCAGCAATAGCATTTGCTGGCACTTCATCAAATCTTTGGAACTCTTGGATCATATCTGCAGCTTCATTATCTGTCTGATGTGGTTGCTTTGGTGATCCTGATCTAGAAGTGGAGGGAGTGGAAGTATGGGGTCTATCCAGATCTTGTTGACTCTTGAGTATTGAGGCATCGGCAGTGTCCACAAGTACTATCTCATTATTCCTCAGAACCTCCTGCATATCAGCAAGGGTGGATGGTCCTGGGAGAGTTGCTTGCTCAGCAATGTTGGTAGTTGCATCTTCCTCAGCAACTTCATCTTCGTTCAGACTGGGATCGAAGTTTAACTCTTCTGCTTCTTCAGCAGAGAATGCAAGTGATCTTTCACCACTGAGTGCTAAGGATGCATTGACTTTGGTGTCCTCATCAGCACTAGACTCAGATATCTGAGAGTCTTCCTCCTCAATGGGATTTTCTTCTTCCTTACCAGTCTTCTTCTTTCTGGAAGTCCTGGGTTTCTTGGTCGCAATTGACCCCTCAGATATCTCCTTTGATTTTCTTTTCTTGGGTCCTTTCTTAAGCTTACAATTATATTTGCAAATTAAGTCACTATTTGCAATCTTTGTTGTGTCTCTGAGCTTAACCCCAATTTTCTCTAAGATATAGCAAATCTTTAGACCAAAGCCGATGGTCTTTTTGGGTTTGTCAAGTTCTTCTTCCAATTTGGGCTCAAATTCCTCGAGTTTGTCAACAAACCTCAGGAAAATGTACTTTCCCCAATTGAAAGGTATTGGTCTGTCATCCAGTGTGCTGAGAAATGCCATCATGATCCATCTCTGCATACTGACTTGATGAACTCCTCCAAAGTTGGAATCAAAGCACCTATGCAGAATGAGGGCTATTGAATCCCAAGGTTCAATGAGATGTTTTCGTTTTACAATGGCATTATTGAAAACATCTGGAGCCTCTTCCTCTTCAGGGTCAATGGGTTCATTATAGAAGGTTCCAGCAGTCTCTATGGAGGTATATGGGCAAAAGTCATTACCTTTGGTAGGTAGCCCAAAAATCTTACAGAAAGATTTTAAATCAAGGTTTACCGCGACACCTTGAACTTTCGATTTGATGCACACTTTTTAAGTGTCATCTCCATTGATGATTGTGGAATTTTGGCAGAATTCCAACACATCAATTTTTGAAGCAGATGTGCGTTGTGCAGAGCAAAATTGCTTAATCTTTACATTTTTAAGTAAAGCAAGCCCACGCTTCATATCAGCTAGGTTCTTTGCAGCACCTAGAACATAGTCATCAAAAAGTAATCCTCCCCAGATTACTTTTGATTTCGGACTCCACATTTTGAAATCGAATTCGCCGACCAATCTCCGGTCTTGGATTTCAATTGCTGGTGTTTGCTTTGCAGCAGCACCAGATGTGGATACTTGAGACTTCTGTGATGAAGCTCTTTTGGGTGCCATCTCGTTATATAGTTTGAAGAAATAGAGATAAGAGAAAGGGGGTTTAGGTCGGAATCGACAAGTAATTCTTTGCAGAAAAACTTAGCAGAAATTCAGACGAGTTAGAGAGAAATTACAGGGAAGATTAGAGAAGTTTAGCTATTTTTGTGCTAAGTGAAATGTGGGATTAAGCGAAACTGTTTGTCTTTGCCAAAATCTCCTTTATATAGCAATACAAGTACATTCAATATAAATGAATTACGTATGTACGTGTCTCGCAGTCTGCACAGGCGTGGGTGAAAAAGCAGTTTCACATTAAATGCGAGTGGGGCCAGTTACTTGGTTTCTGCGCGAGTGGGCTTTGTGGACTCATCTTGTCCGTAGAATTACAAGCGCCGTTTGTCAATGGTTGAGATTAGGGCTGCTCATATGATCCGTATCCGTGGATCCGGTCCGTTTATTCGCATTTACGGATCGGATCGATCTGATCCGTTAGCTAACGGATCGGATAACGGATACGATTTTTTCTATCCGTGAAAATGGATAAAACGGATAAATCCGCCGGATATCCGTTATCCATTTTATTTTTTAATTATATTCTAATATATTAGGTATTTAGGTTTCTTCCCCCTTTGTTTGCCCTAACCTAATCATTCGCCCACAGCCCCACACTCACACACGCCGTCTCCAACCATGGACTGAGAGTCAGAGACTGAAATCGATCTCATCCCTCTGCCCTTCGCCAAAATTCCGCCGCCCCTCATCGACTCATCTCTCCTCTGCGTCTGCGCACCCTCATCTCTCCTCTGTGTCTGCGCACCGTTTGCTCGTTCATCGCGCCTCTCATCGACTCATCTCCTCTGCTCGTTCATCACGCCTCTTCCATCGCCGCCATCTCCGATCCGACTTCCAGGTTTGTCATTCGAATTCGTGTGATTTGTGCCATCGCCGCCATCTCCGATCACCATTTGATTCTATTTGATTTGATTTGTCTCTAATTCGATTTTATCTTTATGTTTGGATTTATGGTACTATGGAGTATGGAATATGGATATTTGAATCGCGTAGGTTTGTTTTTGAACTTTTGATATGTAATTCGATTATTCGAACCTATGTTGTTTGGCGTTCTTCATTTTTTCGTCATTTTATCGTCCAATAATGTTGAAAAAAAAGTTGTTTTTAAATTATATATTTGGTGGATAACGGATATCCGGCGGATTTATCCGTTATCCGATCCGCTCTGAACGGATCGGATAACGGATAGACCTTTTAGTCATCCGTTTGACCGGATATCCGGTCAAACGGATCGGATATTATCCGTATCCGTCCATTGCGCAGGCCTAGTTGAGATTGATTTCTGAGCAATGATATCAATCAACACATGTAATTGTGCCAAATTAATGTTATTTGGCTAATAGCTCACTGAGTCATTTTCGACTCTCAGAAACCTGCAACCAGAAGACAAACTGTTTTCAGGTATTATTAATTAATCGTCTAGTATTGTTTGAAAATTATCACAAGAATGGAAATTTTCAAAACACAAGAGATGGTTGACTTCTGACGGATTGTGCTTTTGGTCAACTTTTCTCCTTTTGTGTTCCCCCTTATTTAGATGTCTCTAGTATCTGAATACTCGTTACAGATACCTTTCTAAGTCATTTTTTCCCATTTGCCTTGATATCTGAGTAGCCGTCTCAGATATCTCTTTTAAATAGCTTATTTCCATTATCCTTGATATATGAGTACCCGTCTCAGATATCTACTTCCTTCTTTACTGCATTTCTTTCTCAGAAACCCTTATACCCTTTTCATTGGCTAAGTGAGTTCCCATCTCAGTGACCAATTTAGCACCTTGGTAGTTCCATTAATCCAAGACTATGTCTCAGAGTTAGGAATCTACTTTCTTGCAGAGGCTTAGTGAAGATATCTGCAAGTTGGTCTTCTGTACCAATCTTGAGTATCTCAATATTGCCTTTTCAACATGATCTATGTTGGTCCAGATAACGGCAAAGGAAAAGACTGTGGGGGGGGGGGGGTGAATATTCTTTTACAACTTTTGTCGATAAACACAATTTCTCAGATATCTGTGAAGATATTTGATACTTAATTTCAGAGAGCGGAAGACTTTTCTGTGATAAGTGCACGTGCTCAGCAAGATATAAGTGTGTAAATACTCAGCAAGGTAAATAAAGCAAGTAATAAGTTGCAGAAAGTAAATAACACAGATCTGAGGGTGGCGTAATCCCTCAACTAATCCACTCGCCCTTTCTCAGGACTTGAAATTCACTAAGATAGATATTGAGTTCTCCTTACAATAAACCTATCCCTTGATTTCCTTTTACACTAGGTTCTCAACCAAGTGTTCCCCCTGAGTTATTCCCCGGTTTTCTCAGCCAAGTACTTCCTGTACTCAGAAACCTTTGAGCTATTCCTTAGTTTCCCAAACTAAGTACTTCCTATGCTCAGTAACCTTGGAGTTATTCCTTAGTGATGTGCTCAAATTAATACTTAGAAAACAAGTAGTAAGGCAGTTGTTGTAGACAGACAATGCTAACCACATGATCGTTCGCTAAGGAACCAACTAAGCTACCACAATGGTTTGAAAGCAAACAGTTACTTGTGAAAATAGATTGATTTGTAAGATGGTTGTTTCTAAAAACTAGAATAAGATAAAGCAAATAAATATTTTTAACAATGAGAGAAGATGAACACAGTAGTAATGATCAAGTAATGCTAATTCGTTCTAGGTCAATCATTCATATTTGTCACACGGTCGGCGTAGAGAAATCAATCAATCAAATTCAACCAATCGTTATTTGAATATTTCAAACTAGAGTAATCGTGGCTTGTCAATCCACGATCCTTAACCGAAAACAATTTTGAAAGTCTTGAACTAGCTTATTGGATTGAAGATTTTACGAAGATTTTGAACTAGACGAACCTATATGAATGAATCCAAAACCCTAGAAACGAATATACAATACTATCACATAACTACCCGTGTTTGGAGTGGTTTAGCTACTCATGATAGAAGCAAGGATCAAAGAATTCAAGATATTGCTCATGTTAAACATAAACAGAATGATAATCGCATGCAAGCTCATACAATTCGACAACAAGAATAAGAACGAATTGTAAATAGATAAACAATAGAGAATTACCACAATAATCAGGAATTTGATATCAATCCTTCTATCAAAGATAAAACCAAGCTCCAATGTGTTTCAATGTCAAGAATAATGTCTAGGAGCCTCTTTTTCTATGAAAAAATCAAGTATATGAAGTTATGGCAAAAGGAAGACCTAATTCTAACCTAAAAAGGAGTTTTTTCGCTGAATCTGTGAGGTTTTATCGCAAATATCGCCGAATCTCACCGCGGCGGGCAAAATAGCTCGCCCCGGCGAGACACTGTTTAGGCTCCCAAATTGCTCTCGCAAAATCTCGCCGCGGCAAGCTTAAAACCTCTGTAACTTTTGCTGCAGACAGAATTTGTCCATGCTTCCAAAACGAAAGTTGTAGCCCTTTGAATTATCTCTCCGTGGCCCTCTAGCTCAGGTCAATCGGACATCATAGGAGAGAGTTATGGCCAAAATGGCTAGACTGCTCTGTAAAACTTCACTTTTGCAAGCTTCGCTAAAACGGCTCTCAAATCTTCGTCCGAACTCCGAATCCACTTCCGTTTTCGCCCACTTACTCTACATTCAAAGATCTAGAACCAAAGTTTTCACTCCGATTTTCACCTTCGGAACACAAAAATCCTACAAAACACAAACAAAGCACCAAAGCATAAAAACGTACAAAAACACTATAAAACTAAGGTCAAAGACTAACAAGAGACCGCTAAAAAGGATCAAATGAGACGTTAGAATATTGTCTCATCACTTAGTTTCCCAAACTAAGTACTTCCTGTACTCCACGCCGTTTATGGTGTTGGTTAAGGTAGTTTGTCAGGTGAGTAGTCTTAATAACTTTCTAAGTTATGTAGGCATACTCTATAGAACAAGAATCACTTAACACACTTCACAATGTGTGGTGATATATTCTTTACTGACCCAAGTCTATGTTAAATGTTCTAGAGAATGAATCTCAGATACTTGATCTTTTGATTCAACTCCTTCACAGATAGCAATGCTTGTTAAGGATCAGGACACTTAGAACTTTCGTGCTACTTAGGATTCAAGAGCTTAGTCGCAACTGTAAGCTAAAGAGTAAGTAGGTTGAAGGCTTGTATGCTTGAATAAATCCGTTCTGTGTGTAAGTTCAAGGTGTAAGTTCTTGGTGTGTGTTTCAAGCATTCTAAGTGGTGATATTTATTGTTTAAAATCATGGAGTTTGAATAGTATCCGTTAGGCTTAATGAAATTCAAACTATTGATATCTATAAATAGTACTGCAAAAGACGTTGTCTCTTTTCAGAGATTTCCTCTTTTGTTCAGGTGTCTCTGTCTGCGCATTTATTGCATTGTACTATTTTTGTCCTGTAGTGCCAACGGAACTATGCACACTTTCTGAAGCATTGCATGTCCCTTTCCAGAGACCTTCACATCTTCAGATACCTGTTGAAACATTGTTTCCTAGAAACATAGTTTTATCCAGGGTATCTGAGTGTAGATATCTGTGGGCATTTTTCCTCGTTCAGAAACCTTGTGTTCTCAGATATCTTTTGCAAAACTTGTTTATTGAAAAACACTTGTTTATTCAAGATATCAGGACATAGGTATCTGATGATCTTCGTCTTCAGCAATCTTATGCAATCTTCAAATCTTCAAAATTTGTTGAACTCTCCTGCTGGATGCCTTCTTCAAAGATATAAAATTACATTCAGAGACCTAACATCCTATATAAGATTTGCTAGACTATCATACTTAGTGATTTTCCTCTTTTACAGTGTTCAAGTGAACCAAGAGTACTAACCACCTTTCTGGGCTAAGATAAGTCATTAGGTTGCTGATCAAAATCTAAACAGATGTTCCTAACAAATTTTTCCCTTTTTGATCAGTCAACGATGACTATCTTTAAGAGGGAACAATCTAACACTTAATCATTTCTTATGATCTTTTCAATTCATTTTAATTAAGCGCAGAAAGTAAACATCAACCAAATCACAAGGTGTGATCTTTGCTGACAAGTTATCTTTTTATAGATTGATATCTGAGAGTAGGTTCATCAGATATGTTACACAGAAAGTTCACAGATAACTTAATAAATAAAACACATTACAGCTCAGTCAGCAAGATACAAAAGAAAATACTTAGTTAAATCAAAACAACAGGAGTAACCAAGCTCCAAGTAAACATTCTAATTTTCTAGTCTTCAAGTCTTCAAGTCTTCAAGTCTTCAAAAATCTTCAAGTCTTCAATCAGCAGATCTATGGACCAGTTAGCAAATTCCCCATCCCCAAACCTTTTGATATCATCTGAGTAGTCATTGAGCAAGGTCCTGACTATCATCTCAGTGTTTCTGGCAAATCCACATACTTCTTTGTAGGTTTTGGTGGGATTCTTCTTGGCAAAGTGTTTGACCCATGAATACTTTCCCCATTTCCAGGCATGCTCAATCATCAGAGAGGTCCTTCTTCATGGCTTCTATTCTCTTGATTACTTCAAAATCCAACCAGGCTTTGATATGTGGTTGGTGTTAATCAAGACTGGCTTGTCTTTTCTCCATGCCATGAGTTGTTTATGGATTGGTTCTGGAAATTTTTCATTTACCAGTGTTGGTCCAGATAACGGCAAAGTGAAAGACTAGAGGGGGGGGGGGGGTGAATAGTCTTTTAAAACTTTTGTCGATAAACACAGTTTCTCAGATATCTGTGAGGATATCTGATACTTAATTTCAGAGAGCGGAAGACTTTTCTGTGATAAGTGCACGTGCTCAACAAGATAGGTGTAAATACTTTGCAAGGTAAATAAAGCAATTAATAAATGCAGAAAGTAAATAACACAAGTCTTTTTATAGTGGTATCTGAAGGTGGCGTAATCCTTCAACTAATCCACTTCGGCCTTTCTCAGACCTAGAATCCACTAAGACAGATAATTGAGGTAACCTTACAAGTATCTTCTCGCGATTCCTAAATACACTAGGTTCCCAACCAAGTGTTCCCCCTGAGTTATTCCCCGGCTTTCACAGCCAAGTACTTCATGTACTCAGAAACCTCTTTCCTGGAGTTGTTCCTTAGTTTTCCAAACTAAGTACTTCATGTACTCCACGCCAATTAAGGTGTTGGTTAAGGTAGTTTGTCAGGTGAGCTTCTTTAATAACTTGTTCAGTTATGCAGATAGCTCTGAGAATCAAGTATACTTAATACACTTTGCAATGTATGGTATCTTGTTCTTTACTGACCCAAGTCTATGATAAATGTTCAAGAGAATGAATCTCAGATATCAAATCTTAATTCAACTTTTTCACAAATAGCAATGCTTGTTAAGGATCAGGACACTTAGAAATTTTGTGCTACTTAGAATCAAGAGCTTTGGTCGCAACAGAAAGCTTGAAGGTAAGTAGTATGCTTGAGAGTTTTAAAGATAGTGTTCAGTGTAAGTTCTGTGTTCTAAGGAGTGTTGATATTTATAGATGAATTTGAGTGCCGTTTGAATAGTATCCGTTAGGCTTAAATCAAATTCAAACTATTGATGTCTGAGAGTATAATCTTAGTACGCTTGTTTGTCTTCTTCTTGGTTACCGCTTTTGTTCGCACATCTCTTTTGTGCATTCAATGCATTGTACTATACTTTGTCCTGTAGTGCCAACGGAACTATGCATTGTATCATAGATCTTATACTATCAGAATTCTCTGAAGCTTTGCACGTCCTTTTCTAGAGATTATCACAACTCCAGATACCACTTGTTGAAACAACTTGTTATAATATATTTCTTTTCAGAAACATAGTTTATGTCCAAGGTATCTGAGTGTAGATATCTGTGGGCACTTTCCTCGTTTTAGAAACCTTTTATTTCTCAGATATCTTTTGCAACACTATTTATTTAAAAACGCTTGTGTCTTCAAGATATCTGGTCATAGGTATCTGAAAACCCTTGTCTTCAGCAATCTTGTGCAGTCTTCAAATCTTCAAATCCGTTGAACTTTTCTTGCTGGATGCCTTCTTCTTGGTCTTCTTTAGAGGAATAAAAAATTACATTCAGAGACCTAACATCCTATACAAGATTTGCTAGACTATCATACTTAGTGAGTTTCCTCTTTTACAGCGTTCAAGTGAACTAAGAGTACTAACCACCTTTCTGAGCTAAGATAAGTCATTAGGTTGCTGATCAAAATCTAAACAGATATTCCTAACAAATTTCCCCCATTTTGATCAGTCAACGATGACTATCTGACCTATTACAAATCTGGATGAGGAAGCAATCCACCACTTAATCATTTCTTATGATCTTCCAATTCATATAATTAAGTGCAGAAAATAAACATCAACCAAATCACAAGGTGTGATATTTGCTGACAAGTTATCTTTTATAGAGTGATATCTGAGAGTAGGTTCATCAGATATGTTACAATGAAAATTCAAATAACTTTTACAAGATAAAACAACAATAAGTACAGTCAACAAGATACAAAAAAATTACATAGTGAATTAGGACAACAGGAGTAACCAAGCTCCAAGTAGACATCCTAATAAACTAGTCTTCAAATCTTCAGCAGCTCCAACTAATCAATTTGCATACTCCCTATCTCCAAATCTTTTGATATCATCTGAGTAGTCATAGAGCAAGGTTTTGACCAACATCTCAATGTCTCTGGCATAACCACATACTTCTTTGTATGATTTAGTGGGATTCTTTTTGGCAAAGTGTTTGACCCATAAATACTTTCCCCATTTCTAGGCATGCTCAATTCTGATATCTGATAGTTTGAAGTAATCATATATGATCCTCAGATATCTTATGTCACCCTTGTATTGATCTTCAGTCATGTAGAATGACTCAAAGGGTTCCACAGCAAGTCTTGGCCTTGTGCCTGTTCCAGTGAGGTTTGGGACTTTATGCACATCTTCAGGTTTTCCATAAGGACATTCATCATTAAGGTCCTTCCTCATGGCTTCAACTCTCTTGACAACTTCAAAATCCAACCAAGCTTTGACATGATTGGTGTTGATCAAGATTGGCTTATCTTTTCTCCATGCCATAAGTTGTTGATGGATGGGTACTGGAAATCCTTTTTCATTTACAAGCAAGTGCTTGAGTTCCAGTATCCATTCCTCTGATGAATACACCTGTAGGAGGAGGAGTTGTTGTCAGTCTTCACATACTCAATTCTGGCTTCTTTTGGCCTGAGTGGAAGTTGACCTTTTCTTCTTTCAGCTCTCAATCTATTCCTCCTTTGCCTTGAGTTTTCCCTTGGATTGCTTGAAGAACCACTCTGGATAGACTTGGTATTTCCAGAGGGTATTTTAGCTGCCAAAGGATTTGCAACTATGGGCTCAGTTAGGCTATCGATTTTTCTTTTTCTGTGAAGAGGAGCTTCATCTTCATCAGTCTCTTCATCATCATCATCAAGATAAATTCTTGTGAAAGTATTGCAGCCTTCTTCATTGCCCAGGGATTTGATTTGGCCTTGTTCTTCTTCTTCTCCAGAAGACTCATCAATCCCTCTTACTTATCTTCTCCTTGGAGCCTTGGTACTCCTTGGAGGTTTCTGTGCTCTGGCCCTTGTTGTCATTCCTTTTTCAGGAAGTTGCTGAGTGGTGGCCACTATCTGTAGGGCAGTCTGACTGAAGGAGGGCTTATTAATTCTGAGAGGTGGTTGTTCAGATTTTCTTTTATTTCCTCTTCCTCTTCCTCTCTGAGCATCTTGAAATCCTTCCCCCTTAGTCATTGTTGACTGACTAAGAATCACAAAGGATTCTGAAAGGGAGTCAAAGTTGCCTTGCAAATAGTTGTAAGCAGCAACCAACTATTCCAGATTGGCCTTGAGCTCCTGATTTTGTTTGATAAGACCTGTTTCCTTATCAGTGAGCTCTGCCAGTGGGCCTTGAGTAGCATCTGCTTTTCCAGCAGCATAGCTAGCCTCATTGAGGGCTTTTTCAGCAATATTATTGTCATCATCCCTTAGCATGCCTAGGTCTCTCTGAGCAATGACCAAGCTTGTTGTTCTTTGAGTGATTAACTCAGTGAACTTTTTCATTTCAGCAGGGACTGATGCAATTACTTCTTCATTTTGTTGAGACAACTCCTTTCTTAGAGTTGCGAACTCGTATCCGCCATGTAATCATGGGAGTTGAGATTTGGTTTCTTACTGAAGCTTTGAGGAGCTATCAGTTTTCTCTTTAAGTGAGAAACTCCCAAGTGAACATTTGCATGTTCTGCCAAGGTTCTGTCTTCTTCATCATCTGAGTCATCAGCCCAATGATCTTCATCCTCTTGTACTTCTTCATCAAGGTATCTGAAGGCGGCAACCATCTCAGATATGGGTTTCTTGCCTTTGGAGGATGGTTTCTTTGGTGAAGATGCAGCTTTAGCATCATGCTTTGCTTCAGATGCTTGTTCAGCATCTAGCTCCTTAGTAATATAGTCAAAAGCGTCCCGGAGCTCTTTAATCTCAGAGTAAGCTTGTGTTTCCTTGCGTGTTTGTTCTTCAAGTTTGTCTAGCTTGACTCTGGATTCAGCTATCTTTTCTTCCAGTTGAAGATGTAGCTGTTGTTCTTCTTCTTCCAACAGTTGTTTGAGTTGAGCAACTCTGGCTTGTGCATCTGATATTTTCTGAGTGTTGTTCTCAGAGTGCTCAACTACTTGTTCAGTAGAGTCCTTATGTTGGGGAGATGGATGGGTAGATTTCTGAGGAGATGGAGGAGGGGATTGCTGTGATGTCCTCTCAGTGTGCTTTTCAGCAGCTGAGGCATTGTTTCCTTGTGGAATCCCTCATGTCCCTGGTGCAGGGGCATCATCATCATCTTTCTTATCCTCATCCTTGTGATGGTCAGAAGGAGGATCTTCATAATTGTTCTCATCAGTCTCCTTCTCTTCTTCATATTCAGAGACCAGATTGATCACTTCTGGAATAGTGATCATTTGCCCATTTACCTCCTCTTGTTCAGAGGGTATGCATTGTAAGGTCTGGGGCAAAGTAGGCTTGAATGCCATCTGCATTCTGGTCTGACCATCTGCCTTCTCAAAAGCTTCTATGAGCTTGTGTGCAGCTTCTTTGATAAAGTCCTTATGCATCAGAGTAGCAAAAGAGTACTGCTCTGTTGGGAACATAGCATGGACATAATTCTCCAAGTCAAAAGCTCTGACTCTTCTCAATTGGTGATCAGTCGCCTTTGTTAATTCAGTCAGATCTGAGCAACTGAGCTTTTGCCACTTTCTGAAACACTTGAGATGTTTCTTTAGTGTGTGGTTCTTGAAGAATGTAAGCAGGTCTTCTGTTGAGAATGCAGAAGCCTTTTGCACACTTGTTTGAGCCTGAAAGAAAGAGTTTTTGAGTTAGATTCAAAACTTGTGTAGATATCTGAGTATTTGTGTAGTTAGGTTTCTGAGTTACCTGAATGAATACATCAAGCTCAGAGACCTGTACTACTGAGGTAGGGAGCTCCTCAGATATCTTGTTGTGAGGTGGGGACTTGGAAGTCTGGTCCTCATCAACCTTTCTTTCTGCTTGAACCTGAGATTAGAAACATAACACTTAGAAATTTTATCAAGAAAAATTTCAGTGACAAATCAGATATCTGAGAGGTCAATTACCTCCGTTGGAGGCTCAGATACTTGTCTCTCAGAGACTTGTGCAGTCTCTGGAATCTTTTCTTGTGATGAAGACCTTGATGCCTCATCAATTTCCATATGTTGTGAGGATTGAGTGGGCAACTCCTCAACAACTTCTACTTCTTTTTGAACCTGTTAAGTAAAATGTGTTAGTTTGAGAAAAATGATCAGAGATTTGTTCTTTGAAGAATATAGTTATCTGAATGAAATACCTTCTCTATAGAATATTCAGATACTCGTTCTTCAGAGACCTTGGAAGTCTCTGGATTCCTCTCTGAAGAGATAAACTTTTCAGTCTCTTCATTTTTCTTCTCAGTTGGAGCCTATTAGAAACAAACACTTATTAGTCAAGCGTATAAAGCACATATCTGAGTTATATCTTACGGAACTATTTTCTACCTGTGAGACAGGCTCCTGTTCCTTAAGTGGTGAGGCTATGGAAGCCTCCTTCTCAGATTCTGAGGTAAGCTTTGTAGCTTCCTCTTGTTGTTGTGTTTCTAAATCAGCCTGCAACAAAGAAATTATAATAAGTAACAAGATTTAGGCATAAGATATCAAAAGTAAAGAGTTAAACCATTTAGCTACCTGAGCTTTGTCAGGTTGATTGGTCTCTGGAACTTGTGAAGTTTCCATGCATTGGTCTTGTTGTTTTTGGACCACTTCTTTGTTGAAAGTTTCAGGTACTTCAGACCTTTCCTGAGTATGCAACTCAGTTGCCTCCCCTGGTTGATCATTCTGAGTAGATGCCTCAGTTTGATCCCTCTCTTTGAGTTGGGGAACCTGCTCTTTTGCAGGTTTTTCTTCAGCAAGGAAAGATGCTGGTGTCTGTAACTCAAGTACCATTTCAGTAGTATCCACATCTGGCTGTTGTGGTTGTTGTGCTTGAGACAGACTTTTGAGTGTTGAGGCAATTGCAGTATCCTCCAACACTAGTGTATCACTCATCAGAGCATCTTCAATATGCTTCAGTCTTTCCTGTTCTGATGGTGTAATTTGTCCAGTGACCTTGGACACAGTTGCTTCTTCAACAACCTTTGAAATAGGTGCTTGTGCAGCAACCTGTGGTGTAGGTTCTTCTTTAGAAACCTCTACACTAGTTACTTTTTTAGTAACCTTAGCCCTTTTTGATTTTTCTAGGACTTGAGAGATGACTAAATCATCATCTTCATCGTCAGAGCTCTGATCAGCATTAGGAATTGATTGGTCCATAATCCCTGCGGTTTCTGCAAATAGGGCTTGGTATCTATCACTACTTTCTTTAGCATCATTGATAAGTTCATCAGCAAGGCTTTCGGCAATAGTTTTAACATTTTTGAAAGCACTTTCTCTTGCTGAGTCTACTTGTTCAGTAGTCCATACCTCTTTTGCAGCATTGATGAGTTCATCTGCATTGCAGCGGCGGCAGGTATCTGGGAATCAACAACCACAATGAGTGTGTCTTCTAATTTGCCAGAAGACTTCTTTCGTGAAGTCCTGGGATTTTTGGTCGCAACCTTTCCCTCAGATACCTCTTCAGTCTTTCGCTTCTTGGAACCTTTCTGAGATCCAGTAACCTTTTTCATCAAGTTCGTATACTCATATTTGTATAGTAGGTTACTGTTGGCTATGTCAGCCTTCTCTCTGAGCTCAATGCCAAGCTTCTCCAGCAAGTATCATATCTTTAGACCATAGCTCACTGTGGCCTTTGGCTCAGCAAGTCCCTTAGCGATTTTAGGCTCAAAGCCTTGAATCTTCTTCACAAACTTCATAAAGGCGTACTTTCCCCAATTGAAAGGGTTTTCCAGCCTTTTGTCTTGTTGTTGCAACAAGAACATCATCATCCAACGTTCTTGGCTTATCTGGTCAGCACCTCCTTGTAGACCATCAAAGCATCTGTGAAGAATGCATGCCAACACATCCCAGTGAACTAACAGATGTCTGGTTCTGATGTCAGCAAGCTTGAAATCAGTGGGTGTATCTTGTTTATCAGTGTCACACACACCACTGTAAAGCTCTTTTACACCTTCAAGGAGATCTTCATCCTTGGTGTCTATTTCAAAATCCTTTCCAAGATTTTGAAGATCAAACAACTTACAGAAAGTTGTCAAGTCCAAAAGGATTTCCTTTACTTGGACCTTAGTCTTTACAGACACTATTGCAGTGCCTTCAGAAACACAGGATATAATCCTGGAGTTGTTATATAATTCTAATACATCTAGTGAAGAAACTCTACTGGGAAGAGCAGATAGAAAACCCTTGATTTGTGCCTTTTCAAGCATGTCAAGAATTAGTTTCCTATCGGCTTGGTTTTCAACAGCAACCGTGAGGTACTCCTCAATCATGGCACCACCCCAAATCATTCTGTAATTTGAAGTCCAATGATCGGGATTAAAGTCTCCTACCAATCGATTGTTCACTATAACCAACTCTGGTGCTTGCTTTTCAACAGTACCAGTGGTAGAAGATTGGGATTTTTGGGTAGACGAACGCTTAGGAGCCATCTCTTTATATAGTACAAGTGTTTGAAAGTCTGAAAGAGATTTGGGTGAGAGATTAGTGATTCTTTGCAGAAAAACTAACAAAGATTTGCAGAGGTTGAAGAATGGTTTTTGCTATTCTTGTGTAAGACAAAATGTGGGATTAGGCGAAAGTAATTTCTTTTGCCAAAATCCTATATATATAGCAACGTGATTCTAACAAACATATACATACAAATGAGTTTTGTATGTACGTATCTGTGAATTGCAGTAACGCGTGGGTAAAAGTTTGTTCGGCATTAAATGCATAGTGGACCATGTCGGAATTTCAACAGTTCACTTCTTACAGAGAATTAATCTCCGCCGTTAAAATCAATCGCCCATTTTATCAAGGGTCACCATTGCTTCTTCAGCAATGATCACAATCAACAATTGTAATTGTTCCCATTTAATGAATTTTGGCTATTAGCTATCTGAGTCACGTTTCTGTGTGAATGAGAATACTGTTTGTATCTGAATCTATCTTATACTTGTTGTCTTTTCACAGTTTTACACAAAGATAGAAATAATACAAATTTCAAGATAGTAGTTGACTGTAGACAGTTGTACTATTCTCTTTTGTGTTCTCCATCACTGAGTGATCTAGATATCTGAGTACCCGTCTCAGAAATCTTTAAATAGCCATTTTACCCTTTAGCCTTTGGTTTCTGGATACCCGTTCCAGATTCCTCTTCTCTGGATACCCGTTCCAGATTCCTTTTCTCTCTCCTTTGATATCTTCTTCAGATATCTGAACTTTTTCAGTTCTTTGGTAGCTCCATTAGTCCAAGACTATGTCTTAAGACTGAGAATCTACTTTCTCGTAGTGGCTTAGTGAAGATATCTGCAAGTTGGTCCTCAGTGCCAATCTTGAGTAACTCTATATTGCATTTTTCAACATGGTCTCTAATGAAGTGGTGTCTAACATCAATGTGCTTTGTTCTCGCATGAAACTTAGGATTCTGAGTTATGGCAATAGCACTTGTGTTGTCACAGAAAATGGGAGTTTTCTCTTCATTGAGTCCATAGTCTCTGAGTTGTTACTGTATCCACAATATCTGTGAAGCACAACACCCAGCAGCAATATATTCAGCCTCTGTGGTAGATGTAGCAATTGAATTTTGTTTCTTGCTGAACCAAGATATCAATCTAGCACCAAGAAATTGACAAGTTCCTGAGGTGCTTTTTCTATCAAGTAATGATCCAGCATAGTCGGCATCTAAATAGCCAACTAAACTCAATCCACTGTCTTTTGTATACCACAATCCAACTTCTACAGTACCTTTTACATATCTCAATATTTTCATAGCGAAGTTGTAGTGTGATTGCATTGGGTTTGTCTGAAATCTAGCACACACTCCAACTGCATATTGAATATCAGGTCTACTTGTAGTGAGGTACAGTAGAGACCCAATCAATTTCCTATACTTGTGTTCTTCAACACTCTTGTCAGATTCAGTATAGGTCATTTTGGTTCCAATGCTCATAGGTATCTTAGCATTCTTTTCTGAAGGCTTTAGATTAAACTTGTTGAGCATGTCCTTTGCATACTTTGTTTGACTAATGAATATTCCATCATTGAGTTGCTTGACTTGCAGACCTAGGAAGTAATTTAATTCTCCCATCATGCTCATCTCAAATTTACATTTCATAAGTTCAGCAAAGTCTTCACAAAGTTGCTTGTCTTTAGATCCAAATATAATGTCATCAACATATACTTGAACTAAAAGTAGTTTCCCATCATGGTTTAATGTGAAGAGTGTTTTATCAACATCTCCTTTCTTGAAACCACTTTCTAGTAGGTATCTGGCCAATGTATCATACCATGCTCTTGGAGTTTGTTTCAGCCCATATACAGAGCTTTCTGAAGCTTATAGACCATCCTACTTTCTGAGGAAACTTCAAAACCTGGTGGTTGCTCAACATAGACTTCCTCAGCAAGTTCACCATTTAGGAATGCACTCTTGACATCCATTTGATAAACTGTAAAGTCATTATGAGCTGCAAAGGCTAGAAAGAGTCTTATTGCATCCAATCTTGCAACTGGTGCATAAGATTCATCAAAATCTAGTCCTTCAGTCTGGGTGAATCCCTTGGCAACCAACCTAGCTTTGTTTCTGGTTATTTCACCAGACTCATTCATTTTGTTTCTGAAAACCCACTTGGTTCCGATTACAGATATTCCGTCAACAAATGGAACCAGTTTCCAGACTTTGTTTCTCTCAAATTGATCCAACTCTTCTTGCATTGCAGAGATCCAATCTTGATCCTTTAATGCTTCTTCTATAGTTTTAGGTTCAATATTTGAGATGAAACATCCATAGAGACAATTTGCATTTTGAGCGATTGCTCTTCTAGTTCTAACTCCTTGGTCTGGGACCAATCACATCCTTTGCAGGATGATTTCTTATCCATTTCATAATGGGTTTTGAACTAGTAGGATCAATATCATTTTGATTTGAGTGTGAATCAATATGATCTTGATGGGATACTTGTACAGTATCTGAGATATCTGACACATGGGAAATGCCATTGATATCTGACACTTTTTCAGTGTTAGAGATATCTGGAACTTGCATTTCAGAAATCTCATTTTCAGGTACCTTTTCATGATGAAGGTTCTCAGTAACCTGTTCCATTTCTGGAATTCTCATAGAAATTCTTCATCATGTCTTTGAGTCATCGGTTTTTACTAAGCAATGGTTGCTTTTCATCGTCAGACTCATCCTCCATTTGAATGATAGAATTGTTTCCTTTTGAGGATCCTTTTTCAGAATCTTTGATCATCAGATCTTTGAACCTATCTGAGAGATCATCATTCAAGGGTACTTTCTTGTTTCCTTCATAGAATACTACATGAACAGATTCCTCAATCTTTTGCATTCTTTTGTTGTAGATTCTATAGGCTTTGCTATTCAGAGAATAGCCAAGAAATACTCCTTCATCTGCCTTTGGTTGAAATGTTGTCAAGTATTCTTTTCAATTGTTAAGAATGAAACATCTGCAACCAAACACCCTTAGATGTTTGATACTAGGGGGTCTACCAATGAAAAGCTCGTAAGGAGTTTGTTAGAACATAGGATCCCGGATTGGTACTTGGAACAAGATCAACAGACAATGTCGCCAACAATGTTGTTCAACAATGTCTTCAACACAGTAAACAAAACGCAGCGGATGAATATGAATGAAACTTCTATTACCAAGCCAACATATATAAAAATGTTGGCCGTGGCTTAGGCAAAATATCTACTGACAGGAAAAGTAGATCTAATCAACTAGGTTTAATACAATCACAGATGATTGATTAAACAACCAAAACTAGCCCTAGAAGAACTAACAGTAAAAGCTATTCTAGGTCGATGTTTGAAAGAGTTATTCCAACAATGAATACTCTTAGACAAACTCTAAAGCTAGCAGAAAACAAGAAGCCTAAACTCTTTTTTAAAATCTTGATTGATCATCAAAAAGGCTTAACCATTGCTCGGCTGAATCCTTGTATATATACTCGAGATATCGACAGCTCCCATCCAAGTCGAAAGGCAATAGGATCTCAGCAAAGGCAATTTTCTTTGTCTTGTTTTCTTCAATATTCAGCTAGAAGGAAATTCCCATATTAGTGTCTTCAACAATATATTTCCTTCTTGCTTTCTTCAACAATCTTTTTGAAAGATTCTCTCTTTAATCATGTATTCTTCTTGCAACTATGTTCCACCTGTACATATGTGATGATCCGGGATCTCAGAAGGAAGAAACTAACGTTGTTTCTCTGTATCTGGCTGGCTAGAAAATCTTTCCAAGATTATCTCTAGAGAATCTTTTATTTCCTTCTTTCTTTCAAGGTTCCCATACTTGTCAAACTCTTTCCTTCTTTTTAGATTGCATTCCTTGTGTCCAAAGCAACTCAAAATCTTTCCTTATTCCTGCAGAAATTCGAATTGATTGCTTCCAGTCCAAGTCATCAGTCCAATTGGCCTGCTTGTTCTCTGTAATGTTGTTCCAACATTGTATCGGCACTATTTCGCAATGTTGCACAACATTGAAATCCTGCAGTTCACAAACAACAACAACAACAAACACAAACATTGAACTGAATCATGAAAGATAAGATTATCTAATCAAGTGCAACTTGCACTTTCAGAGTTTTGTCATGGTGTTTGTTAATCAGACATCTATTTTGAGTGTAGCATGTTGTGTTTACAGTTTCAACCCAATAGATTTCACTTATTTCAGTGTCAGCGAGCATTGTTCTTGCCACTTCTTTTAGGGTCCTATTCTTCCTTTCAGCAACACCATTTTGTTGTGGTGTTCTTACGGAAGATAGTTGATGTTGTATACCTTTGCAGGTACAAAATTCTTTTATGTACTAGTTAACAAACTCAGTACCATGGTCTGTTCTGATTACAGATACCTTGTCATTTTTCATGACTTCGAGCTTATTCAGCAAGTTGGGTATCTCAATCCTTGCATCAGATTTGTGTTTGAGAAAGACAACCCAAGTGAATCTTGAGTAATCATCAACAACAACCAGATCATACTTCTTTCCTGCATAACTAGTTATAGAGGATTCAAAAAGATCCATATGTAACATTTGCAGTGGCCTTTCACTGGAATGTCTAGTTTTAGACTTGAAAGATGTTTTGGATTGTTTTCCCATTTGGCAAGCTGAGCATGTACCATCTTTTCTATAGGCCATTTTGGGTAAACCAACCACCAACTCTTTCTTCGCTAGCTTGTTCAGAGTTTTGAAATTCAAGTGACTCATTCTTTTATGCCATAGCCAATTTTCTTCAGTGTGGCCAGATTGACTCACCATGAGACATTCTTCAGTTGTGGCGGATGCCCAATCAGCAACATAAAGATTTCCTTTACGCCTTGCAACCAAGACTGTCTGCTTTGACTCATTGTCAATCACTTTGCATAGTTTTGACTTGATCTTGACAGTGTACCCTTTGTCTACTAGTTGACTCATGCTTAGGAGATTATATTTTAATCCCTTTACATGTAGTACTTCAGAGATTGTAAGGGCTCCAAACTTCAGATTGCCAAATCCTATGGTTGGATTTTCATCTCCTCCAGCAAACCTGATAATTGGTCCATCATTGCACTTTCTGTAGTCAATCAGATTTGCTTTGTCTCATGTCATGTGCTTCCCACATCCACTATCAAAATGCCACTTTGGATTAGTCATTAGAGTGTTCTGTACAAAACAGGAAACAGGAGATTAGGTTCTCATACCAACAATGGAACCATCTGGACTAAAGAATCTTCCAGTAGGAAGCCATTTTTGAATGAATTTCTTAGGAACATTCTTTTGTCTAACAGGAACATAAGGAGGAATTCTAGTTAAATGATTAGTATCATTGTTATTAAGAACTATTTTCTTCCTTGGTGTGTTCCTTGGTGCTCCATTTGGTGCTTTCAGATACCTGTCAGGTTTCTGAGTCTGCTTCTCAGCAAACTTAGCTTTCCTAGCCAGATTTCTTCTAGCCCTGGCATCCAGATTTTCAGTGGCTTGATTCATCTTCCACTTCTGATAATTTCTGTGAGCAATTCTAGCTTTTAACCATCGTTCTTGCTCTTGTTTGTAGTCACGAGCAAGTTATTTCAGTGACATAGGAGAATTTGTCAGCTCCTGTAATTTCTCCTTTCTGAGAGACATAGCACTGTGGGTGATTACACTTTTCAGTGTTATGTTTCTTTTCAGAAATATTCCCAACAGATTTCTTTTGGACTTGTTTTTCCCACAAAGGTTTGGTCGCAACTGCCTTTCCTTTGTTAACAACCTTCGCTTTCTGACCGATACTGTAGGTTGTTTGGGAACCACCTTGCTGAGCACTGACAAATGTTCTTCTTTCATCACTCTTATTCAGAGTGGTAGAACTATCTGTCTGTGTGTCCAGCCCAAGTCCTCTCTTTTCTGAAGGATCTCTTAAATAAGATTGTACTTCAGTAAGAGTGTCACTAGCTTTGGCATAGGATTGAAAAGATAGTTCTTTCTTTTTGAGTTCTTCATTCTCAGAAAGAAGATCTTCACATTTCTTTTGAAAATTGGCCAATGCTTCTTCATGTGACTTTTCAGTCTCAGATATCTGAGCTTTGAGAAATGCAATTTCGGCATCCTTTTCCTCAGATGTCTTGAGTAATTTTGAATTTTCCTTTTCAAGAGAATTCTTTTCTTCTTCAAAGATTTCGGCTCTAGCTCGGACCATTAGAAACTCTCTTTCGTAGAGATCAAGCTCTCTTCTGAGATGTTCCAGATCTTTGATTCCTTCCTCATCACTTTCATATGTATAACAAGAAGTATGTGTTACCTCATCAGCCATTAGACAAGGTTCAATGTTGGAGATATCTGGAAAGATTTCTTCAGCCACTCCACACACTTCTTTCTTCTTTTGACCAAAGTCGATCACTTCATGAGAAACACCGCACATTTCTGGAGAATGCAGTGTAGAATCATCTGAGTCTTCATCCTCAGAATCAGACTCAATCTCTAGAGCATCCAGTTGGAGTTGAATCTTTTTCCTTTTTCAGTGAGCATAGCTCTCTGACTTCTCTTGAAGTTTCTTCTATCTTTCTTGTCACCTGTCTTTAGTTTGTTGAAGGCAGGGCAATCCTTCTTGAAATGACCAGGTTTCTGACAATAGAAACAGATATCGTTTTCGATTTCTGCTTCCTCAGTACTAGATGCTTTTTGAGCCGGCTTGTTCAGCGAGCTTTGCATATTTTTGTACTGGTGATAGTTTGAGCCTAGATGCTTTTTCAGCTTCTCTTTGGCTTTTCTTCTCTCTATTTCCCGACTGACATATTTTCTCATTTGTTTTACAGCAAGAGCATCCTCAGTCACCTCCTTGCCTTCCTTCTTTTCAGAAGTTCCTTGAGCAACTAGAGCAATATTCTGCAACTTTTCAGTTGTTTGTTCTCTTTGAGTTGTCTCATAGTCAACAGTGGCAAGGTGAGAAAAAAGTTCCACTGGAGTGATATCTGGCATTCCTTGGTTAAAGTAGAAAAACTTTGTGTGCTCCCAGTTATGATTTAGACTTCTCACAATAGTCTTAATCTTTTCTGACTGGGTATATCTATTACTTTCACCAAGTACAGCCATGTCACTCATAAGTGTTGTAAACCGGAAATCTAGTTCTTCAAGAGTCTCTGTGGGACCTTGTTTAAAGTTTTGGAATTTGAGCTTCAAAACTTCGAACTTATTTTCCTTTGTTTTCTCGGTCTTGACGCATTTCTTCAATCAGTTGCGTGCCACTTTCACTTTTTTGCACCCCACGCTTTAATCGTATGTGCTCTGGAGTAGAACGTATGATGATATTACGAGCCTAACCATCCAGTCGATTTCTCTTGGCATCCTCCGATGTCCAGAGCTCTCTGGGCTTTGGTTCGTAAATAACTTGACTGGCAGGTCTCCCACTGGTTGATGCATCTGTCTGTGAAGACCCATCGCTTTGTTCTCTGTCTCTACCATTAGAAACCTCCATGACCTTCTTGAGTTGTTGAATAACTATTGGGCCATTCTTTATCACATTGATCATTTCGTCACTGATGGCTTCTAGGTGGAGCATTATGTTGTTCTTCCATTTCTCATAATTCTCTGGCTTGAGAATTGGGGCGTCACTTAAAGACATCCTGCAGGAAACACACTAACCAGACAAATCAAGTGTAGGTGAAAAGCAGTTAGTGGGCACTTATCTGGGATCTAGGTTCAGTGCAGAGGGCTTGGGAACCTCCCGCTCTGATACCACTTGTTGGTCCAGATAACGGCAAAGTAAAAGACTATAGGGGGTGAATAGTCTTTTAAAACTTTTGTCGATAAACACAGTTTCTCAGATATCTGTGAGGATATCTGATACTTAATTTCAGAGAGCGGAAGACTTTTCTGTGATAAGTGCACGTGCTCAACAAGATAGGTGTAAATACTTTGCAAGGGAAATAAAGCAATTAATAAATGCAGAAAGTAAATAACACAAGTCTTTGATAACTTGTTCAGTTATGCAGATAGCTCTGAGAATCAAGTATACTTAATACACTTTGCAATGTATGGTATCTTGTTCTTTACTGACCCAAGTCTATGATAAATGTTCAAGAGAATGAATCTCAGATATCAAATCTTAATTCAACTCTTTCACAAATAACAATGCTTGTTAAGGATCAGGACACTTAGAAATTTTGTGCTACTTAGAATCAAGAGCTTTGGTCGCAACAGAAAGCTTGAAGGTAAGTAGTATGCTTGAGAGTTTTAAAGATAGTGTTCAGTGTAAGTTCTGTGTTCTAAGGTGTGTTCTCAATCAGTCTAAGTGTTGATATTTATAGATGAATTTGAGTGCCATTTGAATAGTATCCGTTAGGCTTAAATCAAATTCAAACTATTGATATCTGAGTATAGTACTGTAGTACGTTTGTCTTCTTCTTCAGAAGCTACCGTTTTTGTTCAGACATCTATGTCCGTGCATTCAATGCATTGTACTATACTTTGTCCTGCAGTGCCAACGGAACTATGCATTGTATCAGAGATCTTATACTATCTGAGTTCTCTGAAGCTTTGCACGTCCTTTCCCAGAGATTATCACAACTCCAGATACCACTTGTTGAAACAACTTGTTATAATATATTTCTTTTCAGAAACATAGTTTATGTCCAAGGTATCTGAGTGTAGATATCTCAGGCACTTCTCGTTTGAAACCTTTTATTTCTCAGATATCTTTTGCAACACTGTTTATTTAAAAACGCTTGTGTCTTCAAGATATCTGGTCATAGGTATCTGAAAACCCTTGTCTTCAGCAATCTTGTGCAGTCTTCAAATCTTCAAATCCGTTGAACTTTTCCTGCTGGATGCCTTCTTCTTGGTCTTCTTTAGAGGAATAAAAAATTACATTCAGAGACCTAACATCCTATACAAGATTTGCTAGACTATCATACTTAGTGAGTTTCATCTTTTACAGCGTTCAAGTGAACCAAGAGTACTAACCACCTTTCTGAGCTAAGATAAGTCATTAGGTTGTTGATCAAAATCTAAACAGATATTCCTAACAACCAGTAAGTGCTTGAGTTCCAGAATCCAGTAGCCATTCTTCTGATTAATGCACCTGTAGACAGAGGAGTCATTGTTGGTCTTCACATACTCAATCTTGGCTTCTTCAGGCCTGAGTGGTAATTGAAGTTTTCTTTGTTCAACTCTCAGCCTGTTCCTCCTTTGTCTTGAATTCTCCCTTGGGGAATTGCTTGAAGAACCACCCTGGATTGACTTGATATTTCCAGAGGGTGTTTTAGCTTCTATTGGCTTTGCAGCTAAGGGCTCAGTTAGGCTATCAACCCTTTTTCTCTTTCTGTGAAGAGGAGCTTCATTTTCATCCTCATCTTCATCATCTTCCAAATTTCTCTTGTTAGGTGATTTGCAGCCTTCTTCATTGCCCTAGGATTTGATTTGGCCTTCTTCTTCTTCTTCTTCTTCTTCTTCTTCTTCTTCTTCTTCTTCTTCTTCTTCTTCTTCTTCAGAACAAGAAGAAGAAGAAGACTCATCAACCCCTATCACTTGTCTTCTCCTTGGAGCCTTGCTACCCCTTGGAGGTTTCTGTGCCCTGGCCCTTGTTGTCATTCCTTTTTCAGGAAGTTGTTGAGTGGTGGCCACTATCTGTAGAGCAGTCTAACTGGAGGAGGGCTCATTTATTTTGAGAGGTGGTTGTTCAGTTTTTCTTTTGTTTGCTCTTCCTCTTCCTCTCTGAGCACCTTGAAATCCTTCCCCCTTAGTCATTGTTGAATGACTAAGAATCACAAAAGATTCTGAAAGGGAGTCAAAGTTGCCTTGCAGATAGTTGTAAGCAGCAACCAACTTTTCTAGATTAGCCTTAAGCTCCTGATTTTGTTTGATAAGACCTGTTTCCTTATCAGTGAACTCTGCCAGTGGGCCTTGAATAGCATCTGCTTTTCCAGAAGCATAGCTAGCCTCTTCAAAGTCTTTTGCAGCCAAGTTTTGGTCATCATCCTTAACCATGCCTAGGTCTTTCTGAGCAAAGACCAGACTGGTTGTTCTCTGAGTGATGAGCTCAGTGAATGTCTTCATCTCTGCAGGGACTGATGCAATAGCAGCTTTATCTTGAGAAGACAACTCCTTTTTTAATTTAGCCAGTACTTGATATATGTTCAAGTATTGGAGTTGACATTTGGCAGCTTGCTGAAGATTTCAGGAGCAATCAGCTTCCTTTTCAAATGAGACACCACCAAGTGCTCATTTCTGTGGTCTGTCAATTTCTTCTCTTCTTCATCATCTGAGTCATCAGCCCAGTGATCTTCACCCTCTTGGACATTTTCATTAATATTCTCTAGTCCAGCAACCATCTCAGAGATGGGTTTCTTTCCTTTCAGTGAGATGGGCTTCTTTCCTTTCAGTGAGGGGATTTTTATGATGTCCTCTAAGTGTGTTTTTCAACAACTGAGGTATTATTACCTTGTGCAATCCCTCCTGTCCCTGGTGCAGGGGCATTATAATCATCCTTCTTATCATCCTCATCCTTGTGATGGTCAGAAGGAGGTTCTTCATAGTCATTCTAACCAGTATCCTTCTCTTCTTCATCTTCAGAGACCAGATTGATCACTTCTAGAATAGTGATCATTTGCCCATTTACTTCCTCTTGCTCAGAGGGTATGATTTGTAGAGTCTGGGGCAAAATAGGCTTGAATGCCATCTGCATTCTGGTCTGACCATCTGCTTGGTTAAAAGCTTGAATAAGCTTTCTGGCCACTTCCTTGACGAAGTCCTTATGCATTAATGTTCCAAAAGAGTATTGTTCAGTGGGGAACATAACATGGACATAATTTTCCAAGTCAAGGGCTCGTGCTCTCCTTATGGGGTGATCAATCACCTTTATGATCTCAGATAGATCGGATCAATGAAGCTTTTGCCATATCTTGAAGCATTTTAGGTGCTTTGGCAAAGTGTGTTCCTTGAAGAAAGGAAGTAGGTCCATATTCCCATCAACAGGGACCTTAGTGGCACTCGTTTGAGCCTGAAAGAAAGAATTCTGAATTAGTTTCAAACCTATGGTAGATATATGGGCTTTAGAGTAGAAAGGTATCTGAGTTACAAGTGTGACAGGCTCAGATGACTTGACTACTGAGATTCCAGGTGCCTCAGATATCTGGATATGAGGAGGAGACTGGGAAGTCTGATCCTCAGTGATCTTTCTTTCTGCTTGAACCTAAGATTAAAAACATAACACTTAGAAAATTTGAGCAAGAAAACTTCAGTAGACAATTTCAGATATCTGAGATGTCAATTACCTCCACAGTAGGAGGCTCAGATACTTGTCTTTCAGAGACTTGTGCAATCTCTGGAAGGTTTTCTTGTGATGAAAGCTTTGATGCCTCATCAATTTCCATTGGTTGCGGGGATTGAGTGGGCATTTCCCCAGCAACTTCTACTTCTTTTTGAACCTGTAAGTAGAAAGTGTCAGTTTGAGAAAAATGATCAGAGATTTGTCTTTAAAGATTATAGGTATCTGAATTAAATATCTTCTCTGCAGAAGGTTCAGATACTTGTTTCTCAGAGACCTTGGAAGTCTCTGGATTCTTCTCTGAAGAGATAGACTTTTCAGTCTCTCCATTTTTCTTCTCAGTTGGAGCCTATTAGAAACAAACACTTAAGAGTATTAGTCCAGTGTATAAAGTTTATATCTGAGATGTTATATCTTAAGGAACTATCTTTTACCTGTGAGACAGGCTCCTGTTCCTTAAGTGGTGAGGCTATGGAAGCCTCCTTCTCATATTCTGAGGCAAGCTTTCCAGCTTCCTCTTGTTATTGTGTTTCTAATTCAGCCTGTAACAAAGAATTTTTAATAAGTAACAAGATTTAAGCATAATTTATCACAAATAAAGAGTTAAACCATTCAGCTACCTGAGCTTTGTCAGGCTAACTGGTCTCTGGAACTTGTGAAGTTTCCATGCGTTGGTCTTGTTGTTCTTGGACCACTTCTTTGTTGGAAGTTTGAGGTACTTCGGACCTATCCTGAGTGTGCAACTCAGTTGCCTCCCCTGGTTGATCATTCTGAGCAGATGCCTCAATTTGATCCTTCTCATTGAGTTGGGGAACCTGCTCATTTGCAGGATTTTCTTCAGCAAGGAAAGATGCTGGTATCTAATGTTGTAACTCAAGTATCATCTCAACAGCATCCACTATTGGCTGTTGTGGTTAGTGTGGTGATTCTGATCTGGATGAAGAAGGTGATGTTGTATGGGGCCTATCCAGATCTTCTTGAGACAGACTTTTAAGTATTGAGGCAATGGCAGTATCCTCCAACACTAAGTTGCCACTCATCAGAGCATCTTCAATGTGCTTAAGTGTTACTTGCTCTGATGGTGTGTTTTGTCCAGTGACCTTGGACACAGTTGCTTCTTCAGCAACCTTTGAACTAGTTGCTCTTTTAGCAACCTTGGGGATTATTGCTTCCCCCTCATCTTCAGATTCTTCATTGAAATCTGGGACTGAGTTATCAACAATCCCTGCTGCTTCTGCAGAGAGTGTTTGAAGTTTCTCACTGCTTTTATCAGCATTGATGAGTTCATCAGCAGTGGTCTTAGCAGCATTGATGAGTTCATCTATTGTGACTTTAGCAGCATTGATGAGTTTATCTTCATTGATTAGTTCATCAGCAGTGGCGGCAGATATCTGAGAGTCAACATCCATAATGGGTATGCTTTCTGATTTGCCAGCAGACTTCTTTCGTGAAGTTCTGGGCTTTTTGGTCGCAACGGAACCCTCAGATACCTCATCAGTCTTTCGTTTCTTGGAACCTTTCTGAGATGCAGTAACATTTTTCATCATGTTTGTATACTCATATTTGTAGAGTAGGTTACTATTAGCAATGTCTGCCGTCTCTCTCAGCTCAATGCCAAGACATTCCAGTAAGTAGCATATCTTCAATCCATAGCTTACTGTGGCTTTTGGCTCAACAAGACCTTTAACGATTTTAGGCTCAAAGCCTTGAATCTTCTTCACAAATTTCATGAAGGCGTACTTCCCCCCAATTAAAAGGGTTTTCCAGCCTTTTGCTTTGTTGATTCAACAAGACATCATCCAGCGTTCTTGGCTTATCTGGTCAGCTCCTCCTTGTAGACCATCAAAGCATCTGTGAAGGATACATCCCAACACATCCCAGTGAACCAACAGATGTCTGGTTCTGATGTCAGCAAGTTTAAGTCGATGGGTGTATCTGATTTTTCAAGATCACACACATCACTGTATAGATTTTTGACACCCTCAAGGAGATCTTCATCCTTGGTGTCAATTTCAAAATCCTTTCCAAGATTTTGAAGTTCAAACAGCTCACAAAAAGCTGTTTCGTCCAACAGGATTTCTTGTCCTTGGACTTTAGTCTTAATAGACACTATCTCATTGCCTTCAGAGACTTTGGAAATAATCGTGGAGTTGTTGTAAAACTCCAGGACATCCAGTGAAGAAACTCCACTGGAAAGAGCAGATAGAAAGCCCTTGATTTGGGCCTTTTCAAGCATATCAAGTACCAACTTTCTATCAGCCTGGTTTTCTATTGCAGCTACAAGGTATTCCTCAATCATGGCACCACCCCAAATCATCCTGTGATTTGAAGTCCAATGATCAGGATTGAACTCTCCAATCAACCGATTGTTTGTTATAACCAACACTGGTGCTTTCTTTTCAGCAGTACCAGATGTAGTAACTTGGGATTTCTGGGTAGAAGCACATTTTGGAGCCATCTCTTTAAATAGTGAAAGTTTTTGAAAGTCGGAAAGAGATTAAGGTGTAAGTTTAGTAATTCTTTGCAGAATAACTAATCGAAGAACAAAGATTTGCATAAAACTTTGAAAGGTTTTTGCTATTTCTGTGTAATTGTGAATGTTGGATTAGGCAAAAGTGATTTCTTTTGCCAAAATCCTATACATATAGCATCTTACTCTCAACAGACATATACAAACAAATTGATTTTGTACATATGTATCTGTGCAAATGCAAAAAGGCGTGGGTAAAATTCATTTTGCATTAAATGCTTAGTGGGCCACGTGTGTGTTTTTACAGTCCACTATTTTACAGAGAATTAATCTCGTCCGTTAAGATCAAACGCCCATTTCATCAAGGGTCACGATTGCTTCTTCAGCAATGATCACAATCAGTAATTGTAATTGTGCCTAATTAATGAATTTTGGCGAGTAGCTATCTAAATCACATCTCTTCTGTGTGACTAAGGGACAATTTTGTATCTGAGTCTATCTCTCACACAGTATATGTTCATGTTTTACACAAAGATAGAAATAAGAGAAAATTACAAATGGTACCCCTTAAATTGGCCCCCTAAACATATTGGCCCCTTCTATTCAAACAATAACAAATACCCCCCCTGGAGTTGACCAAAACCAAAATCGGTTTCTCTCTCCTGACAATTTCCTTCTCTCTCTTAACATGTTGGAATTATTTACTCTCAACTATTAAAGAAAAGCAAAAAATAAATTAAATAGTTTTGTTGATTAAATAAAAGGTAAAAGGAAAAAAAAAACCCATCTTCTTACTCTTCTTCTTCACTTCCGTTCTTCTTCTTCCTTTCCATTTCTTGCAAGAACACCACCAATAATCATGTTCTTCTTTTCCCTCTATTCTTTATAAATTCCGGCACCGGTTATTTCGATTGGGATGCTCCGATTGGGGCTACCGAGAGCCCCAATCCGAGCTTTTAACAGCTCCAGTGGAGCTGCAAATTGCAGCTCCACCGGAGCTGTAATACACAGCTCCGATCAGCTCCAGTCGGAGCTATGTTACACAGCTCCGGTGGAGCTGAATTGTTACACAACTCCGATTGGAGCATTGCAGCTCCAATCGGAGCTGTGTACTACAGCTCCGGTGGAGTTGCCGGAGCTGTAATACACATTTTCCATTGGTCGATCGTCTTCTTCGTTATATCTGTGATGATTTGATTGTTATTTGGATTCGGTTCATAGTTTTAGGGACTAAATTTGAACTTTTGGAAACTCAAAACCCTTACAATTGAAAATTTAACAAACTTAATTGCAAAATTAAAAAAATTATTGGGACTAAATTGAACTTTTAAAAAAATGGATAATAACTAGTTGGGCCCAAACAAATTTTGGATATTCATTTGACCCCCAATTACATCAACTTCCCCAAATTTGTTTACATTAATTACATCCAAGTCCAGTAACCTTTAGTGACTAAATAAATGAGGAAAAAAGAAAATAAAAAACAAAAGAAAATAGAGAAAAAGAAATAAAGAAAGTCTAAAATCAATTAATTCAATGGCAATTTCGTTATTATTTCCAACTTTAGATGACACATCAGCAAACGCCAGAGCCATGTCATCACAAGGTTTGACTATTGGGCCTATCTGTAATATCGAAATTCCCTCAGTTCAAAATTTTGGATGCAACTGTTATTGTTCGAATAGAAGGGGTGAATCTGTTATTGCCACCAATTTAAGGGGTACCATAAGAAATTTGCCCTAGAAATAATACAAATTTCAAGAGAGTAGTTGGCTGCAGACAGTTGTACTATTCTCTTTTGTGTTCCCCCCTCACTAAGTGATCTCATAGACATCTGAGTACCTATCTCAGAAATCTTTAAATCGCCATTTTACCCTTAACCTTTGATATCTGAGTACCCATCTCAGATACTTGTTTGCTAAGTGTTTCACCTTTTGCCTTTGACATCTGGATTCCCGTTCCAGATATCAGAGTTCTCCCTTTTTCCTTCTTTGTCATACTGAGTTCCTATCTCAATGACTAATCTTTTAGCTCCTTGGTAGTTCAATTAACCCAAGACTATGTCTCAAGGTTAAGAACCTGCTTTCTTGCAAAGGCTTTGTAAAGATATCTGCAAGTTGGTCTTGGGTACCAATCTTAAATATCTCTATATTGCCTTTTCCAACATGGTCTCTAATGAAGTGGTGTCTAACATCAATGTGCTTTTTTCTTGCATGAAATTTAGGATTCTGAGTTATGGCAATAGCACTTGTGTTGTCACAGAAAATCGGAGTTTTCTCTTCAGTGATCTCATAGTCTCTGAGTTGTTGTTATATCCACAATATCTGTGAAGCACAACACCCAGCAGCAATATATTCAGTTTCTGTGGTAGATGTGGCAATTGAGTTTTGTTTCTTGCTGAACGATGATATTAGTCTGTCACCAAGAAATTGACAAGTTCCTGAGGTGCTTTTGCTATCAAGCAATGATCCAGCATGGTCAGCATCAGAATAGCCAACTAAACTCAATCCACTGTCTTTTGGATACCACAATCCAACTTCTACAGTACCCTTTATATACCTTAATATTTTCATAGCAATGTTGTAGTGTGATTGCATTGGATTTGTCTGAAATCTAGCACACACTCCAACTACATATTGAATATCAGGTCTACTTGCAGTGAGGTACAGTAGAGACCCAATCAATTTCCTATACTTGTGTTCTTCAACACTCTTGTCAGATTCAGTATAGGTCATTTTGGTTCCAATGCTCATAGGTATCTTAGCATTCTTTTCAGAAGGCTTTAGATTCAACTTGTTGAGCATATCCTTTGCATACTTTGTTTGACTAATGAATATTCCATCATTAAGTTGCTTGACTTGCAATCCTAGGAAGTAGTATAATTCTCCCATCACTACAAAAAATCTGGGCTGTAGCGACGGATAGATCCGTCGCTACAGCCCATCTATCCGTCGCCCCAGCTCTGGCGACGGATCGGGCGACGGATAAAAAATCCGCCTCGAGCTAATGGCGACGGATAAAAATCCGTCGTCCAAGTCGCGATTGGACGACGGATTGACCTTTTTCAAAAAAAAAAAAATGATTATGGGCACGGATAGATCTATCTGTCAGCCCACAATTTTTTTTAAAAATAAAATCCGTATCAATTTTTATATTCAGATACGGATTAATCCGGCGATGGTGGTGCGGTGGTGGTGGTGGTGCAGTGGTGCAGGTGGTGGTGGGAGGTGGTGGTGGTGGAAGGGTGGTGGTGGTGGTGGTGGCAGGGTGGTGGTGGTGGAGGAGATGGTGGTGGTGGCAGGGTGGTGGTGCGGTGGTGGTGGGAGTAGAGAGGTGGTGGTGGTGGAGATGGTGGTGGAGGAGGATGGTGGAGGAAAGGAGGTGGTGGAGGAGATGGTGGTGGTGGCAGGGTGGTGGTGGTGGGAGGAGAGAGGTGGTGGTGGTGGTGAGATGGTGGTGGAGGAAAGGAGGTGGTGGAGGAGGAGGATGGTGGTGGTGGGAGGAGAAAGGTGGTGGTGGAGGATGGTGGTGGTGGGAGGAGAAAGGTGGTGGAGGAGATGGTGGTGGTGGAGGATGGTGGTGGTGGGAGGAGATGGTGGTGGTGGGAGGAGAAAGGTGGTGGAGGGAGGAGGAGGAGAGGAGAAGTAGTGGAGAAAAGGAGGTGGTGGAGGAGATATATTATATTTTTTTTAGGTTTTTAGCGACGGATAGATCTAGATCTATCCGTCGCTAATTTTTTTTTTTTTTTAATTTTCTGGCCTTGTAGCGACGGATAAATCTATCCGTCGCTACATAGCGACGGATAGATTTATCCGTCGCTATTTTTCCTTCATGATTCAAAGTAAAGAGTGTTTTATCAACATCTCCTTTCTTGGAACCACTTTCCAGCAAGTATTTGGCTAAAGTATCATACCATGCTCTCGGAGCCTGTTTCAGTCCATACAGAGCTTTCTGAAGCTTATAAACCATTCTACTTTCTGTGGAAATCTCAAAGCCTGGTGGTTGTTCAACATAGACTTCCTCAGCAAGTTCACCGTTTAGGAATGCACATTTGACATCCATGTGATAAACTTTAAAGTCATTATGAGTTGCAAAGGCTAGAAATAGTCTAATTGCATCCAATCTTGCAACTGAAGCATATGACTCATCAAAATCTAGTCCTTCTGTCTGGGTGAATCCCTTGGCAACCAACCTTGCTTTGTTTCTGGTTATTTCACCAGACTCATTCATTTTATTTCTGAAAACCCACTTGGTTCCAATTACAGATACTCCGTCAACAAATGGAACCAGTTTCCAGACTTTGTTTCTCTCAAATTGATCCAACTCTTCTTGCACTGCAGGGATCCAATCTTGATCCTTCAATGCTTCTTCTATAGTTTTAGGTTCAATGTTTGAGATGAAACATCCATAAAGAGAGTCATCAATTGCTCTCCTAGTTCTAACTCCTTGGTCTAAAGGACCAATCACATCCTTGGCAGGATGATTTCTTATCCATTTCATAATGGGTTTTGAACTAGTAGGATCATATCATTTTGATCTGAATGTGAATCAATATGATATTGATAGGATACTTGTGCAGTATATGAGATATCTGGCACATGGAAAATGCCATGGATATCTGACACTTTTTCAGTGTTAGAGATATCTGGAATTTAATTTTAGGAATCTCATTCTCAGAAATCTCTTCATGATGAAGGTTCTCAGTAACCTGTTCCATTTCTGGAATTCTCATAGGAAATTCTTCATCATGTCTTAGAGTCATCTGGTTGTTACTAAGCAATGGTTGCTTTTCATCGTCAGATTCATCCTCTAAGTGAATGACAGAGTTGTTTCCTTTTGAGGATTCTTCTTCAGAATCTTTAATCATTAGTTCTTTGAACCTATCTGATAGTTCTTCATTCAAGGATACTTTCTTGTTTTCTTCGTAGAAGACTACATGAACAGATTCTTCAATCTTTTGCGTTCTTTTGTTGTAGATTCTGTAGGCTTTGTTATTCAGAGAATAACCAAGAAATACTCCTTCATCTGCTTTTGGTTGAAATGTTCTCAAGTATTCTTTTCCATTGTTAAGAACAAAATATCTGCAACCAAACACCCTTAGATGTTTGACACTAGGGGGTCTACCAATCAAAAGTTCATAAGGAGTTTTGTCATGGTGTTTGTTAATAAAACATCTATTTTGAGTGTAGCAGGCTGTGTTAACAGCTTCAACCCAATAGATTTCACTTATTTCAAAGGTCGCAAGCATTGTTCTTGCTCCTTCTTTGTGGTCCTATTCTTCCTTTCAGAACACCATTTTGTTGTGGTGTCTCATCAAGATAGTTGATGTTGTATACCTTTGCAGTACAAAACTCTTTTATGTAATTGGTTCACAAACTCGGTACCATGGTCTGCGATTCGACAGATACCTTGTCATTTTTCATGACTTCAAGCTTATTCAGCAAGTTGGGTATCTCAACCCTTGCATCAGATTTTTGTTTGAGAAATACAACCCAAGTAAATCTTGAGTAATCATCAACAACAACCAGACCATACTTCTTTCCTGCATAGCTAGTTACAGAGGATTCAAAAAGATCCATATGTAACATTTGCAGTGGCCTTTCGCTGGAGTGTCTAATTTTAGACTTGAAAGATGTTTTGGATTGTTTTCCCATTTGGCAAGCTGAGCATATACCATCTTTTCTATATACCATTTTGGGTAAACCAACCACCGATTCTTTCTTGGCTAGCTTGTTCAGAGTTTTGAAGTTCAAGTGACTCATTCTTTTATGCCATAGCCAATTTTCTTCAGTGTGGCCAGATTGACTCACCATGAGACATTCTTTGGTTGTGGCAAATGCCCAGTCAGCAATATAAAGATTTCCTTTTCGCCTAGCAACCAAGACTGTCTGCTTTGACTCATTGTCAATTAATTGCATAGTTTTGACTTAATCTTTACAATGTACCATTTGTCTACCAATTGACTCATGCTGAGGAGATTATATTTCAATCCCTTTACATGTAGTACTTCAGAGATTGTAAGAGCTCCAAACTTCAGATTGCCAAAACCTATGGTTGGATTTTCATCTCCTCCAACAAATCTAATAATTGGTCCTTTATCGCATTTTATGTAGTTAATCAGATTTTCTTTGTCTCCTGTCATGTGCTTCCCACATCCACTATCAAAATTCCACTTCGGGTTCTTCCTCAGAGTGTTCTGCACAAGACAGGAAACATGGAGTTAGGCTCTCATTCCAACAATGGAACCTTCTGGACTAAAGAATCTCCCTGTAGGAATCCATTTCTGAATGAACTTCCTTGGGATATTCGTTTGTCTTGTTGGAACATAAGGAGGAATTTAGGTAAATGATTAGTGTCATCATCACTTAAAGCTATTTTACTTCTTGGTGTGTTCCTTGGTGCTCCTCATGGTGCTTTCAGATACTGCCGATTGTCTTTAGTCTTTTCAAAGAACTTAGCTTTCCTTGCTGATTTCTTCTAGCCCAGCATTGAGTGGTCAGAATCGTTCTTTCTTCCACTTCTGATGATTGCTATGCGCAATCCTGACTTTCATCCATCGTTCTTGCTCTTGTTTATACTCACGAGCGAGTTGTTTCCCGATGGCTTTATAGCCAATACCATTTCTAGCACCTGGTGCTATCTGAGCTCTCTTCTCAGCAGCTTTGCTAGTCTCTGGAACGTCTTTCTTTCCAGAAAACGTGATGTTGGAAAATTTGCCTGCTCCCGCAATTTTTCCTTTCTGAGAGACATAGCAATGTGGGAGATTACACTTTTCAGTGTTATGTTTCTTTACATAAACGTTCCTAACATTTTTCTTTTGGACTTGTTTTTCACACAAAGGTTTGGTTGCGACTGCCTTTCCTTTGTCAACAACCTTAGCTTTCTGACCAATGTTGTAGGTTATTTGAGAAGCATTTTGCTGAGCACTAACAAACGTTATTCTTTCGTCACTCTTATTCAGAGTAGTAGAGCTATTTGTTTGTGTGTCCAGCCCAAGTCCTCCCTTTTTTGAAGGATCTCTTAAATAAGAGTGTACTTCAGTAAGAGTGTCACTAGCTTTGGCATAGGATTGAAAAGATAGTTCTTTCTTCTTGAGTTCCTCATTTTCAGAAAGAAGATCTTTATTTTCCTTTTGGAGTATATCCATTGCCTTTCTGTGTAACTTCAACGTTTCAGATATTTGTGCTTTGAGAAATGCATTTTCAGCATCCTTTTTCTCAGATATCTTGAGTAATTGTGAATTTTCCTTTTCAAGAGAATTCTTTTCTTCTTCAAAAATGTCGGCTCTAGCTCGGATCATTTGAAATTCGCTTTTGTAGAGATCAAGTTCTCTTCTGAGATATTCTAAATTTCTGATTTCTTCCTCATCACTCTCATAATTAATGAATTGAGTAATGTTGGTTACCTCGTCAGCCATTAGGCATGGCTCAATGTTGGAGCAATCTGGATAGATCTCCTCAGCAACCCCACATAATTCCCTTTTATTTTGACCAAAGTCAACCAATTCATGAGTGATGCCACATAATTCTGGAGAAGGTAGTTTGGAGTCATCTAAGTCTTCTTCCTCAGATTCTGACTCAATATCAAGAGCATCCAGTTGGATTTGAATCTTTTTCCTTTCTACAGTGAGCATAGCTCTCTGACCTCTCTTGAAGTTTCTTCTATCTTTCTTGTCACCTGTCTTTAGCTTATTGAAAACAGGGCAGTCTCTTTTAAAATGACCAGGTTTCTGACAATAGAAACAGATATCGTTTCTGATTTTTGCTTCCTCAATACTTGATGCTTGCTAAGCCGGCTTGTTTAGCGAGCTTGACAGCTGCATATTTTTGTACTGGTGATAGTTTGATCCTAGATGCTTTTTCAGCTTCTCTTTGGCTTTTCTTCTCTCAATCTTCCGACTGACATATTTTCTCATTTACTTTATAGCAAGAGCATCTTCCTCAGTCATTTCCTTGGTATCCTTCTTTTCAGAAGTACCTTGTGTTACTAAAGCAACATTGTGAACTTTCTGAGCAATTATTTTTTCTCTCTGAGTAGTTTCATAGTTGACAGTAGCTAAGTGGGAAAAGAGTTCTACTGGAGTAATATTTGGCATTCCTTGGTTGAAATAAAAAAACTGAGTATGTTCCCAGTTTTGATTCAAGCTTCTCACGATAGTCTTAACCTTTTCAGAGTTAGAGTATCTCTCACTTTCACCAAGTGCAGCTATTTCACTCATCAGTGTTATAAATCGGAAATCTAGTTCTTCAAGAGTCTCTGTGGGACCTTGTTTAAAGTTTTGGAATTTAAGCTTCAAAACTTCGAACTTATTTTCCTTTGTTTTCTCAGTGCCAGCACAGATTTCTTCAATCAGTTGCCAGGCCACTTTCGTCATTTTTGCACCCCACAGTTTACACCGTATGTGCTCTGGAGTGGAACGTATGATGATATTGCGAGTCTGACCATCTAGTCAATTTCTCTTGGCATCTTTCGTTGTCCAGAGCTCTATGGGCTTTGGAGCATAAACAACTTGACCAGTAGGTCTTCCACTGGTTGACGCACCTGTTTGTGAGGAACCACCACTTGGTTCTTCATCAATGGGAACTCTGTCTCTACCATTAGAAACCTCCATGACCTGCGTGAGTTGTTGAATGACTATGGGGCCATTCTTTATTACTTCGATCATTTCGTCACTGATGGCTTCTAGGTGGAGCATCATGTTGTTCTTCCATTTCTCATAGTTCTCTGGCTTGAGAATTGGAACGTCACATAAAGACATCCTGCAACAAACACACTAAACAGACAAATCAAGTGTAGGTGAAAAGCAGTTAGTGGGCACTTATGTGGGATCTAGGTTCAGTGCAGAAGGCTTGGGAACCTCCTGCTCTGATACCACTTGTTGGTCCAGATAACGGCAAAGGAAAAGACTAGAGGGGGGTGAATAGTATTTTACAACGTTTGTCGATAAACACAATTTCTCAAATATCTGTGAAGTTATCTGATACTTAATTTCAGAGAGTGGAAGATTTTTCTGTGATAAGTGCATGTGCTCAGCAAGATATAAGTGTGTAAATACTCAGCAAGGTAAATAAAGCAAGTAATAAGTTGCAGAAAGTAAATAGCACAGATCTTTATAGTGATATCTGAGGGTGGCGTAATCCCTCAACTAATCCACTCGCCCTTTCTCAGGACTTGAAATTCACTAAGATAGATATTGAGTTCTCCTTACAATAAACCTATCCCTTGATTTCCTTTTACACTAGATTCCCAACCAAGTGTTCCCCCTGAGTTATTCCCCGGCTTTCTCAGCCAAGTACTTCCTATACTCAGAAACCTTTGAGCTATTCCTTAGTTTCCCAAATTAAGTACATCCTATGCTCAGTAACCTTGGAGTTATTCCTTAGTTTCCCAAACTAAGTGCTTCCTGTACTCCACGCCGTTTAAGGTGTTGGTTAAGGTAGTTTGTCAGGTGAGTAGTCTTAATAACTTTCTCAGTTATGTAAGAATACTCTATAGAACAAGAATCACTTAAGACACTTCACAATGTGTGGTGATATGTTCTTTACTGACCCAAGTCTATGTTAAATGTTCTAGAGAATGAATCTCAGATACTTGATCTTTTGATTCAACTCCTTCACAGATAGCAATGCTTGAATAAATACGTTCTGTGTGTAAGTTCTTGGTGTGTGTTTCAAGCATTCTAAGTGGTGATATTTATAGTTGAAAATCATGCCGTTTGAATAATATCCGTTAGGCTTAATGAAATTCAAACTATTGATATATGTAAATAGTACTGCAAAAGACGTTGTCTCTTTTCAGAGATTTCCTCTTTTGTTCAGATGTCTCTGTCTGCGCATTTATTGCATTGTACTATTTTTGTCCTGTAGTGCCAACGGAACTATGCACGCTTTCTGAAGCATTGCATGTCCCTTTCCAGAGGCCTTCACATCTTCAGATACCTGTTGAAACATTGTTTCCTAGAAACATAGTTTTATCCAGGGTATCTGAGTGTAGATATCTGTGGGAATTTTTCCTCGTTCAGAAACCTTGTGTTCTCAGATATCTTTTGCAAAACTTGTTTATTAAAAAACACTTGTTTATTCAAGATATCTGGACATAGGTATCTGATGATCTTCGTCTTCAGCAATCTTGTGCAATCTTCAAATCTTCAAAATTTGTTGAACTCTCCTGCTGGATACCTTCTTCTCGGACTTCTTCAAAGATATAAAAATTACATTCAGAGACCTAACATTCTATACAAGATTTGCTAGACTATTATACTTAGTGATTTTCCTCTTTTACAGTGTTCAAGTGAACCAAGAGTACTAACCACCTTTCTGAGCTAAGATAAGTCATTAGGTTGCGGATCAAAATCTAAACAGATATTCCTAACAATCTCTAATGAAGTGGTGCCTAACATCAATGTGCTTTGTTCTTGCATGAAACTTAGGATTCTGAGTAATAGCAATAGGACTTGTGTTGTCACAGAAAATGGGAGTTTTCTCTTCATTGATCTCATAGTCTCTAAGTTGTTGTATCCTCAAGATTTGTGAAGCACAACACCCAGCAGCAATGTACTCTGCTTCTGTGGTTGAAGTAGCAATTGAGTTTGTTTCTTGCTGAACCATGATATCAATCTAGCACCAAGGAATTGACAAGTCCCTGAAGTACTCTTTCTATCAAGCATTGATCCAGCATAGTCAGCATCTGAATAGCCAACTAAACTCAAGCCGCTATCTTTTGGATACCACAATCCAACTTCTACTGTACCTTTAACATACCTTAAAATTTTCAAAGCAGTGTTATAGTGTGATTGCATTGGATTTGTCTAAAATCTTGAACATACACCAACTGCATATTGAATACCTGGTCTGCTTGCAGTGAGGTAGAGTAGAGACCCAATTAATTTCCTATACTGTGTTCTTCAACACTCTTGTCAGATTCAGTATAGGTCATCTTGGCTCCAATGCTCAAAGGTATCTTATCATTCTTTTCAAAAGGCTTTAGATTAAAATTATTGAGCATGTCCTTAGCATACTTTGTTTGACAAATGAATATTCCATCATTAAGTTGCTTGACTTTCAACCCTATGAAGTAATTCAATTCTCCCATCATGCTCATCTCAAATTTACTTTTCATGATCTCAGCAAAGTCTTCACAAAGTTGCTTGTCCTTAGATTCAAAGATTATGTCATCAACATATACTTGGACTAAGAGGAGTTTCCCATCATGGTTCAATGTAAAGAGAGTTTTGTCAACTTCTCCTTTCTTGAATCCACTTCCCAGCTAGTACTTGGCCAAAATGTCATACCATGCTCTTGGAGCTTGTTTTAGTCCATATAGAGCTTTCTGAAGCTTGTAGACCATCTTGCTTTCTGAGGAAACTTCAAACCAGGTGGTTGCTCAACATAGACTTCCTTAGCAAGCTCACCATTCAGAAATGCACTCTTGACATCCATTTGGTAAACTTTAAAGTCATTATGAGCTGCAAAGGCTAGAAATAGTCGGATTGCATCCAATCTTGCAACTGGAGCATATGACTCATCAAAATCTAGACCTTCAGTCTGGGTGAATCCCTTGGCAACCAAGCTTTCTTTGTTTCTGGTTATTTCACCAGACTCATTCATCTTGTTTCTAAAAATCCACTTAGTTCCTATGACAGATATTCCATCAATATAGGGAACTAGTTTCCAGACTTTGTTTCTCTCAAATTGATCCAACTCTTCTTGCATTGCTAAGATCCAATCTTGGTCTTTTAATGGTTCTTCAATGGTCTTGGGTTCAATATTTGAGATGAAACATACATAGAGAGAATGTGCATTTTCAGCAATTGCTCTCCTAGTTCTTACCCTTTGGTCTAAAGGACCTATCACATCCTTTGCAGGATGATCTCTTATCCATTTCATAATGAGTTTAGAACTAGTAGGATCATTGTAAATATGATTCACTTCAGAATCACTATGACTATGATAAGATACTTTATCAGCATCTGAGATATCTGGCACATGTGATGTGCAAGGGATATCTGACACTTGTTCAGTGTCTGGGGTATCTGAGACTGTTCTTTCAGCAACCTACGACTCATAAACCTCTTCATAATGAAGATTCTCAGTGACTTGATCCATTTCTAGATTTCTCATAGGAAATTCTTCATCATGTCTTAGAGTCATCTTGTTGTTACTTGGCAATGATTGCCTTTCATCGTCAGACTCATCCTCTAAGTGAATGACAGATTTATTTCCCTTTGGAGATTCTTGTTTAGAATCTTTGATCATAATCTCTTTGAACCTATCTGAGAGTTCTTCATTCAATGGTACTTTCTTGTTTACTTCATAGAATACTACATGGACAGATTCTTCAATCTTTTGTGTCCTTTTGTTGTAGACTTTGTAAGCTTTGCTATTCATTGAATAACCAAGAAATACTCTTCATCTGCCTTTGGTTGAAATGTTCTTAGATATTCTTTATCATTGTTAAGAACAAAACATCTACAATCAAACACCCTTAAATGTTTGATACTAGGGGGTCTACCAATCAATAACTCATAGGGAGTCTTGTCATGGTGTTTGTTGATCAAACATCTATTCTGAGTGTTGCATGTTGTATTTACAGCTTCAACCCAATAGATTTCACTTATTTCAGTGTCAGCAAGCATTGTTCTTGCTGCCTCTTTTAGGGTCATATTCTTCCTTTCAGCAACACCATTTTGTTATGGTGTCCTTACTGAAGATAGATGATGTTGTATACCTTTGCAGGTACAAAACTCTTTAATGTACTGGTTTACAAACTCAGTACCATGGTCTGTTCTGATCACAGATACCTTGTCATTTTTCATGACTTCAAGCTTAGTATCTCGACCCTTGCGTCAGATTTCTGTCTGAGAAAAACAACCCAAGTGAATCTTGAGTAGTCATCTACAACAACCAGGCCATACTTCTTTCCTGCATAACTTGTTACAGAGGACTCAAAGAGATCCATATGTAATAGTTGCAGTGGCCTCACACTGGAATGTCTAGTTTTAGACTTGAAAGATGTTTTGGCTTGTTTCCCTAATTGGCAAGATGAACATACACCATCCTTCATGTATGCCATTTTAGGTAATCCAACAACCAACTCTTTCTTGGCTAGCTTATTCAGAGTTTTGAAATTCAAGTGACTCATCCTTTTGTGCCATAGCCAATTTTCTTCAGTGTAACCAGATTGACTCACCATGAGAAATTCTTCAGTTGTGGTAGATGCCCAGTCAGCAACATAGAGACTTCCTTTCCGCCTAGCAACCAAGACTACCTGCTTTGACTCATTGTCAATCAGTTTGCAGAATTTGGATTTGATCTTCACTGAGAACCCCTTGTCAGCAAATTGACTCATGCTTAGGAGATTATATTTCAATCCTTCTACATGTAGTACTCCAGTGATAGTAAGGGCTTCAATCCTTAGATCTACAAATCCTACTGTTGGATTTACTTCTCCTCCAGCAAACCTGATATCTGGTCATGTAGTGCATACTTTGTAGTTAACCAGATTTGCTTTGTCTCCTGTCATGTGCTTCCCACATCCACTATCAAAGTGCCACGTTGGATTCTTCTTTAGAGTGTTCTGCACAAAACAGGAAACAAGGAGTTATGTTCTCATACCAACAATGGAATCTTCTTGACTGAAGTACCTCCCAGTAGGAATCCATTTTTGAATGAATTTCTTAGGGACATTCTTTTGTCTAACAGGAACATAAGGAGGAATTCTAGGTGAATGATTAGTATCATTATTATCAAGAACTATTTTCCTTCTTAGTGTGTTCCTTGGTGCTCCTCGTGGTGCTTTCAGATACCTGTCAGGTTGTTGAGTCTGCTTTTCAGCGAACTTAGCTTTCCTTGCCAGATTTCTTCTAGCCCTGGCATTCAGATTGCTTGTGGTTTGATCTTTCTTACACTTCTGATGATTGCTGTGAGCAACCCTAGCTTTTATCCATCGTTCTTGCTCTTGTTTATACTCACGAGCAAGTTGTTTTCTGATGGCTTTATAGCCAATGCCATTTCGAGCACCTGGTGCCGTTTGAGATCTTCTCTCAGCAGTCTTGCTAGTCTCTGGGTCGTCTTTCTTTCCAGAAAACGTGACGTTTGAGAATTTGCCAGCTCCAGCAATCTTCCCTTTCTGAGAGACATAGCACTGTGGGTGATTACACTTTTCAGTGTTATGTTTCTTTGTAGAAACATTCCCAACAGTTTTGTTCGGGACTTGTTTTTCCCTCAAAGGTTTGGTCGCAACTGCCTTACCTTTGTCAGCAACCTTAGCTTTCTGACCAATGCTATAGGTTGTTTGGGAATCACCTTGCTGACCACTAACAAATGTCATTCTATCATTATTCTTGTTCAGAATAGTAGAACTATTTGTTTGAGTGTCCAGCCCAAGTCCTCCTTTCTCTGAAGGATCTCTTAAGTAAGAGTGTACTTCAGTGAGAGTGTCACTAGCTTTGGCATATGATTGGAAGGATAGTTCTTTCTTTTTGAGTTCCTCATTCTTAGAAAGAAGACCTTCACACTTATTTTGAAGTATATCTATTGCCTCTTCATGTGACTTTCCTGTCTCAGCTATCTGTGCCTTGAGAAATGCATTCTCAGCATCCTTTGTCTCAGATAGCTTCTGCAGTTGTGAATTCTCCTTTTCAAGAGATTTCTCTCGTAATTTATAAATCGAGAAATAGTGGTTACCTCACCAGCCATTAGGCATGGCTCGAAGTTGGAGCAATCTAGATAGATCGCCTCAGCAACCCTGCATATTTCCTTTTTCTTTTGACCAAAGTCAACAACTTCGTGAGTGATGGCACACAACTCCGGTGAAGGAAGTTTAGAGTCATCTGAGTCTTCATCCTCTGACTCAGAATCAATATCAAGAGTATCCATTTGGATTTGGATCTTTTTCCTTTCCTCAGTGAGCATATCTCTCTGGCCTCTCTTGAAATTTCTCCTATCTTTCTTGTCACCTGTCTTTAGGTTATTGTAAGCAAGGCAATCCCTTTTGAAATGACTAGGTTTGTGACAATAGAAACAGATATTGTTTTCGATTTCTGCTCCCTCAGTACTCGATACTTGCTGAGCAGGCTTGTTCAGCAAGCTAGACAACTGCATGTTTTTGTATTGGTGATAGTTGGAGCCTAGATGCTTTCTCAGCTTCTCTTTGGCTTTTCTTCTCTCAATCTCCTAACTAACATATTTTCTCATTTGCTTTACAGCAAGAGCATTTTCTTCAGTCACCTCTTTGGTATCCTTCTTACCAGAACCTTGAGCTATTAGAGCAACATTGTGGGCTTTTTAAGCAGCCACTTGTCCTCTTTGTGTTGTCTCATAATTGACAGTAACCAAGTGAGAGAAAAGTTCCACTGGAGTGATGTTTGGCATTCCTTGGTTAAAATAGAAGTACTGAGTATGTTCCCAGTTTTGATTTAAGCTTCTTACGATAGTCTTAACCTTTTCAGAGTTAGAATATCTCTCACTTTTACCAAGTGCAACCATTTCACTCATCAGTGTTGTAAACCGGAAATCAAGTTCTTCAAGGGTCTTTGAGGGACCTTGTTTGAAGTTTTGGAATTTGAGCTTCAAAACTTCGAACTTGTTTTCCTTGGTTTTCTCAGTGCCAGCACAGATTTCTTCAATCAATTGCCAGGCCACTTTCGCCGTTTTTTGCACCCCACAGTTTACACTGTATGTGCTCTGGAGTAGAACGTATGATGATGTTACGACCTTGACCATCCAGCCTGTTTCTCTTGGAATCTTCCGATGTCCAGAGATGTCTGGGCTTTAGCTCATAAACAATTTGACCGGTAGGTCTTCCACTAGTTGAAGCATCAGTTGTGGAGGAACCACCACTGTCTTTATCAGTGGGTTCCTTGTCTAGACCATTGGAAACCTCAATGACTTGCTTTAGTTGTTGAATGATTATAGAGCCATTCTTTATGACTTCGATCATTTCGTCACTGATGGCTTCCAAGTGAAGCATCATGTTGTTCTTCCATTTCTCATAGTTCTCTGGCTTGAGAACGGGAGCGTCGCTTAAAGACATCCTGCAAAAACACACTAAACAAACAAATCAAGTGCAGCGGGTAAGCGGTTAGTGAGCACTTATCTAGGATCTAGGTTCAGTGCAGAAGGCTTGGAAACCTCCTGCTCTGATACCACTTGTTGGTCCATATAACGACAAAGTAAAAGACTGGGGGAGGGGGTGAATAGTCTTTTCAAACTTTTGAGATAAAACAGTTTATCTGTTAGGAATATCTGTTAGTATTTTGATCATTCATCACATGTTCTTATCTTAGCCAGAAAGGTGATTAAGTGCTCTTGGTTCACTTGAACATTGTAAAAGAGGAAATCACTGAGTATGATTAGTCTAGTAAATCTTGTATTAGGATTATAGGTCTCTGAGTGTAATTTTTATTTCCAAGAAGACCATGAAGATCAATCCTAGCAATGGAGCTTTTCTGAAGAATACAAGACCGGAGATTGCACAAGATTTATGAAGACACCAAGGTTTAGTCTCACTCGAAAAGACTATGTCCTTAATCCTTTCTTAAGTGCATTTAGTTACTTTTGAAACATGATTTTGGAACATATGACATCATGAGTATGGAGCATGCAAGCCATCAGAAAGGCTAATGTATCCGTTGAAGACTACAGGACAAGAAATAGTACATGTGCATTAATTGCATCGGCGTAAAAAGCTAAAGCACAGTCCTCTCTGAGATATGAGACAAGGACTTCTGAGTACTCATTTCAAGATAAGTATAGATTGAATTTGAATTGTGTCTAACGGATAACATCCCAACGACTCTCTAATTCATCTATAAATATCACACACTTAGATGCTGAGAAATACGACCAAAGAACGATCTAACTTGCAAACTTACAATCTAGCAAAGTATTCTCTCAAGCACTCTACTACCCTTTCTGAAAGCTTTCTGTTGCTTGAAGAATCACTAGTAGTTCTAAGTTGTCCTGAACCTTAACAAGAGATTGTTATTCGTGAAAGAGTTGAACTATCAGATACCCTTTCTGAAGCTCATTCTCCAGAACGGACATCAATTACTTGGGTCAGTAAAGAGCAGATTGCCATACACTGAACAAGTGTATTAAGTAGTCTTGTTCTATTAGGCTCTCTGGAAACATAACTGAAAAGTTATACAAGAAGCCTCTCTGACAAACCTTATAACCAACACCATAAAGGCGTGGAGTAGAGGAAGTACTTGATTTGGGAAATCAGGGAATAACTCCAAGGTTATCTGAGTAGAGGAAGTACTTAGCTCTAGGAGCTGGGGAATAACTCAGGGGGAACATTTGGTTGGGAACCAATTGTTTAAGAATCTTAGAATATGATTTTTGTAAGGTGAACTCAATTATCTGTTCTAGTAATTTCTAGCTCTCAGAAAGACCGAAGTGGATTAGTTGGAGGATTACGCCACCTCCAGATACCACTATACTTGCTGTGTTATTTACCTTCAGATTTATCTTTCAAAGAAAGCACACACACATACTTATTGTTTCTGCACTTACCTATCTTAAAGTCTTCCGCGCTCTGAATCTAAGTATCAGAAACCCCCCAGGTTTCTGAGAAACTGTGTTTATCGACAAAAGTTTTAAAAGACTATTCACCCCCTCTAGTCTTTTACTTTGCCATTATCTGGACCAACAAGTAGTATCAGAGCCGGAGGTTCCCAAGCCTTCTGCACTGAACCTAGATCCCCAGATAGGTGAAGAAACTTTGTCCCTTTCTGAGGACTATATAATTTGTGTGTTAAGCATGCAGGTATGTATCTGAGTGATGCTCCCGTTATAAAGCCAGAAAACTACGAGAAATGGAAGAACAACATGATGCTCCATCTGGAGGCCATTAGTGATGAAATGATCTATGTCATCAATGAAGGGCCTATAAAAATCAGACAACTCAAACAAATCACTGAGGTTTCTGATGGAAGAAAAGCCTCAGACAAGGAAGATGAAAGCGAGGATGCGACTGCTAGTGATAGTGGTTGTGTTGCTCGTGGAAGCATTATGTATGAAGACAAGCCAAGAGAGCTCTGGACATCTGAAGATGCCAAGAGACACAGATTGGATGGTCAAGCTCGTAATATCATCATCAGATCGACACCTGAGCACATACAGTGTAAACTGTGGGGTGCTAAAACGGCGAAAGTTGCCTGGCAATTGATTGAAGAAATCTGTGCCGGAACTGAGAAAACCAAAGAAAACAAGTTCGAAGTTCTTAAATTGAAGTTCCAAAACTTCAAGCAAGGTCCCACTGAAACTCTAGAAGAACTTGATTTCAGGTTTACTACTCTTATGAGTGATATGGCTGCACTTGGTGAAAGCAACAGATACTCCCAACGTAAAAGATTAAGACTATTGTCAGAAGTCTCAATCACAACTGGGAGCACACTAAGTTCTTTTATTTCAACCAAGGAATGCCAAATATTACTCCAGTAGAGCTCTTCTCTCATCTTGCTACTGTAGATTATGAGACAACTCAGAGAGAACAAACAGCTGAGAAGTTGCAAAGTGTTGCTCTAGTCTCTCAAGGTACTTCTGAAAAGAAAGATACCAAAGACGCATCTGAAGAAAATGCTCTTGCAGTAAGACACATGAATAAATTTGTGAGTCCAGAGATTGAGAGAAGAAAAGCTAAAGAAAAGCTGAAAAAGCATCTTGGCCCAAACTATCATCAGTACAAGAACATTCAACTAAACAACTCTCTGAAGACCCCCATTCAGAAAGGTGTTAGTACTGAATCAGTAGAGATAGGAAATGATATCTGCTTCTACTGTCAAAAGCCTGGTCACTTCAAGAGAGATTGCCCTGCTTTAAACAAGCTCAAGACAGGTGACAAGAAGGATGTAAGAAATTACAAAAGAAATCAAAGGGCCTTCTTGGCAAGAAAGGAAGAAGATTCAAATCCAACTTGATGCTCTAGATATTGAGACAGATTCTGAAGATGGAGATAACTCAAACCTACCATCACCAGAATTGTGTGGAATCACCCACGACGTAATCGACTTCGGCCTTAAGAAGAATGAAATGTGGAGTTCTTTGAGATTCTTTGGTCCGGACATCTCCAACATTGAAATGTGTCTTATGGCGATGAGGTAACTAACATTTCACAATTTACGTACTATGAGTGATGATGGAATTGAGGATCCGAGTTAATCAGAGTGAATTGGATCGTTATGAGAAAGAATTTCTGGAAGCACAATCCAAAACCAGAATTCTAGAGGAAAGCAAAGAAACTCTTGAAAAAGAGGTTTCTGAGCTAACCAGGGTATCTGAGAACAAGAGCGCTGAAATAGCCCTTCTGAAAAGTCAGATATCTGAAAATGAAAATTTTCACAAACTAGCCTTGGATGAACTTAATAAGAAAATGATGAAGCTGCTTTCTGAGAATGAGGAACTCCGAAAGAAAGAGCTATCCTTCCAATCTTATGCAAAGGCTAGTGACACTCTCACTGAGGTTCAATCATATCTGAGAGATCCCTCTGAGAAAGGTGGACTTGGACTCGATGAACAATCGAGTAATTCATCTCCTCTGAAGAAGAGTGATGAAAGGTTGACCTTTGTAAAAAGTCAACAGAATGGTTCTTCAACCACCTATAGCATTGGTCAGAAAGCTAGGGTAGCTGACAAAGGAAAAGGAGTAGCAACCCAACCTTTGAAAGAACAACAAGTTCACAAGAAACTTGTGGATGAGGTTTCTGAAAAGAAATACAACCCTCAGACATGTAACCATCCACATTGCTATATTACTAGGAAAGGAAGAATTGCTGGAATAGGCAAATTCTCTACTGTACCATTTTATGAAAATAAAGACAGTGCAGAAACTAGTAAGGCTTCTGAAGAACGTATTCAGAAAGCCAAAGGTGTTCGAAATGGCATTGGCTATCGTGCTATTGGAAAAGTTCTTCTGCAACAATATAAGGAAGGACAAGAACAATGGCGCAAGGATGATATTGCACGTAGCAATAGACAGAAGTGGAAGAAATCTCAAGCCACTGAAAAACTGAATGCCAGAGCTAGAAGGAACCTGGCCAGAAAGGCTAAGTTTGCTGAAAAGCAACCCCAGAAACCCAGGATCCAGAAAGCACCAAAGGGAACACCTAGAAACACCCCAAGAAGGAAGATTGAGATCAAAATTACTAATTTTATTGCATCTCCTTCTGATCAAGTTAGACAAAAACAAACTCCCAAGAAATTCACTAAAATGTGGATTCCTACTGGAAGAATGTTTAGTCTAAATGGTTCTATCTCTGAAGCAAGAACCTAACTCATGTTTCCTGTTTTGTGCAGAACGCCTCTTGGACTAAGGCTCAATGGCTATTTGATAGTGGATGCGGAAAGCACATGACAGGAGACAAAGCAAATCTGGTCAACTACAAAGCTTGCAACACTGGACCAGACATCAGATTTGCTGGAGGAGAATTAAATCCCTCTCTGGGATTTGGCAACGTCAAATTGGGATCTTTAACAATTACTGACGTATTACATGTTAAGGGTTTGAAATACAAACTTATTGACAATGAGTCAAAGCAGACAGTCTTGGTTACTCGACGGAAAGGTAGTCTTTATGTTGCCGATTGGGCATCTGCCACAACTGAAGAATGTCTCTGTTAGATATTTTGTTAGAATATCTGTTTAGATTTTGTTCAGCAACATGATGACTTATCTTAGTCTCAGAAAGGTGATTAGTACTCTTGGTTCACTTGAACATTGTAAAAGAGGAAACCCACTAAGTATGATAGTCTAGCTAATCTTGTATAGGATGATAGGTCTCGAAATGTAATTTTTATTTTGTGAAGAGAAGACCAAGAAGAAGACATCCAAGCAGAAATCTCTACAACAATTGAAGACTTGAATAAAACTGCACAAGATTACTGAATCTGTTGTTCAGATATCTTAGCCAGATATCTTGTAGACACGAACAGTTTTCAAACAAACTGTGTCACAAGAGATATCTGAGAAATAAGATACATATCTGAAAACAAGGAAAGTGTCCACAGATGTCTATTCTCAGATACTTTGAGCTTTAACCACGTTTCTGAAAGAGAAATATATATTGCAAACAAAGTTGTTTCAATAAAATACAAGTGGTATCTGAAGAATGAAGATAAGGACGTGCAAAGAATCAGATAACACTAGTCTCTGATAGAAAGCATAGTTCCGTTGACACTACAGGACAAATAGTATAGTACAATGCATTTAATGCACGGACAGAGATGTCTGAATAAAAGCAACGGCAGCTTCTGAGAAGAAGACAAAACCTGCTACAGTACTAGATATCGATAGTTTGAATTTGAGCCTAACGGATACTATTCAAACGGCACTCAAATTCATCTATAAATATCAACACTTAGACAGCTTGAGAGACACACAACTCAGAACACAAGACCTTGAACTGCATACGATATCTGATTATCTTACTCTCTCTCAAAGCAGCTTACTTATTATCAAAGCTTTCTGTTGCGACTAAAGCTTATGATCTTGAGTAAACACTGAAGTTCTAAGTGTCCTGATCCTAAACAAGCAAAGCTATCTGTGAAGGAGTTGATTTAAAAGATCAACTATCTGAGATTCATTCTCTTGAACAGATATCATAAGACTTGGGTCAGTAAAATCGAACAAGATACCATACGCTGTAAAGTGTATTAAGTAACTTAGTTCACAGAGCTATCTGATTAACTGAAAAGTTATTAAGACGCTCATCTGACAACTCAAACCTAAACCAACACCATAATCATGGCGTGATGTGAAGTACTTAGTTTGAAAAATCAGGGAATAACTCCAAGGTTACCGGAGTATAGGAAGTACTTGATTTGGGAAACTGAGGAATAACTCCAAGGTTATTGAGTATAGGAAGTACTTAGCTTGGGAAGCTAGGGAATAACTCAAAGGTTTCTGAGTATAGGAAGTACTTGGCTGTGAAAGCCGGGGAACAACTCAGGGGGAACATTTGGTTGGGAACCAATTGTTTAAGAATCTTAGAATAGGATTATTGTAAGGAAATCTCAATTATTTGTTCTAGTGAATTCTAGGTCTCTGATAGACCGAAGTGGATTAGTTGGAGGATTACGCCACCTCCAGATACCACTATACTTGCTGTGTCATTTACGTTTCTGTATTTATACTTCAGCAACACACACACACTTATTAACTGTTTCTGCACTTATCTCTATTAAGTCTTCCGCACTCTGATTCTAAGTATCAGATATCTATTCAGATATCTGAGAAATAGTTGTTATCGATAAAAGTTTTAAAAGACTATTCACCCCCCCCCCCCAGTCTTTTACTTTGCCGTTATCTGGACCAACAGTCTCATGGTGAGTCAATCAGGTCACACAGAAGAGCACTGGTTATGGCACAAAAGAATGAGTCACTTGAACTTCAAAACTTTGAACAAACTTGCCACGAAAGAGTTAGTGGTTGGCCTTCCCAAAACATCTTTCAGAAAGGATGGTATCTGTCACTTTGTCGGATGGGAAACAATCCAAAATCTCTTTCAAGTCCAAACCGTACACTCTAGTGTTAGACCACTGCAACTATTACACATGGATCTTTTTGAATCTTCAATAACTAGTTATGCAGGAAAGAAGTATGGTCTGGTTGTTGTAGATGACTTCTCAAGATTCACTTGGGTTGTCTTTCTGAAACATAAATCTGATGCTAGGGTGGAGATACCAAACTTGCTAAATAAGCTTGAAGTCATGAAAAATGACAAGGTATCTGCAATCAGAACAGACCATGGTACTGAATTTGTCAACCAGTACATAAAGGAGTTTTGTACCAGCAAAGGTATACAACATCAACTTTCCTCTGTAAGAACACCACAACAAAATGGTGTTGCCGAAAGGAAAAATAGAACCCTTAAAGAAGCAGCAAATACAATGCTGGCTGACACTGAAATAAGTGAAGTTTATTGGGTTGAAGCTGTAAATACAACATGCTATACTCAGAACAGATGTTTGATAAACAAACACCATGACAAGACCCCTTATGAGCTCTTGGTTGGTAGACCCCCTAATATTAAACATCTGAAAGTGTTTGGTTGTAGATGTTTTGTTCTTAACAATGGAAAAGAGTATCTAAGAACATTTCAACCAAAGGCAGATGAAGGAGTGTTTCTTGGTTATTCTATGAATAGCAAAGCTTACAGAGTTTACAACAAAAGAACAAAGAAAATTGAAGAATCAGTTCATGTTGTATTCTATGAAGAAAGCAAGAAATCACCCCTTGATGATGAACTCTCAGAAAGGTTCGAGGAACTAATGTTAAAGGATTCTGAAGAAGAACCCTCAGAAAGAAAAAACATCATTATGGAAAGAGAGAATGACTCTGACGAAGAAAAGCATGAAATGCCTAGTAACAACCAGATGATTCTCAGACATGATGAAGAATTTCCTATGAGAATTCCGAATGGAAATCGAAGATGTTCATCGAGAGCTAATTAAAATGACCTCTCGGCAGCATGACCGAAAGCCCTCACACGAGCAAGTGTCGGACATTCAACACCCTTCGAGGTGCAAATGTCACGAATCAAGAAGTATCAAGTCATAATCATAGTGATTCACATTCGGATCACATAGATGTTGACCTACTAGCCCTAAACCCATGATGAGATGGATCAAGGATCATCACGCAAAAGATGTGATTGGACCAATCAATCAAGGTGTTAGGACTAGGAGCAATAGTGAAAATGCTAATTCTCTCTTTGGATGTTTTATCTCAAACATTGAACCAAAAACTATAGAAGAAGCATTAAGAGACCAAGGCGGATCTCCAATGCAAGAAGAGTTGGATCATTTGAAAGAAACAAAGTCCGGAAACTAGTTCCATTTGTAGAAGGAATATCGTGATTGGAACCAAGTGGGTTTTCGAAACAAGATGAATGAATCTGGTGAAATAACGAAACAAAGCAAGGTTGGTTGCAAGGATTCACCTGCATCAAGGTTTAGATTTTGATGAGTCATATGTACCAGTTGCCAGATTGGATGCAATAAGACTCTTTCTAGCCTTTGCAGCTCATAAAGACTTTAAAGTTTATCAGATGGATGTCAAAAGTGCATTCTTGAATGGTGAACTTGCTGAGGAAGTCTATGTTGCGCAACCACCTGGTTTTGAAGTTTCCTCAGAAAGTAGAATGGTCTATAAACTACAGAAAGCTCTATATGGACTGAAACAGGCTCCAAGAGCATGGTATGACACTTTGGCCAAATACCTTCTGGAAAGTGGTTTCAAGAAAGGTGAAGTTGATAAAACTTTATTTACCTTAAATCATGATGGGAAACTGCTCTTAGTTCAAGTATATGTTGATGACATTATATTTGGATCTAAGGACAAGCAACTTTGTGATGACTTTGCAAATCTCATGAAAAATAAGTTTGAGATGAGCATGATGGGAGAATTGAACTATTTCCTAGGGTTGCAAGTCAAGCAACTCAATGATGGAATATTCATTAGTCAGACAAAGTATGCAAAAGACATGCTCACAAAGTTCAATCTTAAGCCCTCTGAAAAGAATGCTAAGATACCTATGAGCATAGGAACCAAAATGACCTATACTGAATCAGATAAGAGTGTTGAAGAACACAAGTATAGGAAATTAATAGGTTCACTACTTTACCTTAATAAGAACTCATGAGTGATATGGCAGCACTTGGGGAAAGCAATAGATACTCTCAGTCAGAGAAGATTAAGACTATCGTCAGAAGTCTTAACCACAACTGGGAGCATACTAAATTCTTTTATTTTAACCAAGGTATGCCAAATATCACTCCAGTGGAACTTTTCTCTCATCTTGCTACTGTTGACTATGAGACAACTCAAAGAGAACAAACAACTGAAAAGTTGCAGAATGTTGCTCTAGTTAATCAAGGAACTTCTGAAAAGAAGAAAAGCAAGGAAGAGACTGAGGATGCTCTTGCTGCAAAGCAAATGAGTAAATTTGCCAGTCGAGAAATTGAGAGAAGAAAAGCCAAAGAGAAGTTGAAAAAGCATCTAGGCTCAAACTATCACCAGTACAAAAATATGCAAAGCTCATTAACAAGCCCATTTCGAAAGCATCATGTCTTGAGGCGAAATTGAAACGATATCTGCTTCTATTGTCGAACCCAGCCACTTCAAGAAGGATTGTCCCGCCTCAACAAACTAAGGACAAAGACAAGAAAGATAGAAGAATCTTCAAGAAGCCGAAGCTTTGTTAACTGAAGAAAGAAAGAAAATCCAAATTCAACTGGATGCTCTAGACGTTGAGACAGATTCTGAAGATGACAATTCAGATGACTCAACCTTACCATCACCAGAATTATGTGGAGTTACTCATGATATAATCGACTTCGGCCTCAAGAAGAATGAAATGTGTGGGGTTGCTGAAATTGACGGACCAGACATCTCCAACATAGAAAATTGTCTTATGGCTGATGAGGTAACACATACTTCTTGCTACACTTATGAAAGTGATGAAGAGGAAATACAAGATCTAGAAAATCTCAGAAAGGAACTTGATATCTATGAAAGAGAATTTCCAATGATCCATGCGAGAACTGAAAACCTAGAGGAGGAAAAGAATTTTCTTGCAAAGGAAAATTCTCATTTGGTTAAGATATCTGAGAAAAAGGACGCTGAAAATGCGTTTCTCAAAGCTCAGATATCTGAGACTGAAAAGTCACATAAAGAAGCATTGGCAGTACTTCAAAAGAAATATGAAGATCTTCTTTCTGAAAATAAGGAACTCAAGAAGAAAGAACTATCTTTTCAATCTTATGCCAAAGCTAGTGACACTCTTACTGAAGTACAATCTTACTTAAGAGATCCTTCAGAAAAGAAAGGACTTGGGCTGAATACACATACAAATTGTTCTATCACTCTGAATAAGAGTAAGGAGAAAAGAACATTTGTAAGTACTCATCAAGACGGTTCCCATGCAATCTATAGTATCGGTGAAAAGACAAAGATTGTTGACAAAGGAAAGGCAGTTGCGACTAGACCTTTGTGGGAAAAACAAGTCAAAAACAAAACTGTTGGGTACGTCTCTAAAAAGAAACACAGCACTGAAAAGTGTAAACACCCACAGTGTTATGTCTCTCAAAAAGGTAGAATTGCAGGAGCTGGCAAATTCTCCCATGTCACTTTTTCTGGAAAGAAATTGGATCAACCAGAGACTAGCAGAGCTGCTGAGAAAAGATCTCAGATAGCTTCAAGTGCTCGAAATGGCATTGGCTACAAAGGCATCGGAAAACAACTTGCTCATGAGTACAAGCAGGAGCAAGAACGATGGCTGAAAGCTAGAATTGCTCAAAGCAATTATCAGAAGTGGAAGTTAAATCAAGCCACTGAAAATCAATGCCGTGCTAGAAGAAATCAAGGAAGGCTAAGTTTGCTGAAAAGCAAACTCAGAAACCTGACAGGTATCTGAAAGCATCTTATGGAGCACCTAGGAACACACCAAGGAAGAAAATAATTCTTACTAATGATAACTTTCATTCAAAAAGAATTCCTCCTTACGTTCATGTCAGACAAAAGCATATTTCAAAGAAATTCATTCAAAAATGGATTCCTACTGGAAGAACTTTTGATTCTAACGGTTCCATCAAAGATATGAGAACCTAATCTCCATTTCTGTTGTGCGAATGCTTCTGGACTAAAGCACAATGGCTATTTGATAGTGGATGGAAAGCACATGACAGAGACAAAGCAAATCTGGTTGATTACAAAGCTTGCAAAACAGGACCAGATATCAGATTTGCTGGAGGAGAATTAAATCCCTCTCTGGGATTTGGCAACGTCAAATTGGGAACTTTAACAATCACTGACGTATTACATGTTAAGGATTTGAAATACAATCTATTTAGCATGAGCCAGTTTGCAGACAAGGGTTTTACTATAAAATTCAAAGCTAAATACTGCAAACTAATTGACAATGAGTCAAAGCAGTCTTAGTTGGTGGCGGAAAGGCGCCTTTATGTTGTTGATTGGGCATCTGCCACAACTGAAGAATGTCTCATGGTGAGTCAATCTGGTCACACAGAAGAGCACTGGTTATGGCACAAAAGAATGAGTCACTTGAATTTTAAAACTCTGAATAGACTTGCCAAGAAAGAGTTAGTGGTTGGCCTTCCTGAACATCTTTCGTAAAGGATGGTATATGTTACTTTTTGTGATGGGGAAACAAACTAAGATCTCTTTCAAGTCCAAAATCGGACACTCTAGTGTTAGACCAACGCAACTTTTACACATGGATCTATTTGAATCATCGTAACTAGTTATGCGGAAAGAAGTATGGTCGGTTGTTGTAGATGACTTCTCAAGATTCACTTGGGTTGTCTTTACGAAACACAAATCGATGCCGGTGGAGATACCAAACTCCTTGAAAAAGCTTGAAGTCATGAAAATGACAAGGTATCGCAATCGCAGACCATGGTACTGAGTTTGTCAACCAGTACATAAAGGAGTTTTGTACCTGCAAAGGTATACAACACCAACTTTCCTCTGTAAGAACACCTCAACAAAATGGTGTTGCAAAAAGGAAAAACAGAACCCTTAAAGAAGCTGCAAGGACAATGCTAGCTGACACTGAGATAAGTGAAATTTATTGGGTTGAAGCTGTAAACACAGCCTGCTACACTCAGAACAGATGCTTGATAAACAAACACCATGACAGGACCCCCTATGAAATCTTGGTTGGTAGACCCCCTAATATCAAACATCTGAGAATATTTGGTTGTAGATGTTTTGTTCTAAACAATGGGAAAGATTATCTGAGAACATTTCAAGCAAAGGCAGATGAAGGTGTTTTTCTTGGCTATTCCACAAACAGCAAATCTTACAGAGTTTACAACATAAGAACAAAGAAAATTGAAGAATCAGTTCATGTTGTATTCTATGAAGGAAGTAAGGAAACACCTCCTATTGATGAACTCTCAGAAAGGTTCAAAGAACTATTACTGAGGGATCCTAAAGAAGAATCCTCAGAAAGGAAAAACATCATTATGGAAAGTGAGGATGACTCTGACGTAGAAAATCTTGAAAAGCCTAGTAACAACAAGATGACTCACAAACATGATGAGGAATTTCCTATGAGTTTTCCAGAAATGGAACAGGTTACTGAGAACCTTCATCATGAAAAGGTATCTGAAAATAAGAATGCTGAAATGCATGTCTCAGATATCTCTAACACTGAAAAAGTGTCAGATATCCATGACATTTCCCATATGTCAGATATCTCAGATACTGAAAAAGTATCAAATCAAAATCTTAGTGATTCACATTCAGATCACCTGGATATTGATCCTACTAGCACTAAAGCTATGATGAAATGGATCAAAGATCATCCTACAAAGGATATAATTGGACCAATTAATCAGGGTGTTAGGACTAGGAGAGCAATAGCTGAAAATGCTAACTCTCTCTTTGGATGTTTCATCTCGAATATTGAACCTAAAAATATAGAAGAAGCATTAGGAGACCAAGACTGGATCTCTGCAATGCAAGAAGAGTTGGATCAATTTGAGAGAAACAAAGTCTGGAAACTAGTTCCATTTATAGAAGGAATATCTGTGATTGGAACTAAATGGGTTTTCAGAAACAAGATGAATGAGTCTGGTGAAATAACCAGAAACAAAGCAAGATTGGTTGCCAAGGGATTTACTCAGACTGAAGGCTTAGATTTTGATGAGTCATATGCACCAGTTGCCAGATTGGATGCAATAAGACTCTTTCTAGCCTTCGACTCATAAAGATTTCAAAGTTTATCAGATGGATGTCAAAAGTGCATTCCTAAACGGTGAACTTGCAGAAGAAGTTTATGTTGAGCAACCACCTGGCTTTGAAGTTTCCTCAGAAAGTAGAATGGTCTATAAACTACAGAAAGCTCTGTATGGACTAAAACAGGCTCCAAGAGCATGGTATGACACTTTGGCCAAATACCTTCTAGAAAGTGGTTTCAAGAAAGGTGAAGTTGATAAAACTTTATTTACCTTAAATCATGATGGGAAACTACTCTTAGTTCAAGTATATGTTGATGACATCATATTTGGATCTAAGGACAAGCAACTTTGTAATGACTTTGCAAATCTCATGAAAAGCAAGTTTGAGATGAGCATGATGGGAGAAATGAATTATTTCCTAGGATTGCAAGTCAAGCAACTCCTGATGGAATATTCATTAGTCAAACAAAGTATGCAAAAAACATGCTCACAAAATTCAATCTTAAGCCTTCTGAAAAGAATGCTAAGATACCTATGAGCATTGGAACCAAAATGACCTATACTGAATCAGACAAGAGTGTTGAAGAACATAAGTATAGGAAATTGATAGGTTCACTACTTTACCTCACTGCAAGTAGACCTGATATTCAATATGTCGTTGGAGTATGTGCTAGATTTCAGACAAATCCAATGCAAACACACTACAACATTGATATGAAAATATTAAGGTATGTGAAGGGTACAGTAGATGTAGGATTGTGGTATCCTAAAGAAAGTGGATTGAGTTTAGCTGGGTACTCGAGATCTTTGATTATCTTTGGATCATTGCTTGATAGGAAAAGCACCTCAGGAACTTGTCAGTTTCTGGGCACTATCATGGTTTAGCAAGAAGCAAAACTCAATTGCGACTTCTACCACAGAGGCTGAATATATTGCTGCCAGTTGTTGTGCAACACAAATTCTGTGGATACAACAACAACTTAAAGACTATGGACTCGATGAGAAGAAAACTCCCATTTTCTGTGACAACACAAGTGCTATTGCGATTACACAGAATCCTAAATTTCGTGCCAGAACAAAGCACATTGATGTTAGACATCACTTCATCAGAGACCATGTTGAAAAAGGCAATATAGAGATACTCAAGATTGGCACTGAAGACCAACTTGCAGATATCTTCACTAAGCCACTACAAGAAAGTAGATTCTTAGCCTTAAGACATAGTCTTGGACTAATGGAACTACCAATGAACCGAAGAGTTCAGTATCGGGCGGCATCCAGAGAAGAGGTATCTGGAACGGGTATCCGAGAAGAAAAGAGAAATGCGAACGGAATCCGGAAGTCAAAAGGGTAAAGATCAAAAGATAGCTTAAGATCTACGAGACGGAACTCGGATATCGAATCATTCTATAAGCGGGAACACAAAAGAGAATAGTATAACTATCTGCAGTCAACTGCTCTCTTGAAACTCGCACTATTTCTATCTTGATGAAAAACTTGGAAAAATCCTAAGTATAAGACAGATTCAGATGCGAACAGTGTCCTTGCTCATACAAAATTGTGATTCAGATAGCAAGTCGCCAAAACTTATTAAATGGGCACAATTACACTTGCTGATTGTGATCATTGCTGAAGATGCAATGGTGACCCTCGATGAAGTTAAGCGATTGATCCGTACGGTGGAAATTAATTAACAGTAAATAGTGGACTGTTGAAATTCAGACATGGCCCACTAAGCATTTAATGCCGAACTAGCTTTTGCTCACGCCTGTTTGCAAATCACAGATACGTACACACAAAATCAATTTGTATGTATTTGTCTGTTGGGATTCAACTGCTATATATATATAGGATTTTGGCAAGTGAAATCACTTTTGCCTAATCCGAAATTTCATCTTGCACAAAATTAGCAAATTCTCTCTTGATTCTCTACAAACCCTCTACAATCTCTGCAAATCAGATTAAGTTTTTCTGAAAAGAATCACTGAATCACATCTCTTTCAAACACCAATTTCAATTCCCTACACTATATAAAGAGATGGCCTCCAAGAACATTTCGACACAGAAATTCCAATCCTCCACTGGTACTGCTGAAAAGCAAGCACCAGAGTTGGTTATTGTTAACAATCGACTGGTAGGAGTTTTTAATCCTGACCATTGGACTTCAAGTCACAGAATGATTTGGGGTGGTGCCATGGTTGAGGAATACCTCACTGCTGCAATAGAAAACCAAACTGACAGAAAATTGATTCTTGACATGCTTGAAAAGGCACAAATCAAGGGTTTTCTATCTGCTCGCCCAAGTGGAATTTCATCACTCGATGTGTTGGAATTTTACAACAACTCCAGGATTATTTCATGTGTTTCTGAAGGCACTGAAATAGTGTCTATCAAAACCTCAGTCCAAGGAAAGGAAATCCTTCTGGACTTGACAACTTTCTGTAAGTTGTTTGAGGTTCAAAATCTTGGAAAGGATTTTGAAATAAACACCAAGGATGATGAACTCCTTGAAGGTGTTAAAGAACTTTACAGTGACGTGTGTGATCTTGAAAATCGAGATACCCACGAAGTTCAAGCTTCGACATCCGAACCGGACATCTGTTGGTTCACTTGGATGTCTTGGCTTGCATTCTTCACAGATGCTTTGATGGTCTACAAGGAGGTGCTGACCAGATAAGCCAAGAACGATGGATCATGATGTTCTTGCTGAATCAACAAGACAAAAGGCTGGAAAACCCTTTTAACTGGGGAAAGTACGCCTTCATGAAATTCGTGAAGAAGATTCAAGGCTTCGAGCCTAAGATTGTCAAAGGACTAGCTAAGCCAAAGGCCACAGTAGGTTATGGTCTGAAGGTATGCTACTTGCTGGAAAAGCTTGGCATTGAGCTCAGAGAGACGGCTGAAATAGCCAACAGTAACTTACTCTACAAGTATGAGTATACAAATCTGTTCAAAAAGATTACTGGGTCTCAGAAAGGTCCTAAGAAGCGAAAATCTGAAAAGATATCTGAAGAAAAGGTTGCGACCAAGAAGCCCAGAACTTCAAGAAAGAAGTCTGCTGGCAAATCAGAAGACACACCCAAAGAGGTTGTCAATTCTCAGATATCTGCAGGCATCAATGATGAACTAATAATGGCAGATGAACTCATCAATGCTGCAAAAGAGTTATCAACTACTGAACAAGTAGACTCAGCAAGAGAAAGTGCTTTCAGAGATATTGCGACTAATGCAGAAAGCCTTGCTGATGAACTCATAAATGCTGCCAAGAGTGGTGAAAAGCACCAAGCCCCATCTGCAGAAACCGCAGGAGTAATGGACCAATCAGTTCCCAATGCTGATGAGAGCTCTGACGATGAAGATGATGAACTAGTCATCTCTCAAGTCCTAGAAAGAACAAAGAGGGCTAAGGTTACTGAAAAAGTAACTGGTGATAAGGTATCTGAAGAAGAACCTACACCACAGGTTGCTGAGACTATAGCAAAGGTTTTTGGTGCAAACACATCATCAGGGAATGCTTCTCTTGAACAACTTCACAAAGCCCTGATGAGTGGTATTTTAGTGCTGGCAGATGCTGATGGAAACGCCACATCTAAAAATCTGGAAGAACATTCTACTGATCAATCTTCTGCTTCCAGACAACCACAACAACCACAACCACAACAACCACAAACACAACAACCACAACAGCCACAAGTGGTTGATGAAATGGTAAATGAACTCCATTTTGAATTACCAGCAATACAGTATGCTGAAGAAAATCCTGTAATTGAGCAGGTTCCCCAACTCAATGAGAGGGATCAAACTGAGACATCTACTCAGAATGATCAACCAGGGGAGGCAACTGAGTTGCATACGCAGGAAAGGTGTGAAGTACCAGAAACTTCAAACAAAGAAAGCGCCTTTGGACAAGACGACCAATGTATAGAAAGGTCACAAGTTCCAGAGACCAATCAGCCTGAAACTGCTCGGGTAAATGACTGGTTTAACTCTTACCTTGTGAAAAATTTTATACTTATAAATCTTGTTACATTATAAGAATTTCTTTGTTACAGGCTGAGTTAGAAACGCAGAAACAAGAGGAAGCTGAGAAGCTTACCTCAGATACTGAAAAAGAGGTTCCTTCAACCTCAACTCTTGAGAAATCTGAGCATGTGCCACAGGTAAATGATTCTTAAAGAGAACTAACTTTTCAGTAAAATTGTTTGTATGCTCATTCATGATAAATGTTTCTAACAGGCTCCAACTGAGATGGAAGAAGATAAGGCAGAAATGCCAGAGACAAACCCAGAAACCAACAAGGTTTCTGAAGAACACATCACTGAGCCTTCAAACTTGAAGGTATATGACAAATCAAGTGACAAGTATTCTTCATCCTGGGTTATCTTTTATCTCTTCTCATATTCAATACTTTCTACTTACAGGCTTTTTCAGAAGTAGAAATGCAAGGGGATAAAGTTGCGACTTCCCCTGCATCAATGGAAATTGATGAAGCCACTAAGGCAACATCACTCGAAAGAACACCAGACACTGCACAAGTTTCTGAGAAAAATGAATCTAAGCTTCCTATTGAGGAAGTAAGTAGCACAAATCAGAATTCATTAAAAGCATTTTTGCATAGATTCTTTCAAACTATTTCCTAAGTATTGTATTTCTCTCAGGTTCAAGAAAGAAAGGTTGATGAGGACCAGACTTCCAAGTCTCCACCTCACAACAAGATATCTGAGACACCAATTGTCTCAGTAGAACAAGTATCTGAGCCTGATGTTCATACTCAGGTAACTCAGAAACTAAATTACACTTCTACTCAGATATCTACAAAAGTTTTGAAACTCACTCAAAACTCTTTCTTTCAGGCTCAAACAGATGCAAAGCAGGTTCCCATTAAAGAAACAAGGGACCTACTTCACTTCTTCAAAGCTCACACCTTGCCAAAGCATATTCAATGCTTCAAGAAATGGCAGAAGTTAAGGTGCTCTGATCTCTCTGAAATATTGAGAATCACTGATCAACCAAACCGAGCACGAGCTCTTGACACGGAAACATATGTCCAAGCAATGTTCCCTACGTAACAATATCTGATTCTACTCTACACAAGGACTTTTCCAGATAAGTAGTGCATAGTTTGATACATGCCTTTGAACAAGCAGATGGTCAGACAAGATTACAGATGGCATTCAAGCCAGTCCTGCCCCAGACTCTGCAATTCATACCTTCTGAACAAGAAGAAGTTAATGGGCAGAAGATCACTATCCCGGAAGTGATCAATCTTGTATCTGAAGATGATGAGGAGGAAGAAATAAATGAAAATTACTTTGATGAACCTCCAACTGACCATCACCAAAAGGATGATAATGACAAAAAGGATGATGATGATGCCCCTGCACCAGGGACCGGAGGAATTTCACAGAGAAACAATGCCTCAACTGCTGAAAAGCAAACTGAGAAGACTTCACAGAAATCTCCGTCTTCATCACCTCAGAAATCTACTCATCCATCTTCTAACCGACACGCAGTTACTACTGAACAAGTAGTTGAGCTTTCTGAAGAAACCAATCAGAAAATCTTAAACACTCAAACCAGACGATCTCAACTCGGACAACCGTTGGAAGAAGAACAACTCCATCTTCAACTGGAAGATCAAATAGCTAAATCCAGAGATAAGATTGATCAACTACAAGATCTATACTTAGAAGAAATGATTGCTTACTCTGAGGTTAAAGAGCTACGGGATGCTGTGCAAGAGATCACCAAAGAACTCGATACTGAAGAAGTATCTGAAGTCAAGCATGATGCTAAGGCTGCATCATCTTCGAAAGAAGTACCATCCTCCTCCCAGAAAGGAAAGAAACCAATCTCTGAGATGGTTGCTGGACTCGATACGATCGATGAAAATGTCCAAGAGGATGAAGATCACTAGGCTAATCACTCAGATGATGAAGAAGACAAGACTTTGGCAGAGCACCGCCATGAACATTTAGCGGTTTCTCACTTAAAAAGAAAGTTGATTGCTCCTACAATCTTCAACAAACTGCCAAACGTCCACTCCCATGAATACATGAGCAGTACCAATCTGGCTACTCTGAATAAGGAGATGTCTTCACAGAACAAGGAAGTAATTGCCTCAGTCCCCTCTGAAATGAGAAAGTTCACTGAGCTCATCACTCAGAGAACTACTAGCATGGTCATTGCTCAGAAATATCTGGGAATGATAAGGGACGATGATGTGTCTTTAGCTGAGAAAGCTTTCCAAGAGGCAAGTTACACTGCTGGAAAAGCAGATGCCATTCTAGGCCCATTGGCAGAGCTCACTGATAAGGACAATGGACTTATCAAGCAAAATCAGGAGCTCAAAGCCGAACTTCAGAAGTTGGTCATTGCCTACAACTATTTACAAGGGCATTTTGACTCTCTCTCAGATTCCTTTATGAGACTGAGTCAGCCAACAATGACTAAGGGGGGAAGAAAGTACAAATCTGGACCTCAAAGTCAGGGGGAATGGGAAGAAGGAGATGAAAACAAGAAGAAATCCGGAGCTGGTGCGGCTCAGAAAGGAAGAAGAAAAACTTCCCAGCCACCACTCAGAATCAATGAACCCTCCTCAAGCCAAACTTCTTCCCAGAGACCTACTGAAGAAACCAAAATGGTAACAAGGGCCATGGCACAGAAACCTCCAAGGAGTACCAAGGATCCAAGGAGAAGACAAGTTAGAGGGATTGATGAATCTTCTGAAGAAGAAGAAGAAGGTCAAATCAAGTCCCTGGGCAATGAAGAAGGCTGCAAAAATCTCACAAGAATTGATCTTGATGATGATGAAGAGACTGATGAAGATGAAGCTCCTCTTCAAAGAAAAAGGAAAATTGAAAGCCTAACTGAGCCCATAGCTGCAAAGCCCCTAGCAGCTAAAACACCCTCTAGAAAAACCAAGTCTATCCAGGGTGGTGGTTCTTCAAGCAACAACCCCAAAGAGAATTCAAGATGAAAGGAAGCATCGAGAGCTGAGCAAAGACAAAATCAACTTCCACTCAGGCCAGAAGAAGCCAATATTGAGTATGTGAAGTATGACAATGATTCCTCTGTCTACAGGTGCATCAATCAGAAAAATGGCTATTGGATTCTGGAACTTAAGCATCTATTGGTAAATTCAAGATTTCCAGAACCAATCCATAAACAACTTATGGCATGGAGAAAAGATAAGCCAACCTTGATCAACACCAATCACATCAAAGCATGGTTGGATTTTGAAGTTGTCAAGAGAACTGAAGCCATGAAGAAGGACCTCTCTGATGATTGTCCATATGGAAAGCCAGATGATGTGCACAAAATTCTGAATATCACATGAACAGGCACAAGACCAAGACTTGTTGTGTAACCCTATGAGTCGTTCTATCTGACAGAAGATCAATACAAGGGTGACATCAGATATCTGAAGATTATCTACGAATACTTCAAACTTTCAGATATCAGAATAGAGCATGCCTGGAAGTGGGGAAAGTACCTATGGGTCAAGCATTTTGCCAAGAAAAATCCTACCAAAACCTACAAAGAAGTCTGTGGATTTGCCAGAGAAACAGAGATGCTTGTCAGAACTCTTCTCTATGATTATTCTGATGACATCAAAAGGTTTGGAGATAGGAAATTTGCAAACTGATCCATAGAAATACTGTTGAAGACTTGAAGATTGAAGACTTGAAGACTAGTTCTTTAGGATGTTTACTTGGAGCTTGGTTACTCCTGTTGTCCTAATTTACTATGTAGCTTTTGTATTTTTGCTGACTGAGCTTAACTGTATCATGTGTTAAAGTTATCTGTAAACTTTAGTTGCGACTTATCTGAAGAACTTACTCTCAGATGGTATTCTATAAAAGATAACTTGTCAGCAAAGATCACACCTTGTGATTTGGTTGATGTCTACTTTCTGCACTTAATTATATGATTTGAAAAATCTTAAGAAATGATTAAGTAGTGGATTGTTTCCTCATCCAGATTTGTAATAGGGAAGATAGTCATCGTTGACTGATCAAAATGGGGGAAATTTGTTAGATATTTTGTTAGAATATCTGTTTAGATTTTGTTCAGCAACATGATGACTTATCTTAGTCTCAGAAAGGTGATTAGTACTCTTGGTTCACTTGAACATTGTAAAAGAGGAAACCCACTAAGTATGATAGTCTAGCTAATCTTGTATAGGATGATAGGTCTCGAAATGTAATTTTTATTTTGTGAAGAGAAGACCAAGAAGAAGACATCCAAGCAGAAATCTCTACAACAATTGAAGACTTGAATAAAACTGCACAAGATTACTGAATCTGTTGTTCAGATATCTTAGCCAGATATCTTGTAGACACGAACAGTTTTCAAACAAACTGTGTCACAAGAGATATCTGAGAAATAAGATACATATCTGAAAACAAGGAAAGTGTCCACAGATGTCTATTCTCAGATACTTTGAGCTTTAACCACGTTTCTGAAAGAGAAATATATATTGCAAACAAAGTTGTTTCAATAAAATACAAGTGGTATCTGAAGAATGAAGATAAGGACGTGCAAAGAATCAGATAACACTAGTCTCTGATAGAAAGCATAGTTCCGTTGACACTACAGGACAAATAGTATAGTACAATGCATTTAATGCACGGACAGAGATGTCTGAATAAAAGCAACGGCGACGAGAAGAAGACAAAACACCTCTGATTACTACACAGATATCGATAGTTTGAATTTGAGCCTAACGGATACTATTCAAACGGCACTCAAATTCATCTATAAATATCAACACTTAGACAGCTTGAGAGACACACACAACTCAGAACACAAGACCTTGAACTGCATACGATATCTGATTATCTTACTCTCTCTCAAAGCGACACTTATTATCAAAGCTTTCTGTTGCGACTAAAGCTTATGATCTTGAGTAAACACTGAAGTTCTAAGTGTCCTGATCCTAAACAAGCAAAGCTATCTGTGAAGGAGTTGAATCAAAAGATCAACTATCTGAGATTCATTCTCTTGAACAGATATCATAAGACTTGGGTCAGTAAAATCGAACAAGATACCATACGCTGTAAAGTGTATTAAGTAACTTGGTTCACAGAGCTATCTGATTAACTGAAAAGTTATTAAGACGCTCATCTGACAACTCAAACCAAAACCAACACCATAATAACTGGCGTGGAGTAGAAGTACTTAGTTTGAAAAATCGTGAATAACTCCAAGGTTACCGGAGTATAGGAAGTACTTGATTTGGGAAACTGAGGAATAACTCCAAGGTTATTGAGTATAGGAAGTACTTAGCTTGGGAAGCTAGGGAATAACTCAAAGGTTTCTGAGTACAGGAAGTACTTGGCTGTGAAAGCCGGGGAACAACTCAGGGGGAACATTTGGTTGGGAACCAATTGTTTAAGAATCTTAGAATAGGATTATTGTAAGGAAATCTCAATTATCTGTTCTAGTGAATTCTAGGTCTCTGATAGACCGAAGTGGATTAGTTGGAGGATTACGCCACCTCCAGATACCACTATACTTGCTGTGTCTTTTACGTTTCTGTATTTATACTTCAGCAACACACACACACTTATTAACTGTTTCTGCACTTATCTCTATTAAGTCTTCCGCACTCTGATTCTAAGTATCAGATATCTATTCAGATATCTGAGAAATAGTTGTTATCGACAAAAGTTTTAAAAGACTATTCACTCCCCCCCCCCCCTAGTCTTTTACTTTGCCGTTATCTGGACCAACAGTCTCATGGTGAGTCAATCAGGTCACACAGAAGAGCACTGGTTATGGCACAAAAGAATGAGTCACTTGAACTTCAAAACTTTGAACAAACTTGCCACGAAAGAGTTAGTGGTTGGCCTTTCCAAAACATCTTTCAGAAAGGATGGTATCTGTTCTGCCTGTCAGATGGGGAAACAATCCAAAATCTCTTTCAAGTCCAAAACCAGACACTCTAGTGTTAGACCACTGCAACTATTACACATGGATCTTTTTGAATCTTCAATAACTAGTTATGCAGGAAAGAAGTATGGTCTGGTTGTTGTAGATGACTTCTCAAGATTCACTTGGGTTGTCTTTCTGAAACATAAATCTGATGCTAGGGTGGAGATACCAAACTTGCTAAATAAGCTTGAAGTCATGAAAAATGACAAGGTATCTGCAATCAGAACAGACCATGGTACTGAATTTGTCAACCAGTACATAACTTAAAATTGCTCTAATCTTATGTTCTGATATTCTTAAATGTCTCTTATTAGGCTACAACTGAGAAAGTAGTGGAGGTGGAACCAACACCCCCAACACCAAGAGTTTCCAGAGGCTGAAAAGCACTCTGAGGAAGTAGTTACTGAGCCTTCTGTTGAGAAGGTAAGTATCAGTAAACTTTCCTTAAGAAAATTTTGGTAAAATTCACTACTTAATCAATATGTTTGTTCTATCTTACAGGCTCAATCAGAAGAACACTTGGATGGAAAGAATGTGATCTTATCTCCTCCAAGAGAAACTAAAACTACTGAACAAGCAGTATCTGAAGAAAAGGTTCTAGAAACCCCCAAGGTTTCTGAGAAAGATGCCACTGAGCTTCCTCACTTGGAAGTAAGTGAAGTCTCAGAAAGCATTTTTCCACTTATCTTTTCTGATAACAAGTTTCTAAACATATTTGATTCTATTTCTCAGTTTCAATCAGAAAGAAAGGATGCTGAGGATCAGACTTCTCCTCACATCAAGGTATCTGAGGCCTCTGTGCCCAAACAAGCAGAAGTCCAAGCAAATGAGCCTAGTGTTTCTACACAGGTATGCTCAGAAAGCTTACTTTTGCACACAGATACTAACACAAGTAGTTTGAACAAAACTAACTTGATCCCTTTCTTTCAGGCTCAAAGTCTAGTGCCACTCAACTTACTCCAAGCATTTAAGAAGCACACTCTCAAGAAACATCTAAAGTGCTTCAGACAATGGCAGAAACTCAGAAAGGTCGATCTTTCTGAAATTGCAAGAGTAATTGACATCCCAGAGAAAAGGGCCATAGCAATCAATCTGGAAGACCATATCCATGCTATGTTTCCCACAGAATCATATTCTTTTGCCACTTTGATGGATGATAACTTCTTAAATGAAGTAGCACAAAGACTCCTAGCAGACTTTCAAGCTGCTGATGCTCAAACCCAAGAGCAGATGGTGACCCATCCTGCCTTGCCCAACAAGCTCACAACCTACCCTTCTGAGCAAGAAGAAGTAAATGGGAGGATGATCACACTTCCTAATGTGATCAACCTAGTTTCTGAAGATGAGGAGGAAACTGATGAGAATGACTACCAAGAACCTCCTTCTGAGCATCCAAGTCAAGAAGACAAGAAAAAGGATGATGATGATCAGAATGATGATCCCCAACCTGGAAATGGCGGGATTCAGAAAGTTAGCAAAGGAAGTACAGAAAAGGCTACTCCTTCCAATGCTCAGAAAGCCCCATCATCATCACCACCAAAGTCTCATCAAAATACCCAACAGGCTGAACAAGACACAATTGAAGAAATCACAGCCACTGAGTTCAGGATTGAACAACTCAGATTTAAGTTGGAAGAGGAGAAGAGAATCAACTTAGAGTGTCAAGCTCTTGTTGAAGAAAAGGAGGCCAAACTCGAAAAGCTCAGAGAAGCTAATGCTAAGGAACTGGCACTCCTAGATGAGCAAAGGTTGTTGAAAAATGCCATCATTGTCACTGCTGCTGAGATAGATGCCATGGATGACAATGATGATGAAGAGCATGATGCTAAGGCTGCATCAGAAAGACCTTCTACTTCTCAGAAGGCCAGCATACTCAAAGGTAAACAAAAGATTGCCACTCTGCAAACAATCCAAGAAAAGGATTATGAGAGTGATGCTGAAATAAACCCAAACTTGATCTCCCAAGCAGAAGATGAGAGGCTAATCACTAAGGAAAAACTAGCCCTTCTGGCTCCTCAACTTTTCTCTGCTCCAGGTGCATCAAGAAGTGATGAGCACAGGTCCAGAACAGCTGTTTTCTTAGAACTAAGAGACAGACTTATTGCTCAAGACAACCAAGTCCTACAGTTAGTCCCAGAAGAGATGAAAGATTTGGCTGCTGCATTGCTAAATAGAGAAACTAGCATAGCTCTCTCTCAGAAAGACTTAGCTCTGATCAGGGAAGAAGACTGCAACAATGCCAACCAAGCACTAGCAGATGCTACTTATGCTACTCAACAAGCTGAGGCTATTCTAAGGCCTCTTGAAGAGCTCAACAGAAAAGAGCAAGTGTTGGTTAGGCAAAACAAGGACATGAAAGAAGAAATCCAAGAATTGGTCAGGGTGCATAACAACCTCCAGAAGAACTTTGAATCACTCTCTGAAGCTTATGCTATCATGAGTCAGTCATTCATGACTAAGGGGGAAGGAGAGATGCCTCAGAAAGGCAGAGGAAGAAAAAGAAAACAATCAAATCTCCCCTCCTCAAGTCAACTAGTCATTAAGGACACCACCGAGACACCCTGCAAGAAGTTGTTCCAGATCAACCAAATGTAAAGTCGAGAAGTATGGTCACTAAGGGTACCAAGTCCCTTAGGATCTCAGATGGGAACAACCAGAAAGCTTCTGAAGAAGAAAATCAAGAAGAAGGTGAGGTAAGAGGTCAAGAGAGCTGCAAGCCTCACAACTGGAACATCAATGATGATGATGAGGATGAATCTGATACAGATGAGCATCCAATTCACAAAAGAAGAAGGCAAGCAAGCCCCTTACAACCTCCTCTGGCAGCAAGGCCATTAGCAGCTAGAACCTCTTCTGGAAATACCAAGTCAATTCAAAGGACTTCCACCAGAACAGCCCCAAGGCAGGAAGAAAGAGTCACAGGATCTCTTGACAGAAGGCCACCTAACAGAAAGGCTAGAAGGGATATTCAATTTGGCAGAGCAAACAAAGAAACTCATCAAGAAAAGCCAACTGATGCCCACATTGAGTATGTGAAGACCAGTAATGAAGAGTCTTCATATAGGTGCATTCTGAACAAGAAAGGGTATTGGATTCTGTAACTGCAACATCTACTTGTCAATGATAAGTTTCCAACTCCCATCTTCAACCAGATCCTAAAATGGAGTGAAGGCAAGCCAAATTTGCTAAAACTTGAGCACCTTCATGCCTGGCTAAACTTTGAGGTTGAAAAGAGAAATGATGCCAGAAAGATGGACCTTTCTTTTCCTTGTCCTTACCCCAAGCCAGAAGATGTGCACAAGACAAGAAAACTGGATGGTAGCTACAGCAAGCAGAACAAGCTAGGTGTTCATCCCTATGGGTCATTCTACATGACAAAGGATGAATATCTGGATGATATTCACTATCTGGAAGAAATATACAAGTATTTCAACCTATCTGAGCTGCAAGTAGACCATGCACAGGTGCAGGGAAAATACTACTGGGTTAAACACTTTCTGAAGAAAAACTACAATCTTGGCAAGAGTTACCATGAAATTTGTATCTTATCCAGAAAGACAGAACTTTCTGTCAGAAGGATACTTTATGACTATGTCCAAGAATGCAGAAAAGTGGATGATTATGTCAACGATCCGAGAAAGTCTTTGAAGAACTTGAGGTTTCAACTAAGTTATTTTGAAGACTTGAAGACTAGTATCTTAGAATGTTTACTTGGAGCTTGGACTCTCCTGTTGTTCTAATTTACTTAGTATGTTTTGTTACTTTTGTAATCTTGCTGTTTGTTTCTAAACTTTATCTATTTGTAAAAGTTGCATCTCATTCTGTAATCTGTACCTATATGAAGATCATACTCTCAGATACACTCTAATAGATGACAACTTATCAGCAAAGGTCACTTCTTGTGATTTGGTTGATGTTTACTTTCTGCACTTAATTCAACTAAAATTGAATATCATTTGAAATGATTAAGTGGTGGATTGTTTTCTCTTCCAGGATTACAAATTTGTAATAGGACTTTAAAAGATAGTCATGGATGACTGATCAAAAAGGGGGAAATTTGTTAGGAATATTTGTTAGTATTTTGATCATTCATCACATGTTCTTATCTTAGCCAGAAAGGTGATTAAGTGCTCTTGGTTCACTTGAACATTGTAAAAGAGGAAATCACTGACTATGATTAGTATAGTAAATCTTGTATTAGGATTATAGGTCTCTGAGTGTAATTTTTATTTCCAAGAAGACCATGAAGATCAATCCTAGCAATGGAGCTTTTCTGAAGATTACAAGACCGGAGATTGCACAAGATTTATGAAGACACCAAGGTTTAGTCTCACTCGAAAAGACTATGTCCTTAATCCTTTCTTAAGTGCATTTAGTTACTTTTGAAATATGATTCTGGAACATATGACATCATGAGTATGGAGCATGCAAGCCATCAGAAAGGTAATGTATCCGTTGAAGACTACAGGACAAGAAATAGTACATGTGCATTAATTGCATCGGCAGAAAAGCCGCTAAAGCACAGTCCTCTCTGAGATATGAGACAAGGACTTCTGAGTACTCATTTTAAGATAAGTATAGACTGAATTTGAATTGTGTCTAACGGATAACATCCCAACGACTCTCTAATTCATCTATAAATATCACACACTTAGATGCTGAGAAATACGACCGAAGAACGATCTAACTTGCAAACTTATCTAGCAAAGTATTCTCTCAAGCACTCTACTACCCTTTCTGAAAGCTTTCTGTTGCTTGAAGAATCACTAGTAGTTCTAAGTTGTCCTGAACCTTAACAAGAGATTGTTATTCGTGAAAGAGTTGAACTATCAGATACCCTTTCTGAAGCTCATTCTCCAGAACGGACATCAATTACTTGGGTCAAGAAGAAGCGATTGCCATACACTGAACAAGTGTATTAAGTAGTCTTGTTCTATTAGGCTCTCTGGAAACATAACTGAAAGTTATACAAGAAGCCTCTCTGACAAACCTTATAACCAACTCCATAAAAGCGTGGAGTAGAGGAAGTACTTGATTTGGGAAATCAGGGAATAACTCCAAGGTTATCTGAGTAGAGGAAGTACTTAGCTCTAGGAGCTGGGGAATAACTCAGGGGGAACATTTGGTTGGGAACCAATTGTTTAAGAATCTTAGAATAGGATTTTTGTAAGGTGAACTCAATTATCTGTTCTAGTGAATTCTAGGTCTCAGAAAGACCGAAGTGGATTAGTTGGAGGATTACGCCACCTCCAGATACCACTATACTTGCTGTGTTATTTACCTTTCTATATTTATCTTTCAGCAAAGCACACACACATACTTATTGTTTCTGCACATACCTATCTTAAAGTCTTCCGCGCTCTGAATCTAAGTATCAGAAACCACCTAAGTTTCTGAGAAACTGTGTTTATCGACAAAAGTTTTAAAAGACTATTCACCCCCCCCCCCCCCCTCTAGTCTTTTACTTTGCCGTTATCTGGACCAACATTATCAGATTTCTGTGAAGGTATCTGATACTTATATTCAGAGAGCGGAAGTCTTTCTGATAATTGCACGTGCTCATCAAGCTACAAGTGTGTAAATACTCAGCAAGGTAAGTAAGACAGTAAGTAAAGTGCAGTAAGTAAATAACACAAAGCTTTTTATAGTAGTATCTGAAGGTTTCGTAACCCCTCAACTAATCCACTCGCCCTTTCTCAGGACTTGAATTCACTAAGATAAGATGTTGAGTTCTCTTTACAAAATCATATCTTTTGATCCCTTTAACACTAGGTTCCCAACCAAGTGTTCCCCCTAAGTTATTCCCCGGATTTCACAGCCAAGTACTTCCTCTACTCAGTAACCTTTGAGCTATTCCTTAGTTTCCCAAACTAAGTACTTCCTATGCTCAACGTCGTGTGTGGTGTTTTGATTATGATAGTTTGTCAGGTGAGCAGTCTCTTAATAACTTCCATAGTTATGTATGAGTGCTTTGTAGAAACAAGATCACTTAATACACTTTTCAATGTATGGTGATATGTTCTTTACTGACCCAAGTCTTCATATTGTTCAAGAGAATGAATCACAGATATAAGTCGCAACTATGTTAACTGGATTCAACTCCTTCACAATATGCAATTCTTGTTAAGGATCAGGACACTTAGAACTTTCGTGCTACTTAGTAATCAAGAGCTTTAGTCGCAACAGTAAGCTAGAGAGTAAGTAGGCAAAAGGCTTGTATGCTTGAATGTAAGATATGAAGTTCTGTGTATTCAGTGTATTTCAAGCATTTTAAGTGGTGATATTTATAGTTGAAAATCAAGCCGTTTGAATTAGTATCTGTTAGGCTTATTGAAATTCAAACTAAATATATCTGAAGTTGGTATGGCAGTGAGCTTTGTCTCTTTACAGAGATTTTCTCTTTTTCTCAGAAAACTCTGTCTGCGTAATTAATGCACTGTACCAACTTTTGTCCTGTAGTGCCAACGAACAATGCAAGCTATCGGAGGCTTTGCAAGTCCTTTCCCAGAAACCTTTAACACTCCAGACACCTATTGAAACATTGTTCCCAGAAACGTAGTTTACCCAAGGTATCTGATGACGCTTTTCCTTAGTTTTCAGCAAACTTGTGCAGTCTTCAAATCTTCAATATGTTGTTCTCTTCTACTGGATGCCTCCTTGTTGGTCTTCTTTAAGATATAAAAATTACATTCAAAGACCTAACATCATATACAAGATTTGATTGACTAACATACTCAGTAAGCTTCCTCTTTTACAATGTTCAAATGAACTAAGAGTACTAGTTACCTTTCTGAGCTAAGATAAGTCATTATGGTTTACTGATCAAAATCTAAACAGATATTCCTAACACCTACTTTATTACCATCTCTCCTACTTTATTCACTTTTTTTTAAACTTGTGTCCGGCCCTGCGGGTAATTGAAACCGGGACGGAGGGAGTATTTCTGGGTACTTCATAGGGTAAAATCCAAAAAGTATACTTTATGTTGTACCATGTACAGAAAGGGTACTGAACGTTGACACCGTCCAATTTGTATACTTTACATAGTATCATGTACAAAAATGGTACTATACATATTATCACTGTCCAATTTGTAACCATTAAATTAACCATACGTTTAATTTGTATACTCCGATCAATTTTTGCACCCGATTTGTATGTGTGGTCTAAAAATGCCGGAGAATCCCGGCGTTGGACACGTGTCATCACCAAAATTAATTTGGTAAATATTTTTTAAAAAAATATTAAAAAATTAAAAAAAATACTATATATAAATGAAAATTTTCAACATACACGTGTCAATTGGAGAATTAAGATGAGAAATAGTAATTTATTAAGCCCATTTTCATAAACTTATAAGAACCCTAAATCTGAATCATGAAGAATTTGTAAAATTGATATTGCGAGGAATTATAATTCTTTATTTCATTTCAGATCATTCAGCCGCTTTTCTGATTTTATGGGAATTTTGTTGTTTTGATTATACAGCTAACTGTTAAATTAGGTATATGATTGTATTTAATTTTTTCCAATTTTTAGTTTTTTCTTATTTTTCCAACATTTACGAGATTAAGACACAAGTCCAACGATATTTTATATGTTTTCTTTTCTTTTTAATTTTATAATTTTTTTAGAATCATTCACCAAATTAATTCTGGTGATGACACGTGTCATGCAAGTTTGTTCTTAATTTTTATGACACGTATAAATCAGGTGAAAAATTGACCGTAGTACACAAATTGAACGTACGGTGAATTTAATGGTCACATATTGAATTAGTGTCAACGTTTAGTACCCGTTTTGTACATGGTACAACATATAGTATACAAATTGGACGATGTCAACGTTTAGTACCCTCTCTGTACATGGTACAATATAAAGTATACAAATTGAACGATGTCAACGTTTAGTACCCTCTCTGTACATGGTACAACATAAAGTATAATTTTTGAATTTTACCCGTACTTCATACCTAGATGTTTCATACAACTTTATATATTACGAAAAATGAAAACCCCATCACACGTAATAAATAATTAAAAATATTGTTTTTACAGTAAAATCACACATTTTACCATTAAAATGATAACTACAACACACGTAGTAACAAATTTCACGCAATTTAGGGGCGGGCATAGTACATTCCAGGCGGCTCGGTCATATGGTTTTTATCCAGACCCATTTTTACCTGTTCCGGTCCTGGTTTTGGTCTAGTCCAGAGTTTGTGCCGGTAACCCTACTTGGCTACTCAGGATACAATCTGCTGTTGAAGGAAATTCCAATAATTTGCTCATGGTTGTGTAATAATACTCCTCCATTTCCATGTGTATTGTTTGTTGAATTAAGCTCAATAATTCACAAACAGCACAAGAATCTGATACTTCTATTAATCAACCCCAAGTACCTTTTATAGTACTTAACAAAAACAAACTCTCCAGAACTAAAGGACATGACCTGCAACTAAACTAATAACTGCAACATAATTTGACTCTAACTAAACCAATAAGAATAGGTCAATTATTCCTTAAACAAAACAAACTAATTAACATTGTTCACAAGGAGAACTTATGTGTGGTAGTTATTTTCGCGAGTTCTTGTTCCGAGACCTCTATTTTGCTAAGAAGAGTAGAAGTTGGTATATGCTTCAATACTAAATGCAAGACTGAACTCTAATAAGATTTGATATTGAAACTAGAACCAAGTGAATTCAATTACATAATTGCTTGCTCGACGCAATTTGAATGCGTGTCCAGGCTTGCTCCCAGAAAAAATACATTTTCACCATCAGGGAATGGTCAGGGAAGTCCTAAATACACGAATATTCTGAATAAATGAACAAATACAGTAGACAGGATACAAAGAGTACATTAGTCGATAGTAGCCCAGTCAGGATAAGGACACTCGTATGTCCAGTCAGGTCCAGAATACTTGACACAGTGCAGCCACAGACCCTCTTCATATCCATCGTATCTGTATTTCAAACGGCATAAACATCACTTTTGAGCTCTTAAACAAACAAAAACGCAAAAAAAAAAAATCGTGCAGGATAGCATTTGCACCCAACTTCAACATCAGACAATAGCACATAAAATGGTAAGCATAAATACAAATCTACCAGATTTACAAATGAAAAGGCTCAGCAGCCAGCGCCAATGGTACCATATTAAACTTTCTTTTTTAAGTTCTACTTGCCTACTCGATAATTGCATAAAGCAGTCAGAAACTCATAATAACAGCTAGATATGTGATCACCTATCTTTCTTTTTGGAACAATGATCATCATCTATCTTTCGAAACCTCCAGAAATTGATGATTTTCATCATTTTCTGATGCGAATATCTTAGTATGACTTATCAGTTATCTACAAGATAGAGTTTCTACAAAAATGATCCTGGGAGCACAAAATTATGCCTGATAGATTGAACAATGCAACAGTTTCAGGAAAAAATTATATCACATGACAAGGCAGTTAGTATCAGGCAATAAAGTGCTTTACCCTTTAGGTGCCAAATTTGGACAATTGGTGCACACAGGATCGATACTGAAATCTTCAATGGGTCCATTTGCCGGGTCTAGCATGCAAATCTCACGACTAGACTTTAATGGACGCCCTGATACACCTGCAGCTCTATCTGCACTCAATCCTTCTATAGAAGAATCACTAACAGAATCTGATAGGTAAAGAATGTCATTGGCAATGGGATGCCCCACAAATTGCAAATGGACACGAATCTGAAATAACAAAAAAATCCAGTTAACAAAATGAACATGAATAGAAAACTGTTTCAGACAGCCTCCTATAAGTGGGAGATATCGTTCACAAACTAGTAAAATCAAATCAGGAAGTGCTTTTTTAGCAAAAAATCCATAAGTACTACTAATAGATTTGGCAAAACTAGCTAATAAGGTAACTGGACTGGTAGCTGATAAGGTAATTGATTTGAGTCTTCATGTTTGGCAAACTGATAAATTAGCTAATATTAACTGCCTTATTTTTTTTAGCTACCTTATAAAGTGACTCAAGAAATATAGTGGGCGTTTTCTAAACCACCTTATTTTATTCAACCCACCTTATTTTGGTCAAATAAGGAGAAATTGGCGTATAAGTCACCTTACAAGTGATGTCAAACATACACTAATAGAAATACTCAGGCATATGCACCGATGGTTTGCAATTTGATAGTTCAACTAGAAATAAAAATATCACAAAGATAATATACTGATGAAATTTCCTCCATATAAAAGAAGGAATTAGAGGAGAGGTATTTACTACCTGATGTGTCCTGCCAGTAATTGGTTCGCAGGAAACGATGCTATGAATTCCATCAGTACTGATTCTGGTAAATTTGGTACAAGAAACCTTTCCTTTTGAACGGTTCTTCCCCAGGCCACCATCTTCTTCCTGTATATATCCCATAGCAAGAAATAGTTGTGTCATTTGCCATTTTGATTGTCCCATTAGAAATGTATCATTTCAAAATAACCATTTGTGGACATAATTACCCTCATAAAAACACACATTTACAACTTTAACATATTTGTCCAAAAGTTGCCCCAGTTACATTATTTATTCAAACTTACCCCACTTGTACTATATTCATAGAATTTCATACATCATATTAGGTTTTTTATAAGTTACAAACCGTGAAAAGTCAAATGATACATTCTTATCGGGACGGAGGGAGTAATAATGCAATACTCCCTCCGTCCCGGTTTCATCTTCCCACAGGACCGGGGACAAGATTTAAGAGAAAAGTGAATAAAGTAGGAGATATAGTGATAAAATAGGATTGAGAGTGAATAAGGTAGGGTAAATAGTGAATAAAGTATAAAGTAGGAGAGAGATTTTCCATTTAAGGGATGGGAAGATGAAGTTGGGACGGACTAAAATGGAATGCAGGAAGATGAAACTGGGACGGAGGGAGTATTATTTATAAATCAACCGAGAAATGAATGGTAGCAACTTTGTGTACTCTTTGGGTGTCGGGCGGGAGTGGTGGGGGTGAAGATGCTCCCACATAGATGATTGATAAGTGTAAACTCATACCTCCGCCGTGCTCTTCAATTCTCGAGCATTATGGTTGATGTTTGCATTTACAACTTGCTGTTAAGGAGAAAAGCTTGTTAGAGGAGATTGGAAGAAACACTTTACAAAAAGAGATACGTCAGAGAAAATTGACAACTGACAATTGATACCTCATTCTCAGGAAAAACACCTATTACCCGGGCAATATACTGTTTCTTGACCTCTCCAGATACAATCTGAAACAAAGTAGTAGAAAATTGAAATAAATTAGGATATCTTTATCAATTTTCCTGAGGCAGAACAACTCGATATACAATTTAGAAGTACTCTAGACTATAAACTACACCGAATTCATTCATCAGAAAACGTAATTGTTAAATACACAGTACCTGTTGCCGGAATGTGTCAGCCTTAGAAGCACTTCTAGCTATAATTAGAAGCCCTGATACCAAGCGATCTAATCGATGAATCGCTATATTTTCCCCGTCAAGGAAACAAAAAGTGCTAGTATGAAAACTATAAGCATTCAGAGAAGCTTAATTCATGAACTCTCATGGATAAGTAACTTGACAAGTCAATTTAAAAATCCACAGAATGCTCACAGACAATTACAAAAGGCTTGCTAGCTAGCTGGCCCACCAAAAAAAGGATACGAAATAAAGGTGCCAAGCCATGCTCTGCTTCAAGTATACCCACAATTGTGTTCTTACGATACTGCCCACATGGATGTACCTAAGTAGGAGAAATATCATTAGCCACAGGTGTACATTCACCTCATTTCTTAAAAAAAAAAGGCTTTTTTATTTAAAACAGCACTAGAATAACCAAATATGGTGCAACAGAAGCTATTGAACCAGCAGATGTCAGCAAAATACCGGAACTGACGCAGGCTTAAAAACGACCAAGACATCTGGTTCCATATGGAGAATCTGGACATCCCTAGCCAGCACTGGTGGTTCATGCCTACAGCCTTCAGCATGTCAATTACTCTTAAGTATGAGAACATTGAGAGCTTTTAAAGTAAAAAGATGCAGTTGTGGTCAAGACAAACGTTAAAAACAAAAGAAAAGAAAGGGAAAAAAATCGCTTCAAGATTCATCATACTATATGAGAATATTGGACAGGGAAAACGATTGTAGAAAGCATAAGTGCTCAAAAGTTAACCTGTGTACAAAATGGCTAATCTGTTTGGATGATTGGACAACGTGTGATATAGGTACTACCTTTCCTTCAACTTGTATACGTCCAGATTTCACCGCGGACACCTAACACAAAATTGAAGGCTCAAATGTTGGAACTCGAACTGAGGGTTTAACTGAAAGAACAATTTAAAAAAAGACTAATTTATAAACCATTTAGTCTTCATTGCCATACACCAAGTATTGCAACCAAATATAATGCATTTCAACTACTTGACAATTTTCAGCAAAAAGTTTACAAGTGAATATAAACTGAAACTGACAGGGATTTAAGAATTTAAAATATTTCCATACTATCTTGATATTTCATCTTTCACTTTATAAGGACAGGGGCAAATAAGGCACTCTCCTGTAATTATCTCATCTTGCATAATCCAGGTCACACATTTCATATACATTTCGAAGATTCATCTGTCTATAAGCACTCTGCTCAGGGTTCTTTATATTTCAAAACATAATTAAACAATCACCACAACGATCCTCAAAAAGATTGTAAGAAGAAAGATCCGAATGACGCGGATGGAGATATATATATATATATATATATATATAATAACAGGAGTTTGGAAAAGAAGCATGCACTTTTCACGTGGCATTGCTCCATATGCGAAATCATATCCCTCATTGTCAGCCACATATAAGTTTAGCCACCACATTCAATCCTATTCATCTAATTAACCATCAAGAGCAGCACTAACGAGCAAATCACAAAAACCTTCGAAAGAAACTCCCAGTAAAAATGAAATGCAAAATTGCAAATAACATAGTAGTACATAAATGATAATCAAGAGGCCACAAAAACCACCACATTCAACTCAATCAAATTGACTAAACCAGAACATCACTAACAAGCAAACTGCAAGACACTTGATAAAAAAGCAACTCTCAATTGAAACGAAATGCAAAATAACATACTACATAATAATCATGACTCACGAGACCGCCAGATTCAATCATATTAATCTAATTATTCTAGCAAGACCAGCACTAACAAGCAAATCGCAAAAACCTTCGAAAGAAACTCCCAGCAAAAACGAAATGCAAATAACATAGCATTACATGCATAACAATCAAGAGGCAGCATTTGGTCACATTCGAAAACCACATCCCTCATTATCAGCCACAAAAACCACCTCATTCAACTTAATAAAATGCACTAAGCAAGAACATCACTAACAAGCAAACTGCAAGACACTTGATAAAAAAGTAACTCTCAATCGAAATGAACTCACTAACAGGCAAACTGATTGATAAAAAAGTAACTCTCAATCGAAATGAACTCACTAACAAGCAAACTGCAAGACACTTGGAAAAAAAGAGCAACCAACTCTCAATCGAAACGAAACATACATAATAATCACGAGAGCGGCCCCTAAATTCATCCGTAAACAAGTCCACAATCGTCTTCCCTTCCCACCTCTTCTTCCCCTGCACACAAAATCAGCAAAACCAATTCATCAATTCGTAACAGCAGCAAACAAATTTTGAACCTCCTAAGCATAAACTAAACTCACATGCGCAATGAACTCGAAATAATAGGGCTTGACATATCGTACGCCTGCGAAAATTCAGTAGACAATAGTTAATCAATCAATTAATCAATTAAGAGGATCAATTGGTGTGAGATAGTTACCATCGCGAATAATGTAATCGTTACGGTGAGGAGGATTAGCAGGAGTTTGCCAGAGAATCTCCATATCCTTTTCTTCTTCTTCTTTGTCTCTTTTCCTCTTCATGCTCTCTGCAACTGTAGCTTATTATAGGAGGGCATTGTAAGAGCTGAACTCATAGCCCTTAAATTTGAGGTAAAACCATACATTTTAAGTTGGGGTGTTCAACATTCGGTCCGAACCGGAAAATGTTCCGCATAATCCGGTTCGGTCTAACTTAAATACTTACCAGATCAGTTTCTGACCTAGACTAAAAGTTTAATTCGGATCCAGTTCCGGTAAAAAAAAAGTGAAAAATTATGTGGCTTAATTTATATTGGCCTGCAACATTTCTTCCACATGTGAACTTCGTTGTGGAACTATGCAGATGTAAACCTATGTTTTGAACCTTGGATCTAGGATCGACCCGGCCTACCTAATGAAGAAGTTCATCCGGATCAACTCGGATCAATCTATTAATAATTTTAGTGTATAATCCGACATCAAGATTCTTATCCAAGTCTCTTCACCATTTTATCACAAATCATGAGAAAGTATCTTTAAATGGAAACTAAAGTTTACTAACAAAATTAGAAAAGTGAATAAGATTACATTCGAAAATAATATTATGATATATCTATCTGTCAAGAAATAAGAAATTATGTCATTCTTTATTAAGCCCAAATAAACATAACTATATAAAAGGAGCTTAGTGTATATGAAAACCAGATTCAGTATATCAAGAATTGATCAAGAATGATCAGAATTACAGAGTAACCGTCAATCTTCTAAAAAGAATGATTGAGGAAGAAGATGATTGAATGAATGAGAGAGTAATCTCTCTGTTAGTTTTTCTTTATACTATTCTAACTAACTAACATAAACTTAACTAAGTAACTGAAACGTACAACAACTAAAGTTGATAGTACAAGTCGCATTTCTCTTTATTGATAAAAACGTAATACGTGAAATGCGCTTCTTCTTCTTTATTTGTTGCTCTTTGTTTCTTCTTCTCCTTTGTTGCTTCTTCTTCTTTGATCAAAATCTGTTATAAGTATAACAGATTTTGTTAATCACTAAGACCCCCCTGCAAGTGGAACGTGGATATCTACCATGCTCAACTTGGAGACATGATCAGCAAACAAAGAACCACCCAATGTTTTAGTCATAATATCTTCCACCATTGTTTCCGTTGGTATATGAAAGAGCTTCATAGTCTTGGCTTGTATTTTCTCTATGATGAAGTGGCAGTCAAGTTCAATGTGTTTGGTGCGTTCATGCTGAACAGGATTATTAGCTAGGCAATGTGCAGATCGACTGTCAATATACATGTGAGCTGGTATGTGACAAATAACTTCAAGATCTTGAAACAAGTAGAATAACCACTGCAATTCACAAGTTGTGGCTGCAAGTGCTCTGTATTCGGCCTCTGTGCTACTTCAACTTATAGTTGGGTTGCTTCTTGCTACGCCAGGATATAAGAGATTGACCCAGAAAAAATGCTATAACTAGTGACACTGCGCCTTGTATCAGGGAAAGTGGCCCAGTCACTATCACTATAAGCACTTAGTTGAAAAACCTAATTTCTTGATAAAATGATTCCTTTACCATGTGAGCTCTTAATGTATCTGAGTACCCTATGAGCTGCTTCAAGATGTGCAGTGGTAGGATTACTCATAAATTGATCAAGAATGATCAGAATTACAGAGTAACCGTCAATCTTCTGAAAAGAATGATTAAGGAAGAAGATGATTGAATGAATGAGAGAGTAATCTCTCTATTCTGTTTCTCTTTATACTATTCTAACTAACTAACATAAACTTAACAAAATAACTGAAAATACAATAACTAAAGCTGATAGTACAAGTCGCATTTCTCTTTATTGATAAAAGTGTAATACGTGAAACGCGCTTCTTCTTCTTTATCTGTTGCTCTTTGTTTCTTCTTCTCCTTTGTTGCTTCTTCTTCTTTGATCCAAATATGTTACAAGTATAACAGATTTTGTTAATCTCTAAGAGTGTATGAACTTGTCTTTCTCTATATTGTCATGAAAATCATTTATGTCACTACAAGAATCTGCTGTTTTAGCGACGAATAAAATCCGTCGCTAAAACAGTGTCGATCCGTCGCTAAGTCCTTAGCGATGGATAAAAAAGTCGTCGTCCCACGGGAAGCGGGACGACGGATAAACCATTGACTTTTTAGCGACGGATATTATCAATATTTGTCGCTAAAAGGCTGCTTTTTAATTTTTTATAAAAAAAATCAAATCTGCCTTTTAGCGACGGATAAAATATCAGTCGCTAAAAAGCAGATTTTAAATTTTTTTTTAAAAAAACAAAAAACTGGATTTTTAGCGACAGATATTTTATCCGTCGCTAAAAGGCAGATTTGATTTTTTTTTAATATTTTGCAGCATGTTTACATATTTCACATGTTTCACAAATATAATGTCCGATAGTAATTCTAGAATAATGAAATTGTTAATTAAACAGAAATCATTCTACAAAAGTTAACAAACCATCCGTAATGAAATGAAATATCCGTACATAGTCTAAAGTAAGAAGTCAGAAAAATACAAGTCAAAATCTAACTACCGGGCGGGGGTGGCTGCTGCTCGAACCTGGACATGAAAGCCTGCATTTGTTCCCGAAGACCCTCGTTTTCCTCCCGTAGTGCTCTATCTCGCCGCTCCATATCCGCTGTTAGCCGTGCAACATGTTCTGAAACCTGTGACTGCACCAACTCCAAGTCCTGCTCCTGTGTGAAAACCTGATGTCTAGATTGCTGGGATGCTAAGTAGCTAGGAGTAGTCACCACATGTCCAAAACTCCCCAATCCATATACTCGGCCTTTGTTGTCCATTGGGTTGACGGCTAAGAGAATGTTGTTTTGTTGTTCAATCGTCAGCTCCTCACCCGCTTCGGCCTGCTGCCTCTCGATCTGAGCCTCCACCTCAGCCTGAAACCGTAAAATGCAGATATCATAAGTTACAGCTTTTTCAAAATAACTTGTACTACACAAATATGAACTTTAACCAAAATTAACGTACCGCACTTTCTTTGTCGTCAACCCATCTGTCGTTCTTCAGCTTGGCTCTTTTAAAGTACTCGAAGGCGGTATTCTTCTCCCCTAAAGACACCTGAAGAACATATATATGCAAACATTTAGCTAGGAACTCATTAAAGGTGTAGAACTGAAACACAAAACACATGTACGAATAAAGTGACAAATTAGATGTACACTTACCGATTTCACGTGATGCGTAAGAACAGCGTGCGACCCATAGTGGTGAATGGCCACCCATTTACCCTCGACTCGATCAACCGGTTCTCTGCTACGTCCAATCTGCTGGACATTAGGACGAGTCCAGTAGGCCTCCCAAAGCGCCCACTCCTCCTCATCACACCATGCAGGCCTTTTGTTTTGTCGCCACATCTTTTCCATAGTGCAAACCATATCCTTGTATCGGGCTGACCCTAGTGCCTCGAAACAAGGCCATATCAGGTGGCACAACTTGTTGGGAATGAAGTACTTTTTCTACATTCCCAATTCCAAACAACATGCAAATTACATAACGTAAACCGAGACATCAATTTAATAAGATAACACAGTATAACATATTCAATGGTGACTAGCATATCACCCAAGTTTAGCGGCTAACATACCACTCACATATAGTAGCTAACATACCACTCACATTGTCCTCAAATTTACTAACACAGTGGTGACTAGGGGTGGACGTTCGGATTAATCCGATCCGAAGTTCGGATCAATCCGAAGTTTCGGACCACTAAAGGCTCAATCCGAAATCCGATCCGAACGATCGGATCGGATTTCGGATTAATCCGAAAAGGTTCGGATTGGATCCGATTTAATCCGAACTTTAATTAAAAAAAAACTGAAATAGCATTTCGTAACCAAATTAAATACTAGTTCAGTTTTTTCACATTCAAAATAAACAAAATAAAGTTCACAAGTTTACTTCAAATCCAAAACAACAAATACGAAGAGTTTGGAGTTGATGTTCTAGAATAACGACTAGTCGATTACATTCTTTGAAGTAAAAATAGAAAGTGCATATTTCCAACAGCCAAAATTTAACTTCCCAGCATCCTAAGTATTTTGTATTTTGTTTGGCTGAATAAGGGGAATTTTTTTTTTAATTAATTCGAATTTTCGGATTAATCCGAAAATCCGACGGATCGGATCGGATTAATCCGAAAATCTTCGGATCTAAAATATCATAATCCGTAATCCGATCCGAATACATCGGATCGGATCGGATTGGATTTTTGGATTTCGGATTTTATAATCACCCCTAGTGGTGACTAACATATCACCCAAGTTCAGCGACTAACATACCACTCACATACAGTGGCTAACATATCACTCACATTAAAACAACGATTATAACAACAAATAAAGGAATGTCAGATTTAAAATTACCCGCAACTCATCAAAGTACTCGCCTCTCATCCGGTCCTAGATGCACGACCACTTCTCGTCCCCCTCCCCCGGGGGCTCCCTCTTGCTCCGAAAGATGTCACCGAGTTTAGCGGTTGCATCTGAAGGCCATAACCTGTTATCAATGTATAAGATACAAGAAACAAATATTAATTAGTATAGTACAACAATGATGTGACATAAATTATCTTAAGTTATGTTCTATATATATAAAGGAATGCATAATACTTACTTGTCTCTACCCAGTGGGAACAACACAGGCTTCCGTTTCCACTAAGCCCCGACCTCAAGCTCGGTGTAGGGACAATCGTCATCCTCTAAGTTTCCGAAGATCGGATTCGAGCCCTGCTCGAACCAGGTGGGGTCTTAGGAACCGTAGACCGGCTGCTCTGACTACCCTTCTCCTCTGAGTATGACCCCCCTCCTCGACTACCCCCGACTAGCTGCATGGGGGAGGACGGTATGTGGGTCGCCTCTGTCGTGGCATCTGCAAAAACATGTAACAAATACAGGAAAAATGTGTTAGTATACAACTACATACATTTTGAAAAGTATGTAAATCACAAATACTTGGTATTATCAACAACTAACTAGTTATATACATAATCTCCCCTTCTCACATACCTTGGGCGTCCCCGTCTAAGTCTACATACTGGTCCTCGTGCAGATCTATCAACTCATCAACCCCCACACACACACAATGTCGGATGTCATCGCAAAATGCGATGAAGGCTTCAACCCTTCCACAAAACTAGATTGAACTCGCCATTAATAAGATGCAAAGACATCCATGAACGATCGGGATTCATTGGATGATTATATAACCTGACACGTCTGAATTTATTAGATCATATTGAATTTGAACTCAATTCCAATTCATGTCTATAATTGCATTGTTAATTATAATACGTTCCAAATTTCATGAATTATATCATTTTACATTCAAAGTTTTTTTCATGCATTTTTTTATATTCCCATTACAATTACCAAATTATAAATTAAAAGCATTTCAATTATACGAATTATAAATTATAAATTATAAATTACGAATTATCAATTTTTTATACGAATTACCAATTTATATTACCATCGAATTATATGAATTACCAATTTTTTTTATACGAATTATATTCCCATTACAATTACCAATTTTTTATACGAATTATAAATTATAAATTACATGCATTTTACGAATTATACGAGCCAATTATACTACAACCACCAAAATCACTAAATCTAAATGATCTCCAAATACTCAACCAAATCCTACAAACATCAATATACTACAACCACTAATCCTAATACATATACGAAAATATCAAAATAAATACCATACATACTTACAAACATCATACTAACAAATCAATCAATTGCACAACCTCAAGCTTAACCCACTACTTAATATAAGCTATATTAGCTAGTAGATGTGTTTAAAAACATACAATTGATCGAAATTAGCAAAAATCCCAAATTTAGAAAAGTAAGGGTTTTAGACTAATACCTTTAATTACGGGAAAAATAGCCGAAAAATGATGAAATTGAAGGGCCACCCGAGTTCCTTGTTGAACGAGCTTCGAAAAGACTCCAAGATTGGCTGGAATAGTCGAGTTTTGGTCGGAGTTGAAAACTTGGCGAAAATGGCGAAGAGAAATGGGGAAGAAGAAGCAGAATAGAAATGGGGAAGAAGAAGGGCTTCTACCCGTTTTTTTATATTTTTTATTACTTTTAACGACGGATAATCCGTCGTTAAATTTCTATTTTCCTTTTTTATTTTTTTAAAAGTCAACAAAACCTTAACGACGGATTTCGCCTTATCCGTTGCTAAAATCAGCGATATGTCATTAAAGGGCGACGGATAGTTGCTAAATTACAGAATTCTTGTAGTGTGTTACTAACTAAAACGTTAACAATTTTATCTTTTGTATATATGAAAAACACCTATACTGACAAGGTATGTGTCTTGATTAATATCATTAATAATTTTCTCTTGACAATATTGTCCGGCTTTCAATAAAGTTATCAAGATATCGTATATAGAAGACTTACTCAACATTGGAGACGACAAAAGTCATTTTTTGGATACTTTTGAGCCTCTAACCCCAGCTGCTACTGATGGGCTAGACTTGGAGACCTAGCAGGTTGGGCTTGTGTGCCTTGGGCCATTCATTTCAGTCGGATTAGTACATTCATGATTTTGAATTCAGGGTTCGCAAGTACATATTCTAATGATTTTGCTTTCGGATAATAAATAAATAAATCTTCGATTGCATATATAAAATAAGTTACAGAGCAGATATTACTGATTTGCTAGAATGTTGGACTACCTAAAATAAAAAGTTCAACCATTCTCTGCTGTTCTTAGCAACTGCAAAACATATGAGAGATGATTAATCCATCATCAAAATTTCTCATGGAAAACTATATAGAGAGGTAAATTACTGGCACCTAGCTAAGTTCTAGCTTTCTCCTTTTCCTCGTCTGTTATCCTCAATCAGCTCCTAAAGTGGATGTACACTGGTGTAGATATATATACTATATATATTTGTACCAAGCCTTTCTCTGTTAGTAGTATCAAGAAGTCACCTCAGCACCTAACCGAGGATACCGTTAAAGGATAACGGAACGTATTAGCGTACTGGAAGGAGAGCGTGGCCCCAAATGCCAACGGCTTCCCCTCGTTGACGATGCAGTCATCAAACTTGACCCTTTTGAAGACTCGGGGGTTCACGAGACGAGCAGAAATGAATCCTCCACAGCTCAAGTGGATGCCAGAGATATCGCAGCCTGAGGCGCACATGTTCATGATGTCCACCGTAAAGCTTGGGATCCCGTTTGGCAGTGACTCCTTGTCGCCTTGGCTGACCATAATGTCGGATTTTGAGCACTTTTCCGTCCATATCCTATCCGGTTCAACGACAATAGTCTTGTTTCCGTTCCCTTCATTTCCAATTGCTGCTTGATCAAGAAAGATAGATCGATTAGCAGTGTTCTAATGGAACTTTTAATTCCATAACTTGAAAGTAAGGACAATATGGAACATTGCTGCATTGGTTTTATACTCTTAATAGTTCCGATTATATTGTTATAGTATCTTATAAGGTAAAAAACAGTCCATTTTCCTAGATGCACAAATTAATTCTACTAATCAATATTGGTAAATTTGTTAGATGATAAAAAATTTACTAAAACTATTTCTAGTCAAATGTCCCTATATTAATTATAAAAATCTACTAGCTCCGTCTCATATAAAAAGACCACTTTAGTTTCCGACACACAAAATAAAAATACCATTATTATGAAAAAAAAGAGGATAACTACAACGGAACGCACAAACCGTTTAAATTGGACAACTTATCTTAGACGAATAAGAAGGGGTACATGTATAGTCAAATGTCTAGTTAAAGATGCAGAAAAACAGGCAAATAACAATGGGTGTCCAGAATATGACTAGTGAAGTCACCATAAGTTGACCAATGAAGAACCTACAGTTTAACAAAAGCTCTCGAGAAGAGCAAAGATGGTTCGTCAAAAATTTCAATCAGGCCAAGTCAAGAAAGCTCATGGACCAAAAGACTTGACAACTCCTGAACATTACCATTTTTGTAGAGACAATAAATTGAACTTCGAAACATGAGCAAGTAATATTATCATTAGAAAAATGTTACATTAAATGGCAAGAATTGAATTTTTTGGAGCTCGTGCATTGGCAGAAAGGGACAATTGAAGGAAAAGAGAGAATGAACATCGAAGATTTCCCGTGTAAAAAGTAATGAATAAATCAAAATTGGACTTTGTTTGCTGCTCAACTTAACACCTTTGCGTGCTAAACACAGACCATGTAAACAGAATGTGACTCTATGAACGTGACCTACACATATAGCTTAAAAAGGTTGGTTGTATGATGAATAAACAGGACATTTCACACTATTTCAACTTGTCCTTCACATGATTCCATAATATGCGCTAACGTGCGCCGGACACCAGAATCATACTATAATACTCCAAAAAGTCTCATTTTGGGGTTTACTCCATCACATCACATCGCATATACTGATGTTTTACGAGCCGAGTCGAATATGTATTTCTCAAGCTCGACTCATGAACGACACAAGCTTATTTTTCACAATATCGAAGCTCAAGTTCGTCTTATTTGGTTTGAAGTTTTGTCAAGTTCTACTCATTACCAAAAAATACATACATATAGTATAATTTAACTGAGCCGAGCACCAAGTTATGCCGAGCCAGTCTAACGTAACAGCTCTAACCATTTATGTAGTTCTTAATATTTCTTTAAAAAGACTTTGTAACATGTTCATTATATATTGCAGTGAAAATCACCAAGATTTTGGTACTAGAAAAATCCATTTTGGAAATGATATATGATTCAAGTCCAACCATACTTTTGTTTCTTTGTCCCACTGAGGATGCTAAAATGCGCACTTGGTAAGGCCAAGGCGCTAACATGCGCAGATGAACATACAATACTACTATTACTATACTATTTCAAATGGGACAGGGTATAATTAATTCCTAATGAAGTCACACGTGCATAATTAAGCAAGTTATGAATGCCAACGAAATTATTCACACAGCTAGCTCCTGCTATACACAAATAATGATGTGGAGATAATGACTGACCCTATATTATACACACACATAGTAAGGCGCATTTTAGCAAGCAAGAAGAGACACGCAGGACAAAAGGCTGAACAGAACCGTACTGGAAGAAATTGAAGAAGAAACGGACGAAAAGAAAGATGGCAGTGGAGCAGATCATTTGCAGGGAGCCCATTTGCAGTGTATAAGCCATGCAGAATACAGTGCAGAAAAGCATAACAAATCACAGAAATGTATATATACAACATTACATTACTCATTACCGTGCATAAATATAGAGCAGAATGAATGAATGAGGAGCTATGTTGAATGACCAATGGGTAAAAACTTGAAGAATCAGATTTTTGTGCTTTTTGGTCTCTTTGTTTTGAATATCAGTTACAGAGATAGTACTGCTCTTATTAAATGCAGCTTGCCAATTTTTGCTCTTGCTTTCTCTCCAATCAAAAATATCCTTCAGATTAACATTAGACTTAGTGTTTGTCATACAACTTTAGTACCGGATTTTAACCTTGAATTTTCAAGTAATATTAACGAGATTTTATATGAGTGGGATAATGAATCTCAACTTTTTAATTTGTATGCCAAACAGTCTAAATATAATTAAGTTTGACGAGAGAAGATGATTAGATTAGTAGAATAGTACCATGATTAAGGAGCTTCCTGCTACTGGCTGACACAGAATTATACCTCCTTTTTGCAATCTCCATTGAATCATGACCTGAAATCACACAAAACAAAAACTCGATTAAACTAATCAAACACTCAATCATTGCTGGTATAAACCAGTATGAACAGATTTATCAACCAGTAAAGTGGTCGAGTAGAGCAAAATTATCGCCAGTAGAGAAACAGTAATTTGAACGCTAATGAACAAAAAAAAAAAAACAAAAAAAAAAAAATGGGAACAAAATGATATGAAAACAGTTTGAACGCTAATGTAAACATTTGTTCACCTGAATAGAGACCGATGAAGACGAAGAACAACAGTACGGCACCGATTAATCGCCGTTTTGAAGACGATTGGCAGCTCATAGTTTAGCTACAGGAGTCGATTTTTGGAACAGTATTGTCGAATAGAACTGAGCTTGAAAGTGCAAATTAAACAGAAGCGAAACCGATTGGAATCGAAGATTGAAAAGGTGTTTTGCTTTGTAATCAGTAGTAGTAAAAAGGATTTGATTTTTCTCTGGTGTTTGGTGCTTGCTTTTGATGAGAGAGAAAACAATCAGTTCCGATATGCGTGCGTTTTGATTCTGTACTGTAATGTGTGTATATGCAGAGAGAGAGAGAGAGAAAAGTTAATTCGCAGGTGTATATTGTTGATTCAGTAAGAGAGAGAAGTAGAAGATGTTATGTTATGTTGGCGATGTTGTATGGTGTGTAGTGTACTATATAGTGTAGGGTTTTTTATGTTCATAATCCGCTCATGTGTGGTTGCGTTTTGGAATGCTGGAATTCTTTCCTTCCTTTGGGGGGGGGGGGCGCGGATGCCCTGAGTTTCCAATTTCGTGAGATACCGTATTTTGGAGAGATTTTTGTTCGAGATTTAAATTTGGAATGTTGATGAGTTCTCGATGCAGTATCTCGTAAAAGATGGTATTTCCAAATTTAGTGAGATACCATATTTTGTATAGATAATGGTTGAGATACTTCTCGACATGGAATTTTGTAAAAATAGGGAATAATCAAATTATTAATTACTGCCATCTAAACATGGTATATGTTTGGGATATTGCAAGTGAAGTTGTTAGGCTCTATTATCTTCGTTCGAACTGAATTTAAAAAACTGAATTTATTTGTAGTATAAAAAATAACTAAACAGAACTGAACTGAGCTGAAGTGAGCTGAACTGAACTGAAGTTAATGGTTTTTTAGATGAATAGAGCATAGCCTTACACGAGTCGATCTCCGTCTCCACTTGTTAAGGTTCAAACTCGGCTCATTAGATAAGGTGATTGAGTAGAGGTTGAACATAACTTGGCTCGTTTTCTTATCAAGTTAAATAGGACTCGGCTCATTGATACTTGTTTTGTTATCGAGCTGAATAAAGTATAACTTCGGGCTCGCTAATACTCAACCTGACTCGATTAAGCTTAGTTAAGTATATCTTTTTTATATTTATATGTATTTTTCACTAAGGAGATTAAGTTCGAGCTCAACTAAATGTCTAACCAAATGAATAAGTTCAAGCTCAAAAAAATTAGATTGTTTTTAACGAGTCGAGTCGAGTTTGTTACAGTTGGAATCCAGCTCGAACTGAGATTGTTAAACATCACAATAAGTAGGGAAAATTGTTTGGTGGGTAAGGTACGAATGATAATACGTTAAAACTGGATGCTGTGATAAAACTTGCCATAAAAGTCCAGACAAAGGTCTTGAACATTTTCAAGAATGTAAAGTGGGTCGTTTTCACTTGTGTGATGAAATAGTGGTACGCTTTGCCTTACCTTTTGTACGTTGTATGAATGGGTTACATACACGGTTCATCATTAAAATTTTATTTCGTGTGCCTTCGACCTAAAAATAGTTAACTTTTACTCGTGTGGGTTACCTTGTGCAGGTATCAATCATGAATGGTTGTGTGGTCTTAAGTTTCTGAGTCTAATAACTTGTATCAGCTTACTAACAAATTAAATCATGTTGTCATATAAACGGGACCAAAAATATCAAAATGTCTTAGTTTTTAACGTCGATGAGATGAAATGGTCCGAGAATTCAAAGTATTTCATAAATTTTCATTGTGTTTCAAAATATTACGAGTTTGTCTGAAAATTATCGAAATGTCTACGAAAAGTTCTGAAATTTCTCTGCTTTTTAAGAATCCGAAACATATTTCGAAATTAAAATTTTAATATTGGTAAATCTATAAAAACAGATTCCCTAAATTTGTCATGGTCATAGAAAAGTAATGAATACACGTGGAGATTTATAGTACATAGGCGAACCACTTCTACGAGAGATGAAATGTATATTATACTGGCACTAACCCGTGTCGATGCCACGGCATAGTTTACTTTTAATAATAAATAAAAAGGGATGATCACATAAATTAGTCGAGAAAATAAAATAGTCAAACTTATGTAAACAATGTTGGTCGTTGTGTCGGTGGTAGTCATTCTTCATCCAATACTATATCATTGAATCTTTTTTTATACTAACTATAGAAAATTTAAAAGTACGACTCATCATGATGGATATGCTTTAAAATGGGTAGAATCCAACTTTAAACCCGTTCAGGACCCGACGGGTTGATAACATATATTTTATACGGGCCTACTGTATATGACCTGTTAATTAATTAGTAACAGATACATGTTTTTTAAATATTTGTATACCTCGAAACGAACCAAAATAAAATACAAAAGTATATAACACGGTCAATAGGGTTTTTTCCCAACAACCCGTGGTGGTATATGGTCACCCCACCACACACACGAAAATTATTATTGTACAAACATAAATTTTACATGTTAGAGCTATGTTTTTACCCCCCCCCCCCCCTCCAACAACCCCGCGGTCTTATGTGGTCACCCTACCAATGACACAAAAGTTATTATTCAACAAACATATTTTCACATGCTATAATTGTTTCTTCACACCCCCCGAGGCCTCTTATGGATAAAGAAAGTAGAGAGAAGATCGAAGAGAGTTCCCCGCCTAGAGAGTATATGCCCCCGACCCGTTATGGAGATCAAGAAAGTAGAGAGAAGATTGAAGAGAGTTTCCCCGCCTAGAGAGTATCTGCCCGCCCCACCCGCGGGAAAAATGTACTCCCTCCGCCCCGGAGAACTTCACTAGCGCGCAGTTTTATGTGAAAAGCTAAAGTATTGATAGAATATAATAAATGTGGGATAATGTGTACTTTTAGTGGCAAAGTGTGTAATTTGAGTGAAAAATTAAGATTGTTTACTATTTGTTGGGTGTGGGTAGCTTCTTTTTTTGGTAATGTATGAAGTTCTATGGGACGGCTAAAAATGACAAATGTATGAAGTTCTGCGTGACGGAGTGAATAGTTTTTACTAAATTAATCATAAAATGTTGCAGTCAAGTCTTGTTACAAATATATGGAACAGGTTCGAGTATATGTCAAATCGGACCTAAACATCATTATTTCGAGCAGGGTTGAATTCGGGTTAGATAGAACTCGATCCGTTTAAAAGTAAAATAACGAAATACCACTGTAGTAAGATAGGCCGAGATGAAAACATGCAAATCTTGTCAAGAGACCGTATCTAGGCCTAACTCACCACTTTTGTTATATACTCCCTCCGCCCCGAACTCAAAACTTTCCATTTTCCGTTTTGGTCCGTTCCAAACTAAACTTCTCCATATTTAAATAGAAAATCTATGTCCTACTTTATTGACATGTCTCCTATTTTATTTACTATCTCTCATATTTTCATCACACTCTTTGAGTACTTTATTTACTCTTTTTGCTACTTTATTCATTATCTCTCCTACTTTATTCACTTTATCTTAAAACTTGTGCCCCGACCAACATGAAGTTGTGTCCGGGACGACAGAGGGAGTATATGGGTTGGAGTAAGTCTTCTGAGAAACCATCTCTATATAAATTATCAATAGACTAACATATACTGTCAAGAAAATCATTGATGTTATTGCCCTCATGTCCTTCTTCATTCAATAATATATCACGGTGTCTTTTTTATGGTACGACTAATGATGACGGATATGCTTTTCAAGGTTATGATCCAACCCGAACCCGTTCAGGACCTAACGGGTTGATAACATGTACTTTTATATCGGGCCATGTACCCGTACCAGACCTGATTAAGTAGTAACTGATACACATTCTTAACAAATTGTACCCCTCAAACCCGAAAAAAAACAAATGTGTATATAACGCAATTTACAGGGTTGGCTCCCAGAAACTGTCGGGTGGTATGTGGTCCTTCATCCCACACACAAAAAAAATATTATTTTACGAATATAATTTCACATATTATGGCAGTCTTTTGCACCCACCCACAATCCCCGGAAAAATATACATTATATTAACTTAACCATACAATATTGCAGTTTGAAACGGGTTCGGGTATATGCCTGACCCGGACCTGAACAACACTATGATCCCATCCAACCCAAATCCATTCAGGACCCGACGACCGACGGGATGATAGCATATACTCCCTCCGTCCCGAACTCAACTTCCCACTTTCCGTTTTAGTCCGTCCCAAACTCAACTTTCCCTTCCTAATTTAGAAATTTAAATACACACTATCATTATGATAATACTATCTCTACTACTTTATTTATCATCTCTCATACTTTATTCTCACCCTCTCATACTTTATTCTCTCTCTTTTCTAGTTTATTATCATATCCCATACTTTATTCATTCTTTTCTTAAGTAACCGATACATGTTCTTAAATTAAGATTATATCCTTCCGAACAAAAATAAAATACAAAAGTGTATAACGCAATTAACATGGATGGTCAACCAACGCTCCTGGTGGTATGTGGTTCCCCACCCCATACACAAATAATATTATTTTACAAATATAATTCCAAATGTTACGGTGGTTTTTTTTTTTTTTTTTTTTTTTTTGTTGCACCCACCCCCAGCATACCTCCTCCCCTCCCCCGGAAAAAATGTACATTTTACTAATTTAACCATAAAATGTTGTAGTCTGGGTTGTTACAAAGGTGTGGAGAGGGTTTGAATATATGACCGACCTAGACCTGAATATCATTATTGTGAATGGGTTTGAATTCGGGTTGGATGGAACCCGACCCATTTAAAGGTAAAATGACGTAATTCCAATGCAGTAAGATATAGTCCGACATGTGCTCAATAGTGTCCCTGACTCTTGTAAGATTCGTATCTCATATGCTCTTTTTATTTTTTTGAGTAGTTATTGATTAAAAAAAATTGATGTTTCAAACAAAACAATCTTGTTTTGTGATATCTTATTATACTTTTTGTATGCAGTTAACAAAAACTGTTGAGACCAACAGCTGTTGGCTCAAGTGGTAAGGGACTTGAGTTCACTTAAGCAAGGTCTCGGGTTCGAGCCTTGTGGATGTAAAAAACACCGCTGGAAAAGCCGCCCCCTAAAAAAGGATCCGACAGTGCTCGGCTGGATTAGTCGCATGTAGCGGATACCAGTGAGAAAGTCAAATCTAAAATTTGAAGATTTAAGAGATTTAATTACGAAAGAATAATCAATTTCAATTATACAACATGTTGGGATTCAAAACCTTAAACAAATTCAAATGTTAATTTTGCTGTCAAGCCTTCTGCAGTTTCAACAACCATAAAATATAAAATTTTGACGCTAAACAATAACATTGCCCTCATGATCCCTAACGACAACACTAATAACGCCCAGATTCGGGCTCTGCTCAACCGTAAAATCAAAATTATAATTTGACATCTCAATAACTATTAATTTCATTTTAAATGAATGGAGCAGTATTAAATATTTATTATATTTTTTTGAGATACAATATTATTACAATTAAAATATTTAGTATTAGATAACATTACCATCAATAAATTCTCTAATAACATTTCAATCATTTTCTATATGGAGAAAATAATCACCCATTTCTGGGATCGAACCCGTGACCTCTTGCGTACGGGGTGTCTCAGCTTGCCACTCGGCTACAAACGCTTTGACAATATTAAATAATTAATAAATACTCTATTTTTAAAACTTTAATATTTTATTTTATATTATTTAATAATTTATTTAATTAATAATAATATTCAAATTGTTGTCTATGGATTCTTCTTGTCACGGTGAATCTAATATATGCTTAAATATATTTATGAGTTTTGTAGATAAGTTCATATAAATGTCTACAACTATAAATTTTATTAATAAATTTATATTTATTTTAATAAATAAATGATTTATTTAATTAATTATAATATTTTTCGGAGTTTTGTAGATAAATTCATATGGGACTTAATAAAAACTATATGCTATGCGGTCAAAATACTAAAAATAAACAGTGAAAGTTATAAGGTGCATTGCATTTTGAATATTAAAATGTTCCATAGTTTATTTTCAAATTTTAAATTTACACAACCGTTATATATCATTTAATAAATTTATATCTTATTTTAATGAATAAAATATTTATTAATAGTTATATTTATAAATGGTGTCTATGGATTCGTTTCGTCGTGATGAATGCAAATTATATGTTGAAAATATTTTTCAGAGTTTTGCAGATAAAGTTATATGGGATTTAATAAAAACTATATATGTAGTGAACATACTAAAAATATAAATAGCGGAAGTTATAAGGTGCATTGCATTGTCAAGAATAAAATGTTTCAGGACTTATTTTCCAAATTTAGAATTTACACAACCAATAGTTATCATTTAACAAATTGATTTTTTAATTTTAATATATAAATAATTTATTTATATAATAATAATATATAAGATTGGTGTCTATGGATTCGTCTTGTCGCGATGAATCCAAATATATGTTCAAAATATTTTTCGGAGTTTTGCAGATAAAGTTATATGTGATTTAATAAAAACTATGTATACAGTTAACATACCAAAAATAAATTGTACTTTGTAATTATTATTTTCTTTTTTGCTTTATTTTTGTGAATGAAACTCCATGAAATTCAAAGAGACATGCCACATCATATTTTACCTATGTGGCATATATCTTTGCTCACATAGGCCACCACTTTTATTATATATTTAGATTTAGGTTTTATTTATAAAATATATTACTATATAATATGGAATTTTATTTTATTATTTATCACTACAAGAAATCCGCCAAATAGCGACGGGGGGTAGCGACGGATTCTATCCGTCGCTACCTAGCGACGAATCGCAAGGTTTAGCGACGGATTTGAGACGGATTGAGCGATTCGCTCAATCCGTTGCTAAATAGCGACGGATATTTTTCCGTCGCTATTTGGCGACGGATACAAAATATCCGTCGTTATTTAGGGACGGATATAATATTCATTTTAGCGACGGATCACTATCCGTCGCTAAATCCGTTTTTCTTTTTCTATTTTCCTTCTTTTTTTCTTTTTTAAATCTGGTCAACTTATTTAGGGACGGATATAATGTCCGTCCCTAAATAAGTTGACCAGATTTAAAAAAGAAAAAAAGAAGGAAAATAGAAAAAGAAAAACGGATTTTGCGACGGATACTAAATAGCGACGGATAGTGATCCGTCGCTAAAATGAATATAGAATCGGGGCAGAACCCCTTTTCTTCCCCATTTTTGTTTCTGCATCTCTTTCTTTGTCTCTCGCAATTTTGCCAATTCCGACCAAATCTCCGCCATTCCGGCCAATTTTGGAGTGTTTTCGAAGCTCGTGGGACAAGAAGTTCGGGTGTTCAATCAATTTCGTCTTCCTTCCGCTTAATCGAAGGTATTTTAGCTAAAACCCTAACTTTGCCAAATTTGGGGATTTTGTTAATTTCGACTAATTTGAGCAATTGCATGTTTATTGTAACTATGTAGTAGTTAGTTTAGCTTACATTACGTAGTGTGTTAACTTTGAGATGTTCAATTGATATATTTATTGTGAATTTGGATTTTTAGTATAATGTTAAGATGTTTGGAAGTATGTAGGGTTGTTAATTTGATATTTTCGTATATGTAGTAGGATTAGAATGATTTAATTGAGTGTTTTGGAACCCTTACTTGTTGACAAAATTGGAAATTTTGTTAATTTCAACTAATTATATCAATTGTATGTTTATGGGAGCTATAGTATACTAGTTAGTTAACTTTGTGCAATTGATATATTGATTGTGAATTTGTATTGTTAATTAGTATAATGTTAGGATGTTTGTAAGTACGTAGTAATTTTGATTCGATAAATTCGTATATATACACTAGATTATGAAGATTTAATTAAGTGTTTTGAGACTATTTGGTGATTATATTAACGTAAAATGCATGTTATAACTCGTATCAAGAAGAGGTCGTCGATCAAACAGCGAAAAGCCTGTACAAGCTGATGATGAGTTCATAGACCTGCATGAAGAGCAATTTATAGACTTAACAATAGACGAGGGGGACGAGGGTATGTGTGTATTGTATGCTTAGTTGTTATGTGTATATATGCTTAGTTGTTGATTATTATTACTTTTTGTGCATTAATATCTGTCAAATGTATATGTTTAATTTACATGCATTTTCATGTATTCTTTACTAACACATTTTTTCTTGCAATTTCTTATATGCTCTTGCAGATGCCGCGCCAAAGGAAGTCGACATACCTTCCTCCCGGGTGTAGGGGTGCTAGTCCAGCGGGTTCTAGTAGTACACCAGCGAGTCATGGTACTAGTCCTCTCGTTGGATACGACATTGGTGGGAGCAGCAGCCAGTCTCAGGTACCAGAGACTCCACCGGCCTACACGGCACATGCTCTTGGTGACTACCCCTCTGACAGGTGTCCCTACTTGACGTTGACGGACGGTGCTACATTTCAGGGGAAGCCGGTGTTGTTCCCCAACGGCAGGAACAAGTAAGTATTATGGATTTGTAAAACATACACTTAAGATAAATATATGTTACATGATTTTACTAATGAATATTCGTTTCTTGTTTGTCTCATTGATAACAGGTTTTGGCCTCCGGATGCCTCGGACAAACTAGGCAAAATCTTCGGGGAGATCTTGGAGACGGAGGCGAGAAGTGGTCAAACGTCCCGGACCGGATGAAGCACTTTTACTTCGACGAGCTGCGCGTAAGCTTAAATGTTACAATGAATGCTTTATTTGTTCTTTTAATCATTGTGTTAATGTGTGTCGTATGTTAGCCACTATATCTGTGAGTGGTATGTTAGCCACTAAGCTTGTTTTGATGTGTTAGTCACCATTCATAAACTTGTTGTGTCATTTGAGTGGTATGTCAGCCACTGAACTTGGGTGATATGTTAGTCACCATTGTGTTAGTCAATTTTAGGACAATTTGAGTGGTAGGTTAGCCACTAAGCTTGTTTTGATGTGCTAGTCACCATTTATGAACTTGTTGTGTCATTTGAGTGGTATGTTAGCCACTGAACTTGGGTGATATGTTAGTCACCATTGTGTTAGTCAATTTTAGGACAATTTGAGTGGTATGTTAGCCACTAAGCTTGTTTTGATGTGTTAATCACCATTTATGAACTTGTTGTGTCATTTGAGTGGTATGTTAGCCACTGAATTGAATTGTTGTAGGACTACTACATTTGAGTGTCATTTGAGTGTTATATTTAAATTGTTATCTTTCTTTAAACTTGTGTAATTTTTACTTTGAATGGAATTGTTGTAGAAGGACTACTACGTTCCCAATGCCCTGGTGTCCCAGTTGTACTCCGTTTTCGAGACTTTAGGGTCAGACATCTATAGGAAAATGGTCTACAAAATGAAGGAGACACGCAGGCAACCAACTTGGGTGGGGGATGACGAGTGGGCATTGTGGGAGACGTACTGGAATGATCTCTTTGTCCAGGATCAAGCGTACAAGAACAGACAAAATCGTTTATGCGAGCCGAGATGGCACGAACCAGACATTACTATGGGTCGCGAGCTGTTGTTACAGATCACATGATGGAGGTTAGTAAATATGTTGTTTATGACTTGGAATATGATACATAACAGTTTTTTGCTTTCACACATGTCAACTAACTACTTGTTTGCACATATGTTTTTTTAGGCCAATAGAGGACAGCCGAAGAGTGCTATGTACCACTTCAAGAAGGCTAAGCTGAAGAATGGCATCTGGACTGACGTGAGGGCCGAGCGTATTGCGGTACGTTTCTTTCTTAAGGTCAACATGTGTATTTGAGTATTTTAAAGTGATTCCTAAAATTGCATCTCATTTCGTATGCAACCAACAATTGCAGAGTGAGGTCGAGAGGAGGATGGACGAGAGGATGATCGACGGTCATGAGCTGTCAATTGAAGAGCAAGACCAGATCTTCTTCGAGGTCAACCCAATGGACAGCAAGGGTCGAATGTATGGATTGGGAAGTTTGGGCCCTTCCATGAGTTCTGGTAGCTTCTCAGTGTCCCAGGGATCAGGATCGCGATCTAATCTCTACACACAGGAGCAGGTTCAAGAGATGATGACTCCTCTCCACCAGGAAATAGCTGCGACCAAGGCAGCTTACGAGCAAGTGCTTGAGGAACAGGCTCGTATGGCTCAGCGGATGGACGCTTTGACCCAGATGTTCAGTAGTTCTTCCCAGTCTCACCCACCGCCTCCTCCCGATCATTCTTAGTTACATCAGACTTATTATGGACTTGTTATGGATAATTTGACACTATTTCACCTTCTTCTTGTTTCGGATAATTTATAGATAATTTATATTGTTTCGGATATATTAATGCAATTTAATTGTTTTGGGTATATTATCTATGATTATATTATGTGAAAAAAACAGGTGAAACGGAAATATTAAAAAAAAAAAAATTAAAAACAGTAAATTTAGCGACGGAAATAATTTCGTCACTAAATTCACGCATTAAGGCGAATTAGCCCATGGAATTTAGCGACGGAATTATTTCCGTCGCTAAATTCCATACGAATTAAGGGCGAATTAGTTACGGAATTTAGCGACGGAAATAATTCCGTCGCTAAATTCCGTAACTGATTGGCGACGGATAAGTAATCCGTCGTCAATTCGGATGGGATCGGCGGATTAATCCGTCGCCATTAAATCGTTATTAGACGGAATACTTATCCGTCGCCAAAAAAAATAGTGACGATTGGTTTGGAGACGGAGGGTTATCCGTCGCTAAGGATTAGCGACGGATCGGCACAGTTTTAGCGACGGATAATTCCGTCGCTAAAACTGGTTTTTTTTGTAGTGAGCGCGCACCGCACTAAGCGCGGTGCCAAGTACACTCTATAACATCACGTGAGTTATTTGTTATAAAAACATTTAATATAATTTTTGGAAAGACATTTTATAAACTCACAAAAATCGATGGGAAATATCAAATAAAAAAGAACGTCTCTAAAGAGATGGGAACATATTTAATGACGGACGTATGCTATCAACAAAATCATCTATAATTAATCAAAACATCTATGTAGTTAATAAAATATTTTTTTAATATGAAAAAGCACAAATGTTCAAAACATTGACGTATTGATTAATAAAATCGATGGTTTTCTTTACAATATAGGTCCGTCTATATATGTGTGATCAAGAGACAGTCTATTAAGAGACTTTCACAATAAAAAGATCAGAGTTTTTAATTTTACTTAACGATGTCTATATTGGCCAAAATTCCCTCTTGCCAACAAGACTGACAATTCGGTCCAACAAGGCTACGGCCCAATACATAGTCTATTAACGAGTCCATCTTGGCCTCATACGCAAGTTGGATTCCAAGAGGTCACCGAGCCAAGCCACCTAGTTGGGTCGTCATCCAACCACGTAGTCTACGTGCTACCTGACTCACTTGACCTCCCCAACCTCCCAGCTGGTTGACGAGCTAGCCAACTCACCTCGCAAGTCTGACCCCATCAGTCAGCATTTGGATGACGAACTAACTAACTCGCCATGCGCGACTGACTATGGCAGCCAGCATTTGGCTGACAGACTATGGCGACCGACATTTGGTCGATGCATGAGCTCACCTTGTTTGACTGACTTGGTCAGTCAGGAAGGAACAAACTCGAAACCACCCTTCCAACTACTTGGTACATGGTCCAACCCACTTAGGGAGGTCCAACAACCTCACCCTAGATTGGCGGACAGAGCCCAACGACGGTTGAACTATATAGAGAATAGTGGGGAGACATGGAGGATCATTGCATTCTGATTGCAACAAACCCTAGCAATCTATCTCCCACGCCTCCATCTCTCAAGCTCACTGATCAACGCTCTCAACCATCCACCGTCATCCACCATCGTCCATCAACCATCCACCGTCATCCACCATCGTCCATCACCAACCACCGTCATACACCATCGTCCATCATCATCCACCATCACCCATCTCTGTCAGATGATTACCAGCTAGCTCCCTCCTACAAGGTCAGCTAGCCCACTGTCGGTGCTCGTCCACCACGTTGCTGAACCAACTCAACCAATAGGATAAGTCGACGCTTGCCGTCATCTCTCTCCTACCTCTTTCATTTGATTACGCTATCTGCCAGTCCTCTAACTTGAGCGTCGGAGTCCATACGGTCAGCACCACACCGGTGTCACCTTGAAACCTCACGTCTCTGTTTGCTACTATTGCCTTGCAGGTTGCTGGTGCCCCCCAATTTCTAACCCTAATTTGATTGTAGATTTCTGAGAGTCTACAATTTGGCGCCCACCGTGGGGCCCCATCTATCAAAAAAGGTAATCCAGTAGAAACCGCGACACGCTAAGCAATCCGTCATGACGCACTCAGATGCATACGTTCTCGAAGAGGTAGAGGAGATTGACGTCACCGCTCAGATCAGAGCCTTGGCGGCCTAGATGCAAGAGAACGCCAAGAAGATCAAGCTCCTTGAGGAAGAGAACCGCGCTGTCCGCCAGGAGAACTTGCTCTTGAAGGAAAGGGTGGAGTTTGTCGTCCACCAGGAGGCTCCAACATTGGACGCGGTCTCATCTCGCCGACTGACTCACGGCACTGGGGTGGAGAACCCACCACGCAACACGATTGAGGCTTGCCAGCTGACTTTTGAAGAGACGGGAGGGGTGATTTTCGTAACTCCAGTCTCTCAAGTGGTGAGCGCTCCGCCAAGGCCAACCCTTGAGATCACTCAGGGTATTACCAGCAGGAGGTTTTCGTTCGAGGGTGCTAACCCAAGGATGAACGACGAATCACCACAACAACGCAACCAAAGCGCAAGTCGGGTAGATCACTTGCTAACCCTCTCTGCAGGTCACGGAAGTAGCAACGAGGAGCTAGGCTCCAAACTGGTGAGCTTGGAAGGGATGATCCAAAGGATCCCTGGAGTGCCAGCACCGATCAAGAAGAGCTTACCCAACAGCTTTGCTGACTCTCCCTTCGCCGACGCTATAGCCTTGGTGGAGATGCCAACCAAGTTCACCTTCCCAAGCATGAAGCTCTATGATGGAACGACAGACCCAGACGACCATGTCTCACAGTACAAGCACAGGATGTTCACCATAGCCATCCCCAAGGATCTCCGTGAGGCTTGCATGTGCAAAGGGTTTGGTTCCAGTCTGATCGGACCAGCCCTACAATGGTATACCAACTTACCCAACAATTTCATTTCCTCTTTTGCCCAATTAGTCGACTGCTTTGTGGAACAATTCGCAAGCAGTCGCAAGCTTTTGAAACTGTCGGACGACTTGTATAGCGTCCGACAAAGAGCTAACGAATCTCTCAGAGAGTACGTTGCAAGATTCAACAAGGAGAAGGTTTCAATCCCCAACTGCAACAAGGACACTACTGTCAATGCCTTCCGCAAAGGGTTGCCACCCAACTCGGGTTGTACAAGGAGCTGACCATGTACCCCTGCCAGACGATGGAAGACGTGCTCACCAATGGGAGGAGGATGATGCCAACAGACCTTACATGTCAAGCCATAGTGTTTGAAGGAGCCTAAGCCTGACAGACGAGTTGAACGAAGGGTTCCAGACTATCGTGCTAGTCCATACCCAACTTAGAGAAGACATGGACCTGTTGTGAATCCACCTCGCCCTCCAATCCAACAAAGGAGGACAGAAACCCGAGCACCACCTCCGAGCTACTCCCTCAACATTGAACCAGAGGAGTGTGTAGCAGTCATGAAAAGAATGGGTGACAGAGTTAGATGGCCAAGAAAACTCATGACACCTCTAAATCAAAGAAACTCCAACAAGTGGTGTGAGTTTCATGGAGACCATGGCCATACAACTGCAGAGTGCATCTTCCTACGATTGGAGGTAGCCGAGCTTTTGAAGAGAGGGCACTTGACGGAGTACCTCTCTGACAAAGGTAAAAAGACCCTCGCCAGTCGGCAGGGCACTAATCTGCCTGAGCCCCCTCAGACCAACAAGGTAATCAACGTAATCTCTGGGGGGTCAGAGACTAGTGGTGTCTTATACTCTGCGGCAAAGCGCCATAGTAGGCAAACGGTAAGGCTTGAGCCTAACGCTCGCAGAGCATCAGACAGCTCTTCGTCTGACTTGACTATTAGCTTCTCAGACCAAGAGTCTAAGCAACTAATCAGTCCTCATGACGATGCTTTAGTTATTTCAATTCTTATTGCAAATTGTCTTACGAAGAGAGTTCTCATTGACAATGGGACCTCTGCTAACATCATATTCCTAGATGCTCTGACATAAATGGGCATAGATGAGACTGCCATCCTTCGACAGCCGACAACTCTATATGGCTTTAGTGGAGAAAGGAAGTACACGGTTGGGAGTGTTACCCTTCCTGTCTATGCAGAAGGCGTCAACCTACCGATGAAGTTCCTGATCGTAGACAGTCCGTCAAGCTACAATTCCATCCTTGGTAGGCCGTGGATTCACGAGATGAAAGCAATACCGTCAACCTACCACCAGGTGATTCGCTTCCCTACAAGTGGGGGGTGAAGGAGATTCTTGGGCAGCAGCGGGATGCGAGGACATGTTACATGGAAGCCTTGAAGCCCAAGGCAGCAGAGTTATAGCAATTACAGCAACTCAACCCCCCAGTTAACCCAGACCAGCCAGGGATGGAAGAGCTCGATGAAGTTCAGATTCACCCAGACTATCCAGATCACAAAGTTCAGATTGGGGCAATGTTGAGGCCAGAGCTAAGAAAGCAGTTTGTCACATTTCTCAAAGTTCACCATGACTGCTTTGCTTGGTCACATGCAGACATGACAGGAGTCGACCCAGAGGTTATCACCCACAGACTTGAGGTTGATCCTGATTACCCACCTGTCAGACAGAAACGGAGGAAGTTCGCTCCAGAGCGGAACAAGGTTATCAATGAAGAAGTCCAAAAGTTGCTTGATATCGGATCAGTCCGCGAAGTACATTACCCAGACTGGTTAGCCAATGTTGTGGTAGTAAAGAAGAAAAATGGTAAGTGGCGAGTGTGCATAGACTTCACTGACCTGAACAAAGCATGCCCGAAGGATTCTTTTCCACTTCCACACATAGACATGCTAGTGGATGCTACAGCAGGACATGAGCTTCATGGACGCCTTCTCAGGTTACAACCAGATATTGATGCACCCTGAAGATCAAGAGAAGACAGCTTTCGTCACGGAGAGGGGGGCCTTCTGTTACAAGGTCATGCCCTTTGGACATAAGAATGCATGAGCCACTTACCAGCGCCTAGTCAACCGCATGTTCGCTAGCATGCTGGGGGACACCATGGAGGTATTGACGACATGCTAGTCAAGTCACTGGTTGCCGACCAACACCTAGACCATCTCTGCCAAGCCTTCTTAGTTCTCCGCAGATACAACATGAAGCTGAATCCAGCCAAGTGCTCCTTTGGAGTTTCCTCTGGGAAATTCCTTGGATACTTAGTCACACAAAGAGGTATTAAGGCTAACCCTGATCAAATTCGTTCTATTGCTAACATCCCTTACCCCAAGTGTGTTAAAGATGTGTAGAAGCTGACTGGGAGGCTAGCAGCCCTCAGTAGATTCATACCCAAATCATCCGAGAAGTGTCGTCCATTCTTTGACACTCTACGGAAGAGCAAAGATTTCGAGTGGACAGACGAGTGTGAGGATGCCTTGCAACAAATCAAGCGTTACCTTACCACATCTCAAGTACTATCGAAGCCCAAGGTTGGAGAGAGACTGTTCATTTACCTTGCAGTCTCCGACACAGCACTAAGCGGCGTCCTAGTCAGAGAAGAAGATGGAAACCAACTCCCAATCTACTACGTGAGCAAGTCCTCACTAGACGCAGAGACTCGGTACAGCCAGCTGGAGAAGCTGGCCCTTGCACTAGTCACCTCAACAAGGAAGCTACACCCTTACTTCCAATGCCATCCAGTCGTAGTCCTCACCAGCTTTCAACTTCTCATTATCTTGCACAAGCCAGAGATTTCTGGTAGACTTTCAAAATGGGCAGTTGAACTCAGTGAGTACGACGTCTCCTTCCAGCCCCGCACAACCATCAAGTCACAGGCGCTTGCGGACTTCATAGCGGATTTCACTCCAACCGAATTAGGTCAAGCGGAAAAGGATTTATTTTGTTTGCAGGAGAAGGACAACTTGCAGTGGAAGCTCTCAGTCAATGGCTCCAGCAATACCAAAGGAAGTGGGCTCGGCATAGTCCTTACCTCGCCAGACGGAGACACAATCCAAAGAGCCATCCGATGTGGATTCAAAGCAACCAACAACAAGTCTGAATATGAGGCGCTTATAGCTGGCCTCAACCTAGCTCGGGACATGGGCGTAAAAAGCATTCAGGTACAGTCGGACTCACAGTTAGTAGTTAACCAATTGCAGGCTCTTATCAAACCAGGGACACCAAGATGGCTGCCTATCTTCAGCTAGTCAAGGAGTTGCAGTCCTCCTTCGAGGAGTGTTCTGTTCCGAAGGTACCAAGGACGGACAATAGCCACGCAGACGCCCTTGCCAACCTGGGAGCAGCCATCCAAACCACAGTGCCAATGACTATTCCTATAGTGTATGTACAATGGCCTGCAACATGGAAGGGTGAGCCCGCCAACCAGACAGTGGCTGATATAATAACTGAGTCAAATTGGATGAATCTAATAGCATTGTACTTGTCCAACGGAAAACTTCCAGAAGACAAAAGCGAGGCAAGGAGGGTGAAGGCAAAGGCAGCCCGCTTCACACTCCTCGACGGACAACTCTATAGGAGATCCTATTCAGGACCCCTACCAAAAGGTGAATTAATAATGAAGCGGACATGTTCGAAGTTGCATGCAGGAGAATGTGGCAACCACTCTGGAGCCAGAAGTCTTGCCCACTGAGCACTAACAACCGGGTACTATTGGCCAACCATGAGGGTTGATGCTCTAGACTTTGTGAGAAGATGTGACTCATGCCAAAGACACTCACACATCAACCATCTCCCACCAGAGAAGCTACACCCATCCATTGCTCCATGGCCTTTTATGAAATGGGGGATGGACATAGTAGGGAAACTACCCACTACACCTGGCCAACGAGTGTACATGTTGGCAGTAACTGATTACTTCACCAAGTGGGTTGAAGCAGAAGCCTTCAAGCAGGTCCGTGACTCGGAGGTAAAAAATTTCATTTGGAAACATCTGATTTGTAGGTACGGAGTCCCCTACGAAATCGTGATAGATAATGGCTCCCAGTTCATAAGCTATGAGTTTCAAGATTTCTGCAAAGAATGGGGAATCAAGCTTACATTCTCCACTCCACGCTATCCCCAAGCAAATGGACAAGCGGAGTCGACCAACAAGACTATCATGAACAGTCTCAAAAAATGGCTGAAACAAGCAAAAGGAGCATGGGCAGATGAACTTCCAGGCGTCCTATGGTCATACCGAACCACACCAAGGACCCCAACTGGAGAAACACCATTCAGCATGACATGCTGCCACACCATTTGTATTCCAAGGTCTGAACCAAAGTCGCCTTTTGAGATTGATTTCTCTCTATCACAACCGACCTGACCAGAGGCTAGTCGGTCAACTAACCCGACTAGGCAGGATGGTTAAACGCCTCCCCTCTCCAAGAGGGTCCATCACTGAATTCGACAGTTAAGACACAGGGTGAACTCCACAAAGCGAATTGTCTGACAGACCTAGCGTGGCAACCAAATGCAAGCTAATACACAACCATCTGACAGACGCAGCTTGGCACCCACCTGCAAGCAGACTGCCTTAGACGTCTGGCAGCCGCATGGCACCCAAATGAAGGCCGACAGACATAGCTGTCTGAAAGACGAAGATTAAAACCTCATCAAAAGCTAACTGACATAGATTTCTGACTGACCAGGCATGGTGCCCACCCAACGAAGCAAACAGATGCGATAATAGTTCAAGCACTACTCCTTCGGACGAGAGCTTAAACTGGGGGACAAACCTAGTAGATGTGGTCCAACAATGCGTCGCTTGGAGGTTAGTCTGCAGTATTTCATTCAAATCAAACTTGTAAGACAAGCATGACTGCATGATTTTTAAATATGTCAGACTTACTATCATGAACTACGTTTTAGCCTCAATTCTGAAAAACAGAAGCGTCTTTTTGAGCTACTTTACCTATGTTTGATATGTCTAGTCAAATGCTTGTACTCATTAAGTTATATGTTTGAAATCATGTCCGTTGCAACTATCGTATAAGTTCAATATAAGACTTATACCCACCAGGTCACACTCCAAAAAGATTCTATAAAAATACGAAACATGACATTAAGGAGTCTACGCGGCTCAAAATACCCGAGAACAACCGAACATACATAACTGATCCAACCCCACGAGGGTAATACGAATCACAATATGCAAGTACGAATGACAAAAAGTACTAAGACGTCGAATCCAACATGAGGAGCGACAAACAACGACAAAGGCAAAAGAAACAGTTCGTAAAACAACATCTAAAGTTCCACCATCTAGCAAGAAAACCACTAAGTGGTATCAACTCCATCGACACCTTCCTCCAAGCAATCATCAAACTGGCTCGGAATCATCACACCCTTGTTGGCCAGATACATCTCACACATCCTGACTCAATCTTCATAGTAGCTTACGAGCTCCCCCTACCTATGGCCTTCAAACAGAACGCCCGCTCATTCAAGATCAATTGATGGTCTTCATTCTGCTTGACCGCATGCAGTTCTGCCTTCAGCTTTTGGTTCTCCTTAGTAACGGAAGCCAATTCCATCTCAAGCTTGGCGGCTAAAGCCGCCTCACTCTCAGCCGCAGCCAGCTCCCCCTTGACCTTAGCCAACTCCTCAAGTGCTTCATTCTTACCTTGGCAATAGCGTAACGCTCGCCCTCAAGTCGGACCTTCTCCCTCCTAAGTACCTCAACAGAATGCTCACTGATTCGATGCTTCCTCGTAATAGAAGCTAACTCCGCCTCCAGTAACTGCACGGCTTGCCCATATACCCTATAGCGCTCAAGGACTACAAGGCAGACATCAATGATTCATGCTTCGATTTAAGCACATAAACAACAAAGGGAAACGCTAGATGGTTGCGGAGACTACCTTAACAATTTGGTCGAGAGCATAGTCCGTCAAAGGAGTCACTCCATCTCTCACCAGCTGATCAAGGTTTTCCAACGTTACACCCTTCCAGAACTCAAAGTTATTGCGCCAAATTCATAAGAGAGAGAGTAGCTCCATCAACCTCAAAGTTGATAGTCGACGAAGGACTGTCAACCACTTCACCACGTGCCGCCATAAATGGTGAGCTCACACCTTGCCTGACCAAGGATGGAACAGAGGCAGTCCTGGCAAGACTTTGCGAGGCTCCAACCGGGCTACCTGTTGGAACACCAAGCAAGGCGTCTGTCTGAGTATTTGGAAGGCCGTCCGCCATAGCACCCGATAGGTTGTCAGGCGGATCACTAGGAGGACCACCCCTGGCTCCGAAGGATCAAGCCTCGGCTTCTTCGCATACCGCCCCAACAAGCTGTCCACTTTCGGGCAAGGCAACCTTCATTTCGGGCAAGGTGACCCATTTCGGGCAAGGCAACCTTCATTTCGGGCAAGGCAACTCATTTCGGGTAAGTCGTCTTATTCCTGTCAACAAGTTTCCATCTTGCTAGATAGATTAAGTTGCCCACCTTGAAATTTCTATCAGCAAGTTTCCATCTTGCTAGATAGACTAAGTTGCCCACCTTTGACTAGATAAACTAAGTTGCTCACCTTGAAATTTTCTGTCAGCAAGTTTCCATCTTGCTAGATAGACTAAGTTGCCCACCTCAAAATTTTCTGTCAGCAAGTTTCCATCTTGCTGGATAGACTGAGTTGCCCACCTTGAGATTTTCTGTCAGCAAGTTTCCATCTTGCCAGATAGACTAAACTGTCAATCTCAAAAATTTCAGTCTGTAAACATCCATCATACTAGGTTGGCTTTTTACAACCGTGAGTGCCTGTCAGTAAGCTTCTGCCTTGCAAAGTCAACGACTTGCTCTGCCGAGCTAACAACATGATCACCACGAGTGAAGTCCATCTTTCTAACCAATCCATCTCCTTATCAATGAGCTTACCATCTATTATTCTAGTGCATTTACAAGATAATTGATACCGTTGAAGGAGCATGATAGCATACGCCTGCGACCTAGTCTGCATCGCTCTATTGGGCATAGAATCTCTACTCTCCGACTCGAGACACTCGACTCGAATAGTGGGGGACAAACTGTATTGGCCAAAATTCCCTCTTGCCAACAAGACTGACAATTCGGTCCAACAAGGCTACGGCCCAATCCATAGTCCATTAACGAGTCCATCTTGGCTTCATACGCAAGTTGGATTCCAAGAGGTCACCGAGCCAAGCCACCTAGTTGGGTCGTCATCCAACCAAGTAGTCTACGTGCTACCTGACTCACTTGACCTCCCCAACCTCCCAGCTGGTTGACGAGCTAGCCAACTCACCTTGCAAGTCTGACCCCATCAGTCAGCATTTGGATGACGAACTAACTAACTCGCCATGCGCGACTGACTATGTCAGTTAGCATTGGGCTGACAGACTATGGCAGCCAGCATTTGGCTGACAGACTATGGCAGCCAGCATTTGGCTGACAGACAAGCGAGCTCACCTTGCTTGACTGACTTGGTCAGTCAGGAAGGAACAAACTCGAAACCTCCCTTCCAACTACTTGGTACATGGTCCAACCCACTTAGGGTGGTCCAACAACCTCACCCTAGATTGGCGGACAGAGCCCAATGACGGTTGAACTATAAAGAGAATAGTGGGGAGACATGGAGGATCATCGCATTCTGATTGCAACAAACCCTAGCAATCTATCTCTCACGCCTCCATCTCTCAAGCTCACTGATCAATGCTCTCAACCATCCACCGTCATCCACCATCGTCCATCAACCATCCACCGTCATCCACCATCGTCCATCACCAACCACCGTCATACACCATCGTCCATCATCATCCACCATCACCCATCTCTGTCAGACAATTGCCAGCTAGCTAGCTCCCTCCTACAAGGTCAGCTAGCCCACTACCGGTGCTCGTCTACCACGTTGCCGAACCAACTCAACCAACAGAATAAGTCGACGCTTGCTGTCATCTCTCTCCTACCTCTTTCATTTGATTACACTGTTGGCCAGTCCTCTAACTTGAGCGTCGGAGTCCATACGGTCGGCACCACACCGGTGTCACCTTGGAACCTCACGTCTCTGTTTGCTACTGTGGCCTTGCAGGTTGCTGGTGCCCCCCAATTTCTAACCCTAATTTGCTTGTAGATTTATGAGCGTCTACAATGTCAATGTTTTACATTAAATAAATATATTTTGTAAGAAAATATATTAAAATTGTGTATTAAATCACCAATGTGCACAATACACATACCAATTATAAGTCGAGTTTTATCTAACAATGAAATAAATAAGAAATCGAAATTAAGTTTGCAGCAATTTCCAATTCTAACTTTTACATCTTATCTAATTACAACATAGAACAAATTCTCTTTTATCATTTGACAAGAAACTCATTTGGAGTAGGGCAAAACTTAAAATTTATTAAGGGCAAAGTGATCCATTTACTTTGTACCAAAACTTGATAGCATCCTCTCTTATAATAGACTTATAATAGTAATTTTAGGAATTTAATTAAAAAAGTGTATAAATAAAAATATGTAGGGAACTATTATAACTGCTCTAATTCTTTAATTTCTTGGTAGACTTATAAACTATAGTAAGAGTGTTTGGCTAAAAACTAAAATGTATAAAACCCAATTACTAAAGCAACTGAATTTTTTCATAACTAGATACCGAACACACTCTTCATGTTCACTATAGAACCAATTAAATCACCTAGACGTATCATTTCAACCATATTTGATTTTGGGTTATTAAGATCTGTTGTAAAGCGTGGTAGAATAAAATGCATGTGGTTATATAACACACCAAAGTAAATAGTAGTAAAATAGCATATTATTCATCCTAGGTAACTTCATACTGAGTGCTAATGCACAATTTTAACCGAAAAATTAAAACAAATTGAATTGCATTAATGTATAACATAAAAATGTGGCCAAATTTGGTTTAAAAAGTATGACATTTTTGTATTATTATTGTTCCCCCTATGTGGTAGTATATGCTATGCTATTTCAGTATAAGAACAACTAATTTTCAAGTTTCAATCTAAAATTGAACATATACCCACCGGCAGGTTACAATAACTTTTAAAATTTATCCAATTACGAAAATGCAAAGGATGGGTTACTAACTCAGTGGGGAAAATTTTACATGGACAAATATGAAATACATTCAGAATTCAGATCTCTTGTACACTGGTAACACTGCAAATATTATATATACATTTGACACACCTAAAATTATCTTTACTCCCAATATTACAATTCAGAATCCGGTGACAAAACGCATGCTACAGACGTTAACCGTTAAACCTCAACCTACTACTCCCTAAGATTCCGAGTACTGGGAAAACATGGAGATAAATACGCCTTTGTGTACATGGTCAAACTCTCGAAGCTCAGATCAGTCAAAAGTAGTCAAGCCACAGCTACTCTAAATCGTGGCTACTCCTAACATTTACAACCTTACACGACAGACAACCGCAAGTTCGACCAGAGCTTCATCTTCTTACTCTACATGCCGCCGGACAATTTAACTTTTTTCACCAACTGTTGAATGGTGTCTGATGCATCCTGAGTGAAAAGATTAAACAAGCTTGATAATGATTTCTGCAAGGAGTACCAATAAAAAGCAAGTTATATGAATGAGCAGGTAAGATTTTAACCTTCAATTTCTTCCTCAAACTTTCCTCCTCAACGTCACGACGCTGCCTCTCCTCAGAAAATATTTCAATTATGCTGTCCTGCTCTTTGGTTAGCTCCTCATTCTTTTTATTAGCATCCTCCAGCTGATGAAGTGAAAAACATTATCAGCTTAAGGAGGGAGAAAATGTTAGAGAGCATAGAAAATGATGCCCTATAGATCCCACACCATGTAGAGTTTTAAGCAGTAACAACCATTTTGCATAAAACAATCACCGAAAGGATTCAAAATAGGATCATGGAAATACATCATAATCACATATTATAAGAAACTTAATTACGTACTTATAAAAGAAATGCCGAGATCCATTACCAGACTTTAGAAAGACTAGACCGAAAATAATTTAGTTTCCATGGAACTCTTGTTATCCAAGGCCTACTGATACCCTTTAGACCTTGTGCGTTGTACATGAATTCATTCACATCTTGAATATGCATTTAGTCACTGTAGATTTTTTCAATAATGTGAATGAAGTAGTTTTTTGTCAAGTAGCTACTTGTGCCTACGAAAACTTCTTACAGCCATGCAACTGCCAACGCATTAGTTGACAATCCAAAAACATTACCATACTATGATCTCTAAGCTAAAAACAACAATCAGACAAATAAATATTGCCATTGTTACAAAACATGAGTAATTTTTTGAAAATCCTTTGCAAATATCATGCAATGTTAGCATCTAATTATCATAAAGTAAAAAAAACAAATAAGACAAATAGATATTTCCAATGTAATATAAGACGTGTCATTTGAAATTCTTGTGCAAACAAGTGTTGACAGAATCATAAGCCCACAACAAAATAGAAAGATGATGCAATAAATTTTACCTGAGCTTCAAGTGACTTGCACTTTTCTTTTTCTTTCTGTAAATCAATTAGCAAATCACCAAGAATCTCGTCTTCTTTCCTTTTAAGTCTGAAAATTACACAGTAACGATTAAGTAATGAGATAATGAGCCAGCTAGTGGACAATCCAAAGATCAGATTGAATAACACCTTTCTCGTAATTGAAGGTTTTCTTCTTTCAACTGTGCGATGGTATGAGAAGCCCTGTCTTCCTGTATATCACATTCAGTAACCATCATAAATTGAAGATAAAATTTCAATGAAGATACTTCTTAGCAACACAATGCACATGAAGAGATAATTGAATAGGGTGAACGCAGACAAACATATATCCCAAGGGCATCAGGGGGGGAAAAGAGAAAAAAGAAAGTGGCAACCATCAACTGTGGAAACATGAACTCGGGCCTAATGGTAAATTTTTAATTGCTGATGTCTTAAGTTTACCCACAACATTCTCATAAACATTTTGGACAGACACATGTGTGGTGACTGGTGAGGAAAGGCACAGTTTACACAAGGTGTAAATCCATGAGGCAGTAAGGTAAGGAACGATTACAAGATTGAATTTAATATATCAATACCAAGGTACAGAACAACAGAAGGATAAAATAAGAAACAACAATAAGATAGCAGCAATTTTCAACAATATGATTTAAGAAAGGCGAAAGCTAAAAAGTTACGGGATAATATTAATATGCAATTGCAGCCAGAAGGATCACCTTTGAGGTTGAATTTCTGTTTGCTCCAATAGGCCTTTCAGAAGGTGATTTATGTGTTACAGCTTCACGGCGAGCTGAAGACGAGTCATAGGGCCGCTTTCTGGGAGTGTAGTTTTGCCAATCATTATCACTAACTTCCTCTACAGAGGATGACGGTTCAGCATAAGTTGGTCGATTCCTAGGTGTTCGGACATCTTCTTTCCCATTCGAATGGCCGTTTCTATGTCCCTTGTCTCCAAATTTGCTCTGTGCTTTCCCATTCGCAGCAAAACTTTTATGTTTTGTTTGTACACTTGGAACAAAGGAATCATCTGAAAGAAACAACCATTAAGTTGGGTTTCAATGGAAATCAGTGAGGTGGGATATATGAACACTTTCTATTACCACTTTCAAGATTTTTTTTGTTGCGTCGGGGAGCATAGCCAATTTTGTCACAATTGGAGGACCTGATAGAAGCGACAAGCAAATAGTAAAAATAAGAATGTCGAACATAACCAAGAGATATGCTATGCAGAAACAGCAAAGACAAACCAATAGTTTTTCTGCACTTCTATTAATCGTTTCTCAAGTCTAGCAAGAACAGTTGTACGTTCAAACCCTTGCTTGTCATGAGCTGGTTCAACGAAATTGGCTTCTAGAACACCTTCAACCAGGAAAGTACTTTTGTAAGCAATTATCACAACATGCTAAAGACTCCCGTGTGTGTGTGTTTGGGGGGGTAAGACCTATTACTCCACGACCATCACTGCCAGGAGGATGCCATACTCTCCAAAATGGCTGGAAAAATAAACAGAAACAATCACTACAAGCTAAATGATTAAAGCACGCACGCACACACACATATATAACCGGAGAAGGGGGGGGGAGGAACATTTGACAATGAAGTTTCTTCAAATAGTCGTTGCCAAGAATGTAGTACAACTAATTTTGAATTTGCAAGAACGAAAATTCTTTTACCTCAAAACTCAAAGATTAGTGAGGAGACATACTCTCCTCTGAATAATTAGATAACCAACAGAACAAAAATGAAGACTTAAAACACAGTTCAAGAGTTCGGTAGAATTCAATGCCCAGATATACAACTGCTTGACAATGTTTATGTGTCGTCCTGTCCAAAGTCATCATGCATTCTAAGATGCATCCCCTCTTTCCTGTTCTAAACTAGGTAACTTTCAACTCCAAAGGCCCTTACAAGAACCATCAAATTTAGAACAGAAGAAAGGAGGATGAATCAAATTTTAGAACAGGACAAAAGAACGCTATCTTTCAAATAAGTAAATGCTCACAGCTCAAGCATCTCCCATTACTCAGATACAAGATAATAATCAACCCAATTAACAAAGTGATGAAAAATAGAAGGAAAGAAGATCAATGATTTGTTAGACCCGAAGCAGAGGTAAGTAAAGCAGATACTACCTTGATAAGTCGATTCTTATGATAAACATTGAATCCTTGAACATCAATGTGATCTTTTGCATCCTTCACAAATCCAACAGTAACCACAGCAACCATCTGCAACATGAATGGATAAATAACTATGTCAAGTACGAACAAGATTGCACAAGATGAAACCGAAATCTGTATAAAAAAATTTACATTAGAGTCCTTTGGAACCCCATCAGAACCAGGCTGAGGACGGTAGACAATTTCCTGGGACATCATCATATCATTCACTATATTATGGTGCTCAACATCTTTACCGCGCAAAATAATCCGAAATACAGAAGGAACTCTGAGATATAGAATAGCTGCATAACTCTGCAATTTCAAGGAATAATGGTGTTAATCATAAGGTATCTGCTAAGGGTTCATATTCCATGCCAATATGAGCAATATCAGAGAGGAAAATCAAATCTGATAAAAAAAAAATCTCTATGTAGAGCATGTCCTACTACACAAGTTTCCAACTCATGTTATGACTTACTGCCCTGTACTTTCACAGGTATTCCGAAACTCATAAAATTGTATAGGTTTCTATTCCTAAATTTATAATTTTTTATGAACATCAAGCTGTAAAAACACTATTCAACTAGTGCAAATTAATGACACGGCATAAGTGAGCTTATTGAGAAAGCAAACACCTCATAGAGAAGATGCACAAACGGACAGATGCAAAACAGTATTTTAAAGTACAAAAAAGATTTAGAAATTCCTTTTACCCGCAATGAATGACGATAAGTAAGAAAATGCCTAGAATTTGGATACTTCTTTGCCATCTCTATGCTCTTCTCGTCTCTGTTGACTCCTCTGATTTGTATATCCTAGAATAATAGTGAAATCAAAGAAATTGTCAATCAAATATGCAGAACCATGATAGTGTAAACTGATGAAAGGCTTACATGTGGATCAGTTTCAAAATCCAGTTCCAGCAGACCCTCATCATCCTCCCAAAGATTGTATATAAATATTCGGGTCCCATGATCCTTCATGTGATTAAACTAGAGGAAAACAAAACCAAAATTAGAAATTTAGAAACTGTGAAATTCATTCTGAAACTTAAGTTTATCAAATGTAAAGGGTGAAGCCAACACAACCAGAGCCTTTCGTGTGTGATTTGCATTCATGTAAGATTTCTCATCTATATGTGACATATATATTACATTCATAAATGAAGTACATTACAAATCTAAATATCGTGGCATTTTTATTTTACTCTTATCATGCAAGGAGATTCCTGAACATAGTTGACCATAATTAATGATTCACTCATGTCTCAACCCTGAGACCAAGAATAACAGAGGAATATACCTGGCGGCAAAGATCTGCTTCACTTGTAAATGGGGACCATTGGACTAGAGTCTCAACATTAATATTCCAGTCACCAGCAGATGATCGAACTATTTTTTTCCAATCTTGCCCTCTTCTTTCATAATCAAGCTAATAAAGATCCACATCATCCCAGTAGCAACAACGACAATTAAAGGGCATTAGAATCATGAAAGTTGTAAATGTCAGAACATGAATATGTACAAGAGACGAACAATTCCCACATAAGATGGGGTAAGAAAACAAGTGAAACGTTTATTTTTAAGGAAGTGCACATTTGAATTTACTAAAGGTGATGAATTCAATTCATCAGTAAAAATACTGGCTCCTACAATTGTAAAGCTTTGAATATAGCTACTATAAGAGTACTTATTAGATAATTGTAAAGTTAGTGATGATTCATGAATCCAGGTTAAGCAGTTGATTCAGTCCAAAATTGGTAATCCAAAATATGTACCCGTAACTAAGTAAGTGACTTGCCGTTGTTTATACCTTAACTGAACCATGTCCAATTTAGATACTTTATATTGTAGCATTGTCCAATTTAGGTGCCCATGGGCACGTGGACGCATACACGAAGCACACGTATCATTTTGCAAATACAGAAATGCTTTGTACAAAAATGCAAATATGGTAACTTTTATTCAATTCCGAATAAACCCCAGTTTGTTCAAAAACACTAAACTACCCATTTTTAATAAACGATTTGCAAAATCCTCCGTTGCATTAAAAACAGAAGTAAAAAATAAATTGAAAATAAAAGATACTACAATAAAAGCGAAAAAAATAAATTTCAAACCAAAAAAAAAAAGAAGCAAAGATCCTGGAGCTCTATCCATGGTTTCCATGGCGGGATAGCCATGGAAGATCTTCCTTGGCAGCAAACATGGAAGTTGGCTTTTCTGCCATGGAAGAAGGTGGTTTTTTCAATTATTTTATTCCGCCTGTTTTATATCAACGTGACCTGTATGCTTTTGCATTTTTTAAAAAGATGGGGTTACTTCAGAATTATTAGAATTATGGGGATTATTTGATTTATCTAAATTTTATTTTTATTTGCATTTTAACCCAATAAAGTTTTGAATTAGCAAAGTTAATTGTGTCGCTTAATAATGCAACCACGTGTCACATGGATACCGTATTTGAACACTATTAAATACTCCATCCATCCCAGTTTCTTTTACCCGTTTGACTTTTTCTGGTCAACACCGTTCAACTTTGAGCTTGATTTATTCACATATGATACTTCTAATGGATTTTTGAAAAATATATAATGAAAATTTAAAACATTTAATAATATGAATTTTTAGATTTTTTTACCAACATTATTTATGAATAATTCGCAAACGAAGTTTGTAAGCGTTGACAAGAAAAAGTCAAACGGGTAAATGAAACTGGACGGAGGGAGTATAAAGTAGTCAAAATGGAGATGGTTTAGTTCAGGTATAAAAAATGGTAGGTGGATTACTAACTATAAGACTCTTGTCTATATTTGCTTCCGGTAGAATATCAAAAAAATTGGAGGAAGGCGTAATTTTAAAACATAAACTTTATTCTTTATTTGCTTAAATCGGTATGTGAGAATGCAATTAGGACCTCAGTAAGAATAAGGTGTTCGTCTCAGCATTCAATGAGTTCCTACTCCCGACGCCCCAGACCGAATGTCACATTTGACTTTTGAGTAATTTTCTAGGTCAACTGTGACCAAAAATTACTCTTGCATTAGGCCGGAAATATATTTAACAAAATCATACTATTATGAAAATGCACTTCATGATTGTAATACTTTATCCGTCCCAATCCCAACTTCCCGCATTCCGTTTTGGTCCGTTCCAATCTCAACTTCTCATACCTTAAATGAAAAATCTCTCTCCTACTTTATTCACTCTCACATACTTTACCTCCTCTTTTTCCTTCGTTATTCGCTATCTCTTACTTTATTCATTCAACCTTACACTTTCTAATTATTCTAATTATTTATATATTTCACTCTTAAAACTCATGCTCAGGCCCACAGAAAGTTGAGCCTGGGATGGAAGGAGTATAATTTTACTATATGTTTTCTCTGATATAATTTAGAGATAATTTGTGGTCAAAATCGACCTGAAAATTACTGAAAAGTCACATGTGACATTTGGTCTTGGATGGAGAGGGTATTACTTAGGGAGTATCCGTTCTTTCAATATGTAACTATCTACTTCATGTAAATATTTCTACTTTCTTTAACCCAAACAAGACTCTGCATGCAAATAGCCTTTCTTAATTTGATCATCTTTGAGTATGACAACACAGTGCATGTCTAGGCTCACTCCCTTGAGCTTTCTCAGACATATTTTTTGAGAATTTAAGAATCATCGACTCCGAGAAAGATTCAACTGGAAATAAACCCTTTCAAGCACTTTCACATAATAAAGAACTCACCATAGGAACCACAATATCTTCTTTTCCAGTACTCTTCAAAAACGTATAAGAAAGAAGTCCAATACTCTGTGTTGGCCTAAAAAAAAAATTGAACAAAACACAAGGCCATAAAATGAAAAGCTAAATTAATTAAGATCACACCAAGTACAGATCTGAATTATACATGAAGACTCTACTATATGGAGTCAGTAGTAAAAAGTGGTATGTTTGTCCATATAATGCCATATATATGGTTATTAGCTTGCATCAATTACAGAAACCTCACTTATAAGAAATATCAAAAACAACATATAAACACATAATCGCCGTCTTCCATGACATAATTGTACAAGCAAGAAATCAGTTTCACAGATTGGACCAGGAAAAAACATTTTATGACAAAATTTCACCATTTTCTAGGATGATAAGTTTCAACATCTTCAGTTCTCATGCATTAGGAAAAATTCAAAAGTTCAACTCTTACCACAAAAATTTGGAGCTGGACATATAGGGAAAAATCCTACTATTGTCAATAATATACAACTACTGGATACTACCCATCTAAATCATGAAAGGCATTACTAAAAACGGCACGCTAAGCTTATCTTAATTTTAGTCATCCATGACACTCTGTTGGGTGATGAACTTACATTAATTTTATGGCACGAACATTTCGAGTCACATTGTTTGGTTTGTGAAATAGACAATATGAAATTTACACTTTTACTGCCATGACTTTTTAGTATGTCCTCAACCTTTTCATAAAATATAATACAGACTAAAAGGTAAAAGGAGAAAACAGAACGATGTTGAAACGAACACTGAGTGCATAAAAATAAATACTTATTACAGGAAAAAAGAATATGAACCTTCCATCATTTCCACGGTTACGAGAGAAAACAATAACATCAGCACCGAGCCTCATTGTGCTTGTCTTGAAGCCATTTCCATCTGAAGAACAGAGAATTTGAGAGTGAGCTTTTCGCACTAACAAGATACGTCACAGATTACAGAATTTAATTACATTGACACATTGCCATCTAACACCGCTTAGATAGAGTGAGAGGTTTCATCATTTCAGAGACAGGGGGAGAGAGAGAGAGAGATTACATTGTCCAATGGTGTTTACCAATTTGCTCTTTGCGGAATAACCAAGAGACATGCAATGGCGCATCTTATCTGGATCCATTCCACCACCATCATCTGCGTGGAATTCAGGGTATAGATATGCATATGAGTCACGTAATTATATAGCACAGTATGAAATAAAAATGGGGAAATCAAATGATGAGAGGATGCATATCAAATTATTTATTGGATCATGCTACCAGATGTGAAATTTGTATTGCCATATATAAAAAGAATATAAAGCTTAGTATTTATTTGTAGTATAAAAAAACAACTAAGCATAACTGATCTGAACTTAATGAATCTGAACTGAAAGTAATGAATTTCCAGAGCCTAAATGTGTATATAAGTAAGCAGTAACTAGCAGGACAGAACATTCCCCGGGCTCTACATTCATTATAACAACTAGTCTATGTCACACATGCAAAAGAGGTGGAGAATGATTGAATTCAAAATGGTATGAAAAAGACATACCTTCAATCAGTAGCATTTTGCTTCCGTCTTTCTTGCTTTTAACCATATCAATATTAACGTAAGTTGCTCCGTTGCATACCTGACAGACAAATCATCGAGAAATTAAGACATACAAATTTATAGCATGCAAAATACAAAAATAACAAGGCACGCTAAACTGCATGTACCTCATCCAATGAGTTATCCAGAAGCTCTGCAAAGGCTGTATGGATGGTTTCACACAAATCAGAATAACAGTTAGGGAAGGAACAAAGATATTGCACCACCAATAGGAGGGTGCATTACGATAACTACATCTTCCAATACAATTATTTCCTTACCTCCAAGAACCCACTTATGACTGGTGGCATTAGAATGCAGAAACTTTGGATGTACTCGTACATGATCCATGCCACCTGTAAGTACCACGGAAGAGAAATATATGTGAATCAAGTCTTAACTCTTGAGGGAGTAACTAAATTCTTTGCAGCATGGACAGTAGAGGTGACACTAGTGCCAGAAAACCAGAACATGAGATACAGTATAGAAGCACCATCCATTAAACAACTGGCAGAGCTTTATCTATCCCATCTGTTCTATAGCTCTGTAAAATTCGCCTAATTAATTAAAATTATTTGTGCATTTGATCAGCATATAGTTAGATGTATCTGGATTCATCCAGAGGAACTTGGGGTCTCTTTCCATGTTTCGATAAAACAAAAACAAAAAAAGAAAAAGAAAAAATAAAGCTAATAGTATTATCAACTGAATCACAAACTTTATAGTAAATATCTCAAGAACAGTGTTGCCAATCCCGGATCGCAGCGCGTAGCGGCTCGCCAAAAAATCCAGGGATACTGAAGTGATATATATATCATATAATAATGGCTTACATAATGAAAATATAAATACGTATGATATTAAAATAAACTTATAATAACCAATTAATAATAAGAAGTCATATAATCCTTCATAGAGAGTCATAAAAACAAACAAAGTCGAGAAAAGTGATGGTAAATTGTTTATTTACCCCCAAAAATCACTATCTTGGCGTCTATCCCGCCAGGATTTTCCTGGATCCTGGTCCGGGATGCTATTCAACCCGGGACAGAGGTATCTAATTATCTATCCCGAGCAGGTCTGAAAATTCTCCCGAATAGCAGGATCGCGCGATATCCCGTCGGGATTCCCAACATTGCTTAAGAAGCTCTTATAACACTATCAATCACTTCACTTCTTGCTTCTTTTAACCAAAAAAAATCTCGACTATTATGTCCTCCACTCCAATGAACTTGCATAGCTAGTTTGTAATAGCTAATATGTGCGTTCATAGACTTAGATACATCTGATGGACTCATCCTGACAAATAAGTTCTTCCAATACTCTACCAATTAGCTCATTATTAACCAGTACACAAACACAGAGAGATGTGGAAACAGTTATGTCCTTCAGTTATCACTTCAAAACTTGCAAGGAGATTCTAGTCTGAAATAGCCCGACGGAATAAAATTCATGATGCAAAAACGGACTTATATACAATAAAATTCTAACTCACAGTGACCAAATCTATCAAACTCATCACCAAAAAAAACATGCATGAAAAAAATAAAATACCGCTACTATCTGAAACAATAACAAAAGAAGGTGATTCATAGACTTGCATACATCTGTGGACTCATCCTGACAAATAAGCTCTTCCAATATTCTACCAATTAGCTCGTTATAACCACCACACAGACATATAGAGATGTCAAAACAATTATCGGCCATATCCAGACTTACATACAACCAAACTTCCAACTCACAGTGACCAAATCTATCAAACTCAACACCAAAACAACCATGCATTCAAAAAGCAAAATACTAACACTATGTAAAATTAATAACAAAAGGAAGTAAGTAAGCAAGTACCACTAGAAAAATTCCAATCAACACCAGAGCCTTCATAATCCCCAGCCTTCCAGAACTGCTTGTTTCCTCCGTCCACAACGGCGCCATTCCGTAACGGCGTTACCTTCGACGATTGAATCGGCAACGGCGTTTGCTTCGACGGCAAAGGATCGAGAAATCCAGGCGGAAGCAGCTTGCTAACTTCCTGAGCCGACCTCTTGAACTTCTTCTGCAAATTACCAGCGGTGTTATCGTCGTCATCGGATGACGAAGAGTCGTCGGAATCGGAGCTTGAACTGAGCTCGATCAAGTAGTTCGGGCGGGTAGGATTCGGCCTGGGAAGTAGATTCCGGTCGACCGGTTCGTTCTTCACTTGGATTGTTGAGATACTGTCGTTCGCCATTGATGATGGATTGTGCAGAAAGAGTAAGGTAAAAGGAGGAAGAAGAAGAAGAAGAAGAAAAGAGAAAACTGAATTTCTTTTTAAAGTTTTTAGTAGATTTTAATTTTACCACGTTGGGTAGATTTTGCCACGATTTAGAAAGGTACGGCTCACGAGGGGTCATGGTCTTTTACTTTTTTTCTCCGGTTGACTGGTTTACGGGATTCTCCAGTTCCAACTTCCAATACATTTTGGTAGGTTACTACCTCGTCATGCTATAAAAATTGTACCACGGACAATTAATGTTGCACTGCACAACACATTAATAGGTTGTTTGGTATAAAACTAAAGTTTAGAAAATCGAATTAAAAATACCTAAATTTTTACATAATTGAAGGTTTCAGTTCTATACCAATCAGTCACTAAAACATTTAGAAGTACAGCGTGTTGTATAGCGTAAAAAAAATTGAAGAATTGATATGGTGTTTCACGGTATTCTATATAGAATATCACCAAACTCGATGTTTGATATATGGAAATTGGTGATACCCGAGATTTTTCGTCTTTATTAAGTGGAATCAACATATCATCACCAATTTACAATACTATGGGAGGGGGTGGTATTGTGGATTGGTGATGGTATGATGATAGTATTGTGAATCAAAATGCACCTTTTGCACCTAAAGTAATAAATTTTCAACTTATGTACCAAAATTGCCACTCATATTTGCGTAATTGTCACCACCTATTTATTACTTCCCTCGTCCATGTAAATATGTAATAACTTCTCATTTTGTCATTTTCGATGTTTCAAACAAAACTTCACATTTTCTTTCTTGACAACCATCTCACCCAACTTTAATATTAAATATACTCAAAAATAAACCCACTAACATCATTTTATCCAACTTCCAACTATAAAAATCAATCCGAGTGACCCACTAGTATCATTTTATCCAAAAATAATATTTTCTCCACCAAAAAAGTGAACGGAAAGTTATTTCCGAAACGGATGAAGTACATTTTTTCACTCATAATACCAAATACTCCAAAATATTAATCGGGAAATGTTGTAGGAAGTGCAACTTTGTAAATGAATATTGATTGAGGTACAATTCAAACAAATTTTGATGATATCCACACTTAATGTTCCATCTTTACCCTTAAAGATTATTTTATAGTCAGACTTACCAAAAAAAGAGTAATTTAAATTTAAAATATCATTTATTACATTAACATACCCTTTTAATGTGCATTTACATTCAATTGATTATCTCAATTAAATGGAAAAATTATAGAATTGATATAGATTTTATCAATTCTATTATTTTGCATATATTGCACATTGTTTTAGTGCAAATTTTATGACCTCACTTAAAAAAATGTAAATGTCTAACTATATTGATATATGCAGCTTTTTTTTCAACATATATCAGCTACGGAAAAGATCTATGTAGTTTAGTATTTAACGGTAGACATATGTTAGTACACAAATGTTAAACGCAACACCAATTATTTGCATACTTACCAAAAATGCCCCTAACTCAAAAAAAACTTTAAAAATTAACGTAAAATCGAAATAACTCGTTTACACAAACACAATAACATTAACATGCACGACTGAATACAAATTTCAACAATAAAAAACATCGAAAAATTTTCCCTTTTTTTTTTTTTGTGAAAAGTGGAAAAAGTTGAAAAATATGTAGAGAAATTGGGGAAAAAGAAAGAAAAAAATAAAAGCTGCAAAAAAAAACATGAAATGGCCAGTTCTCAAAACCGGCCATTTTTGAAATGGCCGGTTTTGAGAACCGGCCATTTACATTTTTTTTTTTTTTTGCAGCTTTTAATTTTTTCTTTTTTTCTTTTCCAAATTTTTTTTTCCAATTAAATGGCCCGTTTGACCGGCAATTTTTTTTTAAAATTTAAATTTATTTATTTTGAATTTGCAACTTTAACTTTAATTCGAACTTGAATCGAAATGCTTCCGAATAAAAGGTTACAATTTGAACACGAACGAACTTGAATAGAAAACTATTCTTTTAACAATTATTTATTTATTTATTTTACATAAAGAACTATTTCAGTAAAAGTGGAATCATATTTATTTAATTACGGCAACATGAATTTTCACTCATTTCACTATAAATACGGAACACAATATAAAATTGAAAGCATAAACTAGAACAAAAACCATTGGCGTAGCCGAACGGAATAATGTTGCATCCAATGGCTTATTGTTTCCTCTCTAGCAGATTCCCATGACATCCATAATGGTGGAAGTGGGCATTCATCTATCACGCGCAACCTAAGTGATTGTTATCAACAAATCCCATTGTCCACTCTTCATCTGTCGATGGAGGTTCCGGAGATGGTGAGTCCATCTGTGAACGACACTCCAATGGAAAATATGTAAGACTCCCAGTCTTTGCATAGCAGCTCAAGACCCGTTGGTACGTTGTAGCTGTAAGAAAGCCCATATCCGGGAGTGTATACCACCATGGGTTGTTACATGGGCCTGCAAACCAGTTCAAACGACTAGTTATTTCCGTGACCCTTTGTTGCCCCATTTCTGCGACGTAAAGCTCCATGTGGTTGTTCAACTCCTCCATAAGTTCCTGCCTGACGTCTGGCCACCGGTCTTGTGACTGGTATTGGAGTTGTGCTATGACCCTAAAATCGCAGTTTCCATCGGAGACGACATTAGTCCAACCTCTAATGAAGTGTACAGTTTGTTGCGGCATTTGGCACTGGTATTTAAATGATCTACCAGTACTTGCTTGCGAACCTGAACCTGCATTGCTTGGGGTGGAATTCCGTCGTGATTGATTCGCGTGTTGGTGCTCTCAAGCAGATGGGATCCTACTCCCTGTTTCTAGTCGCCTACCTCTTCATTGGTTTACGATTGGCTCCTCCAAGAACGATTGACGCCTTTTCGAATCGTCAAACGATCTCAATTCCTCCTCCGTGGCGCCTCATTGCGGTCCTCGCCAGTCATTAAACTGTTCCGTACACTCACGCCTAGTTTCGTGGTTCCCCATGAAGAGTTCTCGAACACGTTTAGATCGTGAACCGGGTGGACGGTCATCCTGTTTCTCAACTTGACGGCCAATTGACATGCGCACATTAGTCCAAAACTTGTGCGCAATGTGTGATCGCAATCACTGGGATTAACATCGTCCATTTCTTTCACCATTTTGTCAATGGCAAGATGTGAAACCACACCTCCCAGCATACGGAAGATGTGACTTGTTGTGGAATGAGGCTTAATCGTAAGAGATCTCTCAAACTCTGTGCGGATCGCATCAAAATGCATTTCAAGTAGGCCATGCAGTTTCGGGAATGCCCGGTGAAACTTTTGATTTGAAGGACCCAACCACAACTTGTACCTGGCGTGAGCAGATTCGACTCTGCAACCAATTTACAGTGTTGAAATGTCAGTTTCGGCATAACTGTAATTGTAGGCTAGTAGTGCAATACGAAATAAACTAATGTACGAGTGGCTTTATGACGATAAATAGAATTACCTGTTGGTCGTGTTTGTGTCGTAGTGTAGGATGTTCTTGGTCCAAGCGAGGACAAATCGCTCACGGTATGGGTCCAACCATGTACTCCGTACGTACTCCATGACAGCCGATAGTCTTCGCCAGGCCTCCGCCATTTCTGCAACAGCCTGCTCATGGAGTTCCGCAGTCTTTGCATGCACGATGCGATCCCATCTGGATTTTACTGCTCCTTGATACTTTGTGGAACCACACAACTTGTTTACTTTAGCCTGCACATCCTTTGCTATGTGCCTCCGACACAGTAGGTGTGCTGCTTCTGGAAATACGATATTAATCGCATTCATTGCCGCTAACTCTCTGTCGGTAACAAAAACCCCCGGTGAGACACCACACTCAGCAAACAACTCCCGCAATTGTGTAAGCCCCCACACATAACTTGACGTCCTTTCGTTCGTGAGGAAAATGAAAGCTATGTGATAGTTTTGCCCAGTGGGTAAGACGCCAATCAATTCCACCAAAGGCATGTCGTACAAATTTGTCTTGTAGGTTGCATCCATGAGGACAACTTGCGGGAACAAACGGATCATCTCCCTTGTATTAGGAGGAGCTAAGAAAATTCCCTCCAATATGTTAGTACCCTGCACTTGTGAGTGTGTAAATATATAATGATGTTTTTCCAACATATGCAAGAAATAATCCATTGGGGCCATCGATCCCATCTCCATACGTTGATATTTCTGGTCAGCATTGTATATGTGTCGTAGGACACTACCGTTGTTTGTAAACTCCCTTTTGAGTTTCCTGAGAATTTCTCTAGGTGGCATTCCGAACTGCAGCATTTCAATCACTCGCACGAACTCTTCCTCATTCAGCTTCGAACTGGACGTGTGCCAATGGGAGTAATTCCCGAGTGCATGATTGTGTTTCTCGTGGCCCTCTCTGATAGCAACTCTCCACTCCCCTGGATACCTCTCATGCAGCTTAACCTGAAATTGACAATTGTGCTTCTTAGTCCCAACTGCATTTCTGGATTTCACTTCGGGATCACTTGAAGACGTGTTTCTATAGGCCCCACCACGCTCACAACTCATGTATTCGTGTCTTGGTTTCGAATGTGAGATCGCAAAAAAGGTATTGTTTTCTCGACCAACAGCACGAACCCAAGTTTCTGCAGCTTCACGAGTATCAAAACTCTAATTGTTTTGGAAAAACTGACTGCAATCTGGAAAAACAGCCGCATCATCGGATGAAATATATGAAACAAGTGAGTGACTCATAGTATACGTGTTTGGGATTTGAAGTGTTTCGGGTTTGAAGTGTTTGATATTTGAAGTGTTTAGAGTAGAATGTTTGTTTGAATCAAGTGTGGAGTTTTTTAAAATGATGGTGGGGGTGGGGGGGATTTTATAGAAGTGTAGATACGTCACGTGAATCGATATGTCACGTTAATCGATATGTCACGTAAACCGATATGTCACGTTAATCGATATGTCACGTAAACCGATATGTCACGTTAATCGATATGTCACGTTAATCGATATGTCACGTAAACCGATATGTCACGTTAATCGATATGTCACGTAAACCAATATGTCACGTTAATCGATATGTCACGTGAATCGATATGTCACGTAAACCGATATGTCACGTGAACCGATATGTCACGTTAATCGATATGTCACGTGAATCGATATGTCACGTAAACCGATATGTCACGTGAACCGATATGTCACGTTAATCGATATGTCACGTGAACCGATATGTCACGTTAACCGATATGTCACGTTAATCGATATGTCACGTTAATCGATATGTCACGTAAATCGATATGTCACGTTAATCAAAATATCACGTAAACCGATATGTCACGTTAATCGATATGTCACGTTAATCGATATGTCACGTACACCGATATGTCACGTAAAACGATATGTCACGTACACCGATATGTCACGTAAACCGATATGTCACGTGAACCGATATGTCACGTGAATCGATATGTCACGTTAATCGATATGTCACGTTAATCGATATGTCACGTGAACCGATATGTCACGTGAATCGATATGTCACGTTAATTGATATGTCACGTGAACCGATATGTCACGTGAATCGATATGTCACGTTAATCGATATGTCACGTGAACCGATATATCACGTGAATCGATATGTCACGTTAATCGATATGTCACATTAATCGATATGTCACGTGAATCGATATGTCACGTAAACCGATATGTCACGTCAACCGATATGTCACGTGAATCGATATGTCACGTTAATCGATATGTCACGTGAATCGATATATCACGTAAACCGATATGTCACGTTAATCGAAATGTCATGTAAACAGATATGTCACGTGAATCGATATGTCACGTAAACCGATATGTCACGTGAATCGATATGTCACGTGAATCGATATGTCACGTGAATCGAAATGTCACGTTAATCGATATGTCACGTAAACCGATATGTCACGTGAACCGATATGTCACGTAAACCGATATGTCACGTGAATCGATATGTCACGTAAACTGATATGTCACGTTAATCGATATGTCACGTGAACCGATATGTTACGTGAACCGATATGTCACGTTAATCGAAATGTCACGTGAACCGATATGTCACGTTAATCGAAATGTCACGTTAATCGATATGTCACGTAAACCGATATGTCACGTAATCGAAATGTCACGTGAACCGAGGGCTTTTGGTTCTATAAATAATCTCCACATACATCACATTTTTACACCACAACTCTCCATTCAAACGTTCTTCTTCCTTACAACATACTATCAAATACTTTGCAATCCAATCAGTGTTAAATGTCAGGAATCTGGAAAGTAAAGTTATGATAATACATTAATAAACCGTAGTATATTTGATTGCTTATCTTTCTCTATGAATTCTAACACTCCGACTATTCTCATTTCCGTACAGAAACTCAGTAAAGGCGGTTCATCCAAAGATGGCGGTGCTGAAGATAAAAGACGGGGCAAGAAGAACGTAAAGGATATCCCGTCGGTACCAGTCGACCAGTATTCTGGACACTTGAGAGAGATTCGTGGATGGGAAAGAGGGCCCATACCTGCTTCAGCGAGAGCTAGAAGGTCCAAATTGATGGCCAATGAAGAATTAAGTTCTGATGATACGGAGAACTTAATAGAGGACTCCTACGAGTCACCCGAAGCTATCGACACACAAACAAGGAACAGACTTGAAAGTGAAATCCCTCTGCAACAGGGGGCATATGACTTTCGAGATGACACATCGCCTGAAGCGGGTAACAATTTTAACACCAATTCATACCGGCCATCTACACATTTCAACCAACCCAATTCGTACCGGGCATCTCCGCATTTAAATGATGATGTCCCTCCATTCAACGTATCTGGTTATTCTCAAATGAGTGACCCCACTGAAGGAGAGGGTGGAAGCAGCCAGTGTGGAGAGGAAGCTCCTAATAATGCCACTAATCAACCCTGGAGACCGCTAACACAAGGTATTGATGGAGGCCCGACAAATGCGGAGTTACTCACAGGATTTCTAGGCCACATCGCTCACTCCATATGGATGGGAAATGTAAGTCATTTAATTCCATATCTTTAAAATCCGAGTATTCATATTTACTATTGTTAACTCATTCTTATTTACTATTTACGTTAAAATGCCACAGGACCGCGATATTCTAGAGGGGTTTCAGCAATACCGTAAATTAAGCAAGTTCAAAGACTATTTAAACGACGATGTCTTGACTGTTGTCGACAACAGCCATCTCTCACACTTGCCCAGCTCTATGCACCCGAAGATCAACATGCCTTTGATTAGTGCATTTGTTGAGCGGTGGCATCCTGAAACTAATAGCTTTCACTTGCCATTCGGTGAGATGACTATAACCCTGCATGATGTCCACTATCTGTTAGGAATTCCTGTTCATGGTCGTGCGGTTAAGGTGGAAATGAACCACCCAGAGACGCTCAAGCTCTCATTATCAACTCATATGCAACTGAATGATGCATCATTGAAGGCCAACTTTAAAAGTGCTGGGTTCAAGCGTAGCACAATTGAGGCCGTTTTAAAAGCACAAACTCTTCCACCTCCTTCACATGCTATCATGTACTTGTTGTGGTTGATAGGCACATCGCTATTTGTCGACAAGAGTGGTCATCGAGTACCGGTCGGATTTCTACCGTTCCTACATCAGCTGGATGAGGTTCATATACGCATGGGGAGTCACGACTTGCCAATCAGTATAGACATTTGGGAATTGCATCACGTATTGACTGCAAACAAATAGATGGATGTCTCTCACTCGTGCAGGTTTTTTACATCCCGTATATTATTTATACATTTTTTCGTAACTTTAAAAAAGAATACATTTTTTATTGAAGTCTTTATACGATTTCAGATGTGGATCTACAAGCACTTTCCTAGTTTTGAATCATGGAACTTGGGAACCATCGACCAAGATCAAACTGCTCTACATCTTGCATACAGAAGTGCCCTGGACAATGTTCCTGCAAATGAAGTCTGTCATGAAATTTATCACGCTAGTCTTCATTAACATTTAAACTCTATTATGATTATTTACTTATGTTACTTACCTCATATGTAATAGGTTATTTGGACACCATATGGACAAAGAGCGGAGGAAGTCCCCCATTTCTCAATTTAGGGGAATTATTCATTGTTTAAAGATTACGGAGGCTTACATGCCAGACCGTGTTATGCGCCAGTTCGGATACCCCCAATTCATTCCTCAACCACTCATAACACCAATGATTGTGCAAAGGCCACCACAACCTTCACTCTATCGATGTTCTTATCGTCCTGGAGACTCATTTGAGAACTTTCAGACCGCTCAATGTAATTTCCATCTCCAAACACTTCGAGTTCATTACGGACCTGAAGCTCTTCCAGCGTATCAGGACTGGTTTCGCCCAAGGACGCATATGCAAGTGACACGCCAAGAATCATTTACTCGAAGGGCACATTACCGACCAGCCAACATGAATCCTACCGTGGTATGGTTCCTAAACATTCAATACATATACATACACGACGTTACCATTTCATCAAATCCTTACGTTCTGTGTTTTTTATTTGTAGAGGATACAATGGCTCGGGGCTAAACTTGCACAAATAAGCGGGCGTTATATGAGCCAGAAAGACGTATTCGACATTGTCGATGAAATTTGTGAACACTTTGAAGATGTTATTCCATTACGTAGTCAATAGTCATGGCATGTAATATTTTCTATTCAAGTTCGTTCGTGTTCAAATTGTAACCTTTTATTCGGAAGCATTTCGATTCAAGTTCGAATTAAAGTTAAAGTTGCAAATTCAAAATAAATAAATTTAAATTTTAAAAAAAATATTGCCGGTCAAACGGGCCATTTTAATTGGAAAAAAAAAGAAAAAATTAAAAGTTGCAAAAAAAAATGGAAATGGTCGGTTCTCAAAACCGGCCATTTTTGAAATGGCCGGTTTTGAGAACCGGCCATTTCGTTTTTTTTTTTGCAGCTTTTAATTTTTTCTTTTTTTCCCCCCAATTTCTCTACATATTTTTCAACTTTTTCCACTTTTCACCAAAAAAAAAAAAGCGAAATTTTTTCGATGTTTTTTATTGTTGAAATTTGTATTCAATCGTGCATGTTAATGTTATTGTGTTTGTGTAAACGAGTTATTTCGATTTTACGTTAATTTTTAAAGTTTTTTTTGAGTTAGGGGCATTTTTGGTGAGTACGCAAATAATTGGTGCTGCGTTTAGCAAAAAAGGTGTTGCGTTTAACAACACCCATGTTAGTATCGCCACTGACATATGTCTGCAATGATACTGATATGTGTCTACAAGTCTCAGATTTTGAACATGTCCGTTAATAATACATACATATGTATGTATTGACACTAACATATGTATGAAATAATATTGATATATGTCAACAGTTACATTTTACATTACTCCAGCTTAATTAATGTCTTCATAATAAATTTTGTAACTGACATTGAATAAGGGTATGATTGTCTCTTCATATTTATCAATAATCAATCATAACCACACATTTAACAATGTTGTACCAGGATCAACAAAAAAAAAAAAGTGTGTTGTCTCTTAATCAATTCTTTTCCCCAAAGTTGTACTACTTTCTACTTTGGCCTAATCTATTTTTTTCACTCAAGTTCATTACTATTTCACCTACATTTTTCACTTCCCCAAGAAAATTAAATGCCCACTTTTTACTCCACCTTCCCATCTACTTTGACATTCACTAAATTAATGGCTCAACCACAAAATTTTAGACACATTATTAGGATTGATATAAGAGCATCAATTATGTGGGGTATAGGGTAATATTACCATAAATGTAAATGACCTTCCCATTAACTTTGACATTCACTAAAATAATGGCTCAACCACAAAATTGAAGACACATTATTAGGATTGATATAAGAGCATCAATTAAGTGGGGGTATAGGGTAATATTACCATAAATGTAAATGCGAAGCTTCCATTGGGACGACTAAAATGGCAATATGATAAGTTTTTCATGGGATGGTGGAAATACATGTATGTAATGACCCGACCACTAATCGATCGAGCCCCAGCCGTTTGGACCAACGCGGTTACTCACGTACTGCTCTCTGGGTGATATGCTAGCCCCACTATGCCAACATATATCCCCTCCCGCACACTCTATCCCCACTCATGTGCTAACCGAATTACTTCCCAGTTGGTCACCCATCATAAGATTGCTCTAAAAAGAGCACGCTTAACTTTGGAGTTCCTATAATGAATTCCTGGAAAGAAATGTGCAGCTTGTTGGTGAGTATCGTTCTCAATCCCTTTAAACTCTCTTAACGTAACTTGAAACGTTAGGGCGTTACAACATGACTATTAAAAGGTTGAGGGACAAATTTTCTCCTACGATTCCTTTTGTTCTGCTAGTATCATTGAGCGTATTATATTGTAGTGCTCTTTTTTTGTCTCTCACTTTATTTTTGGATTCCTATCAAATGATCCAGGACTAAATATGAGACCTGAAGAATATAATCCAAAGTGTATTTCTTGGTTTATTTTTGAATTTTAGTAGGGCCAACTATTCATCATTTTACAGGAAGGGGGTTTTATTTTATGACCAATCAATGTAAATAATTAACAAGCGGGTTTCTTGAAGTTATAAGAAAATCGACTGATGTTGACATTGAAAATACTACTAAAAATTAAAGTAGTATCGCTGAAAACCTTAATAAAGATCTTGAAAATTTGGGGGACACTAGTGATTTGGTTAGATCTCACGAAAGAAGTCCGCTTTTCTCTTTCATCCCAACCAAGGTCATACTGAAGTATAGAGTGACGACCTTAGAGACTCTCCATTGTTAGAAAGACTTTCTTTTTACATCCTTCATATCCCTATATAGATTCGATTTGTTTAAGCGATGTAACCCTCTAATTCTAATTAGGCTTATTGATGGGTTGAACACCTGAACTCCCTACTCCCTTTGTCCTCAAATATTCTTATTCAACCAGGACCTTCTTCGGCGGAAATGAATCAGTCCTTGGAAAACCCCAGAGAACCCTCTTCCCCTAGAATCCATTCTCATGACCTGACAAAAAGTTCATGCAAGATCCATTCTCATGACTGGACATCCATAAAAGAAATAGGAAGTAAAACTGCCATAAGAGGGAAAGGCCCTATTATGTAGCTAGCAGAGACTGACGATCATATGAGAATGAAGGCAAGAGAAAGGATTCAGAATACGAAGACTGATGCCCTATTTGCCTCATGAACCTTGTTTAGCATAGAACACTTGCGCCAGCAAACATAAAATACCAAAGAGGAAAATAAGTCGTGCCGACTTCAATAAGCACAACTCTGGGAAATAAAAAAAGAGTATACCCTAGGAGAAGTTGTGGCAAATCTGAAAATATAGGAAGAGAAATAAGGAGATAGAAGGGGGAGAATAGAAGGCTTCCTGGAAAGTGAAGAAGAAAAGAAACGATTATCGACTATACGTACATCTTTTGTCACAGTAATTGGTGTACTATATTTGTCTTGGCGCCAAATTGCCCCCAATTCGTCATCTTCTAGGGTTTCTCCAATACGGAAATGCACCTAAACCAATCTGCAAATGTAATTGAAATGTGCGTTTGGAGGTCCCAAACGCATCGAAAATGCATCGTGTCAAACTGCTACCAATCATTGCGATTCGTGGTCAAACTGCATCTGCAAACACTACAAATGCATTCGGGCCTTAGATGTGCAATTTGACCAAGGCCAAATGCGTTTCGAAACCAATCAGGCCCTTATGTACTTGACACGAGGAAGGTAGAGTCTTGCTTATATGTAGCTTATTCCTCTTTACTAAATCTAAAGACTTTTTGTTCCAAAAAAAAGTATGGGATATAAATAGGCCCTTGTTAAACGCAGTACATATTTTACTAAACGCAAGACACTTTTTGAAAAATTATAATAATAGTCCAAAGTTTAATAAATTCACAATTAAGTCCCAAAAGACTTACAAATGACAAAAAAAAAAAACAAAATTCTAACAACATAAACTAAATTACCCAACACCTTCATTCTTCAATCTTCATCTTCACTAAAGATTAAACAATTTCAACGGATTAAGGTTAATTTCTAATTATTCTTCTGCAAATTGACATACCATTTTGTTAGATTCACCATTAAATTAGATAATTCGACACGAAGCAAGGAGTGATTGCTCCTAGAAGGAGGCGGGAAGAGAGTTGTGCGGCCTGCCAAGTTGCAGGCTGCCACGCTGCTGCGGCCTGCAACTTGGCAGGCCACATCAGCTTAGTGGCAGGCGGCTAACCTGCTGCCGCCTGCCAAGTTGTAGGCCGTAGCAGATTCGCCGCCCCTGGCAGGCGGCTACAATGCTGCAGCAGCTTAGTAGGCAGGCGGCCCTTTTTGGGTCGGCGGGGTGATACTGTTTCGAAGATGTATGAGTCTAGTTTTATAGGAATTTTGAATTTTATGATTTGCATATCCGATGAAGAATGTACATTAATTTTACCAAAACTGCTTAAAATCGTCAAAACACACAATTTTCACTCTTGCTGAACTGAAAATCAGTTTTTTTCTCGGATATAACTAGACCTCTTGGGATATATCATTTCGAAGATGTACGAGTCTAGTTTCATAGGAATTTTGAATTTTATGATTTTCATATCGGATGAAGAATCTACATCAATTTTACTAAAACTGCTTAAAACCGTCAAAACACACAATTTTCACTCTTGTTGAACTGAAAATCAGTTTTTTCTCGGAGATAAATAGACCTCTTGGGTTATATCATTTCGAATATATACGAGTCTAGTGTTATGGGAATTTTGAATTTTATGATTTGCATATCGGATGAAGAATCTACGTCAATTTTACTAAAACTGCTCAAAACACACAATTTTCACTATAGTTGAACTGAAAATCTTTTTTCTCTCAGACGTATCTAGACCTTATGGGCTATATTTTTTCGAAGATATACGAGTCTAGTTTTATAGAAATTTTGAATTTTATGATTTGCATATCGGATGAATAATCTACGTCAATTTTACTAAAACTGCTCAAAACTGTCAAAACAAACAATGTTCACTCTAGTTGAACTGAAAATATGTTTTCTATCGCACATAACTAGACCTCATGGGCTATACCGTTTCGAAGATATACGAGTCTAGTTTTATAGGAATTTTTAATTTTATGATTTTCTTATCGGATGAAGAATCTGCATCAATTTTACTAAAACTGCTTAAAACTGTCAAAACACACAATTTTTACTCTAGTTGAACTAAAAATCTATTTTCTCTCAGACATAACTAGACCTCATGGGCTATAACGTTTCGAATATATACGAGTCTAGTTTTATAGAAATTTTGAATTTTATGATTTGCATATCGGATGAAGAATCCACGTCAATTTTACTAAAACTGCTCAAAACTGTCAAAATACACAATTCCATTAAAATATATAATACAAGACGATGCTTGTATATGTGGCCTGCATTTTTTGCCGGATTCCGGCCAATTTTTATTAAAGAAAGAAAGAAATAAATAAATAGACTTTTTTTTTGTAAATAAAACTTACCCAATGACCATCATAACGTTCATAATCTCCGTTTATGTTTGAAGTTATGTTTAGAATGTGTTTCTGGAAGTTTGAAATGGTGACTTCATATCGTAGGATAGTTTTAGTACATTTTTACAACTTTGAAAATTATTGGATCTTTTTGTAAATTATTGAACTTTAGACTATTTTTGTAATTTTTTAAAAAGTGACATGCGTTTAGTAAAATGTGTCTTGCATTTAATATTGCCTTATAAATAAGGAGAGTGCACGATATACTTAGAATGGAAGAGAGATGGTTTTGTTATTGTTTAGGAAAATCAAGTATTTTACAAGAATTGAACATATAAAGTAAGTTATATAAATGATAAAAGTTGAAAAATGTATAAGATATAAATAAAAAAGTAAGAACAAAAGTGATTATTGGGGTTTAATTTTATGATATTTTTATATTAATATTTATTAAGCGGACGTCTATTGTATGAAAACATGTACTCCGGATAGATTAACTCGATATATTCGTATTTACTTTATTGGAGTACGCATAGATTACCTGATGGAGGGAGTATATCTACCGTAACGCCCCGCTTTAAATATGAAACTTTCATTAAAATAATAATTACATTTTGTTATATTTATATTTTAAAATTAAGTGAAAAACACTTCCATGGGTATTTAGCGTTAAATGAAAGTCGAAAAATCAGGAAACATTTTGTTACATGAAAACGTCCTAAATTAGTGAGATACTACTACACAAAATAGGAAACTCTTTTGGACCATGGTGCAATTTATCTTGCCAAAAGTTGCAATATACACTGAGACTCCTAAACTAGCGGCTAATCTTTGATCATCTATCTTCCTTTTTATCATCTTTTTCATATCTCTACGTTATCTTTACTTCCACCATCAAATTGATAGAAGATAGCAAACAGCTTACTACATCATCAGCTCAATGGGTTTGATCGAAATTGAGGGATTCATCTACTATTTTCATTTCTCTTTCACTAATCACATTTCACTTTCACCATTTCACCTTCACTCTTCTAGAACCAAAATTGATAAGATTGATGGTGGATTAGATCGACTCAAGCAGCTGCTGTCAAACGTATCCACCTATCGATCGACTTGGGAAGTTCAGTAGATTGATGAAGCAATTCAAGTTGATCAAGTAAGACAGGTTTGTGAATTCCTGTTCACTTATCTCTCTCACGTTATTGAGCTTGAAACATGCAGTTGCTTTCCTTCTCTATTTAAAGACCAATTTCCAGCCTTGATTCTCAAACCCAGCAATTCAACAATCAAAGTTACATAGTGAGGCATAGAAGAAATCCTAGCTTGGTCCGAGAACCGGGTATCTTGAGGTAATCTTGTATGTTTTCTTATTCTTTCCCAAACTTGTAAACGGAGTGATCTTCAATTTTGTATTATCTCTGTTCTGATTACCTGGAGATATTTTGGGTCTAATGGAATTCAAATTTATATTTATTTTGGAAGAAACTATTTCTGGTAGTGTTCTATTTTATTCATATATAATATATGGGCTGGGGTTGTGATGGATAAACTATTGTTTTGATGAAATATATAAGAGGTGTTTCTTGAAAGGGCTAGTGTTAAATTGATACCACAAAACTTACATTGAGAGCAAATTTATTAAATTTACTTTTCTACCCTTATATTATCACTCTCAAAGTCTCAATTCCATATTTTACAGATTCACTTTCTCGAATCTCTCTCAAGAACTTTTCCCAAATACCGGTAATAAATCGCGGCAAAACTATGGAGGATAAACTTCAAAGAGAATCTGATCATCATAATCTTCCTTCAATACAAAATACAGGCTATTTTTTGCAAAATATATTCCTATTCTTCTCATATCACTCTTGAAGGTGGAAAAACGAAATTTATGCGACGGAAGAGATCAGGATGCACATATACGCTTCTGAATTTTTCATGTACATTGATTTTTTTTGAGAAATTTTACTAATTCTTTCATGGATAGTGAGAACAGAATGTAAAACATTGAGGTATGGAGTATGCTGTGATTAATTTTTTGTTATTAGCAGGTTGGTTGAAGGTTTTTTTTTTTTTGGAACTCGAATGTACTTTCATTATCCAAAAACAAATACAAAGCAAAAGGCAATCCAAAACGATCCAGCCTGACACAGCAAGGACTAAAGAGTTAGGAAAATCTACTCTATCATCAAGCACCCAACACGGGTCTTTAACTCAGGAACTTTCCAAGCTCTATAAACTATTACATCGATAATCTTTCTAGCAATTCTATTATTTGCAGGATTTCCGGGGATTCTATCAAAGCAACATTCATTCCGAAAGATCCAAGTTTCATAAACCGTCTCGGTGAAAGCTAGCTTAAGGAGCTTGGCCCTCCATCCCTTACCTCGAGTTGTAGGCAGGATCCACAGAGTTTCAGCGTGCCAATCTCTTGGTGTGTGTTGTACTTTGAGCCATCTAAGTACCTCTGTCCAGATTGCACAAGGGATGGAGCATGCAAATAACAGGTGAGCTTGTGTCTCCACCTGCTGGCAGAAGCAGCAGGCTGCTGCGGCTAGTAGTCCAAATCGCAGCAGTCTCTCTTTGGTTGCTAACCGTTCATTGCAAGCGAGCCACAAGACCATTTGAGCTCTTGGTCTTGCTACATTCCTATAGAATAGAGTTCTCCACGATACCCCATTGCCGGCTTCCTGTAAATCTTTATAGATAATGCTAGTTTTGAACTTAGGACCTGTCAACATGGCGTCCCAACTGGTGTTGTGTTGGGTTAAGGATCGACACTTCATTATTCCTTTGAAAATCCATGAACAAGATTGGGGTACATCATCAATCATCATCCTGTCTTGTGGCATATAATAAACGTGAACCCATTTGACCTAAAGATTGTCCTGTTTTCCGCATAGATTCCAAAGTAGTTTCATCAGGCAAGCTTTGTTCCAATCCTGTAGTGCAATAATCTGCAACCCTCCCTTCGACTTAGGCTTGCAAATTTTCTCCCAAGCCACCGGGGATTTACGGGTGATTGAGTCACTATTAGACCAGAGGAAGGACCTACAAATTGCTTCGATATTTTGCAAAACACCCTTGGGAAGAGGAAAGCATTGTAGCCAGTAATTAGCTACAGCGAATAACACACTCTTAATCAGTTGCCAGCATAGCTGAGTAGTTTGGCACTCCAATGCTTTATTCGTGCAACTATCTTATCAATCAAAGGTTGACACTGTAGTACTATCAGCTTCTTACTTGTAAGGGGAACCCCTAAGTATCGGAAAGGAAGTGTACCTTCACAAAATCCTGTAATCAACTGGATCTCGGCCTTCACAGCATCAGCTACTGCCCCATAATAAATGCTGCATTTGGCCGGATTCACTCTAAGCCCCGTAGTCTTGGAAAATTTATTTAACTTGTCCATTACAAGTTGCACAGAGATCACATCACCTCTCGAGAAAAGTAGTAGGTCATCTGCAAAACTAAGATTGATAATCTGCAAGTTCTCACATCTGGCATGGAAGTTATAATTAGGGATATGCTTCAATTCCTGTAATGTCCTGTATAAATATTCCATAACCAGCACAAAGAGCAGAGGAGAGATGGGATCCCCCTGTCGTAGTCCTCTCTTTGGTTGAAGGTTAGTCTAGTTAGTTATGACTTCTAATGTTATTCTAAGGTTTTTTTATCTATATCTATATTGCAAGCCTTGTGGTTAAGCCATGTGTCATGCTGACGTGGCACTATTGAGCATTCCTATTGATCAGTTTTTTTTCCAAATGTATTTTGATTGGTTGTTAGAATTTCAAATTTGGTATGTTGGTGGTGGAACATTTTAAGTATTTAATACGTAGTGCACCATATAACTCCCATGATTTATTTTTAGTATGTTGAATCCATATATAATTTTTATTTAATCTCATATATATATTTATCTACAAAACTCCAAAAAATATTTTCAACGTATATATAGATTCACCGCGACAAGACGAATCCATAGACACCAAACTTGAATATTTTAATAATTAATTAAATTATTTATATATTAAATTAAATATTATGTAGGTTTATTAAATGATAGAAATAATAAAATTTAAAAAATAGAGCATTTATTAAATACTTAATACTCCCTCTATTTATCAAAGAAATCAATATTTATTTAGGTATACAATTACAATTGTATACTTTAAAAATTAGCAATAAAGTAACGTATTTGATTAAATAAAAACCATCATCTTATCAGCATTTACGTGAATTCTCACACGTTTTCTACTTTTTACTCATTATTTATTCAAATATTACCTTCTATCTTATATACTCACTATATGAAACATTTTGAATATAAATTTCACAGATATTTACAAAACCCACCCCTCCAAGATGGCCAATTTGCAGATTGATACCTGATGTTTGAACAATTACAAAATCCGCCCTTGCATTTTTAAAGTAATTACATATAAACCCAAAAATTCGAAAATTCCCTATTTTTATTTTATTTTACCATTACATTTATTTTCACTTTCTATTTTATCATTTATTTTTAATCATTCCATTTAAATATTTCATTACTTCATATTTTAAACCCCCATTTTCCCTTCTTCTCCAAAACTCCTCACCTCTACTTCCACCATCATCTCGACCACGACTCCACCCTTCTTCACCACCACCACCACGCACAAATACCATGGAATCTTCATCACCAGTCCACCACCACGAACCACCATGGATGCTCGAAATTGAGCTTCCATGGAAGCTTCAAGAGAGCTTCATGTCCATGGAAGCTCAAATTGACGAGCTTCCATGGACATGAAGCTCATCAAGCTTCCATGGAAGCTCAATCGAGTTTCCATGGAAGCTCTTCTCCTACATCTTCTTTTTCTATTTTTATGTTTTTAATTTTAATTTTAATTTGTTAAAAAATTCTGAAAGCTCGAAGAGCTTCCATGGAAGATGGAAGCTCTGGCCGGAGCTCCAGACATTTTTTTTAAAAAATGTTTTTTTAAATAATTAAATGTGGGAGTTTGTTGAATTTTCGAATAATTTGAGGGTTGATTTCAAATATGTTTTTGGATGATAATATGAGCAAAATTTATAATTGGGTATATTTTGTTAAGTTTAAAATATAAGGGGCTCTACTGTAATAAAACTTACAATTGTAATTTTATTTTTCCATTAAGTTTTGTTTTACTATGTATTTTATCTTTTCTTTTTCTCAAAACGAAACTTTAATGTTGGTCAACGATTTTGGGTGTGGGCGTAATTGTCAAACATCTTATGAATCAGTAATTGACAATCTTCTGTGAGTCTATTTGTATATGACCCATAAATTTCAATTTATATATATTGAGGTTGTTATGATTGAAAATTAACTTTATTAGATTATTAATGCATTATTTTAAGGATAAAATAAGTAAAGTCGGCAAAAGATCTTAGGTGTTGCATAGCCAACTGTGGCAGCAGATTGGTTGCCGCCTAATCTTGGTATCATATTAGCTAATTTTGATGCTACAGTTGAGTACGTAGAGCCTACATAGGGGTGGTATTAATTAGTGTTGTTGCTAGGCATCAACCGGGTCAATGTTAGAAAGTGCGGAAGGTTTAACTGACCAATATTAGCAACTGAATTGGTTCGAAATTCTGAGTGGCAACATGTAGTAATTAATTAAAGGGGATTTCTCTTTGGGGATTAAATCTCTTGAGTCTACATATTATAGATTTGCGTCTTTTTTTCATTATAGAAGAAACCGAGGCATTTGATGTAGAATTTTATCCATTAGTAGTCGCTATGCTCTAATTTTATTTTTGTTTTTTTTCATGATCAATCTTTCGAACTATTTTTCAATTACATATTTGTTTTCGAACAACACCTAGATGTTGAAACGTTTCCTATATTCTCAAATCTCAACTGTTACCTTTAGTTGTGAAATGGGACATATGATTGTAAGCTTTATTTATTTGATAAACATGCATAGTTCTTGCTTGGAATTGGTTACATTTGAAACTCCTGATGGATAACAAATCGTCTAAATCGAGTAAGCGTTCTGATCTCAAGATCAGACTCCACGAGATTGAATAAATTTGAATGAGCGGAAATGTTCAAAATTATACTATTTTGAAAATATATTCTACATGTATTAGTTGTTTATTCATTAGGTACTCACTCAGTTCATATAACTGTTCTATCATCCGTGCACACAATAATATCCTTGCATTTACTTCAATGGATGGAAAATAGTCAAGGAAGTGAATAAACGAAAATGTTTATTGCTGTTAGATAGGTGGCTAAAATGATCACAAGATTGGCCCACTCTTGCCCAACCAATGACAAACTCCAAAATTTCGCCAAACGTTGCATATATGACACTGGACACGGAATTGACAACATGATCAATGCTCTCGGGTTCGTTTCATTAAACATCTACACTCAATTTTATGTATCTTTCACATATTTCGTTTCAAACAAATTATTAGTTATACATCATTTAGTATCTATTAGAATTACAGATACTCTATGATAAATAATTTATTTTATTATTATGGTAAAGACAAACCAATGAGGCTGGTGTGAAAAATGCTACTACAACATTGATCAAAATAATGGTGGAAGAGTACAATTCATATGCAAAAGTATACAAGACGGCCAGATATCGCATCTCCCTTGATAATGCCCATGAGGTAGGCCTTCAACTTAATGCAAGACGCCAGGGGATGAGCAAACTTACAATTTGCTTACTGCATCTGAATTAAATGATGCTATAGTAGAGGGTGATGTGATAACTTACATGCAAAATATCATATTATGGTTGATCAGATGAGGAATGGGGACCTGAAGCACATAACTTAGTTTCGATGCTACCTTATTTTTCAATATCCATTACTTTTCGTCCATGGAGAAGAAGGATGGTATATCGATATAGTATTGTGAGTAAGATGCCAAATCTTATTCTTCGGGAGTTCTTAATTAGCTTTAAGGATACAAGATAGGGAGAATGAATGTCATCAACTCATACTTAGCAGGACGTCATTATTACAATCATTATTGATTCTAGAGGAGATATTATATTTGGAGGACTTTATGCTCCGTTTTGAGAGCTAGAAGAGATCTGATTCTCGATGGATTCCTTAGGTATCATATCATTGATGCTTCCGAGGGTCTGAACTGCTCAATCAAGATTCGATATACCAATTGAAGATCCATTTAGACTTTGTATGCAGTAAGATTAAGCTTGATTCTGATGCAACCTGTCTACTCAAGGAAATGCAGATTATTATATGGGACGGGGCTACAATGACCTATATGCGTTGTTTTGAAGCGCTTGATAGGAGTTTGGAGGATTTTACGCACCGACCAGCCTCACCTGGTTATTGTATTTGTCAGAGAATTTAGACATATATCGCCAGTGGTTGCGGGAGGGTCTAGATCTGAGATTGTTGATGCAACAATATGCTCATCCAAAATTTGGAATTCGTGTGAGGTCCTCAGACTTACAAAGAACATGCGACTGCATGTAACTGAATATTTTTTTCACTTATGGTATGATTTTAGTAATTTGTATTTTTCTTTATATTTTGTAAAGTGTGTTTTGTGTTTTTAAGCTGGTACGTTAACAACTGAGATTCATGAGACTAGAGAATTCGCAAAGTGGATACTATGAGTTGGTGATGGAGTTGCCGACTATGATAATGACAATGAGGTTGATATCAAGATGCCAGAGGACATTCTTTTTCAAGAAGTGAGAGATCCTATTCCTACCATTGTACAAAGTACATATCTATCCTTACTTGAGCAGTAAGATTATGCTTGATTTTGATGTAACATGTCTACTCAAAGAAACAAAGCTTATTATATAGGACGAGGCTACAGCGACCAATATGCATTGTTTTGAAGTGCGTGATAGGAGTTTGAGAAATGTTATGCATCGACTAGCCACACCATATTTGGTGGTTTGATTATTGTATTTGGCGGAGACTTTAGATGAATCTTGCCAGTGGTTTCGCGAGGGTCTAGATCCGTCATTGTTAATATAACAATATGCTCATCCAAAATTTGGGAATTTAGTGAAGAGTATATTAGTGGTTTGAAAGGGGGAAGTCTATGGGAATTTGTGAGTTTTTTACGTCACCTTTTCGTAACCATGTTGTAATCACGCAGCATGTCGAGGCTTGAGTAAGTTTAGAACAAAACATGGACTTTATTATCAGACGACATTATGTACAATCAACAAAGGTTACTCAACAATCCTGGTACACTAAATTTAAATACTATATTACACATTCCCACATACAATGACAATCAGTTTAAATTTTCTATGTAATTGTCATGTAACGATAGAGAACTCTTCAGCTAGGTTTGAAATTCACTAATGAACAAATAAAAAACATTGCTATTATGCAAGTACAGAAGTTACCGAAGAAAAACTACAACAATCTCAGGTCATTTGACGATATGCCCGTGCCGGATGAGTCTGTTATATAAAATGCTTCAAATCCATTCATTTTGTATTAGATGTTCTATGTTAGAGTTGCAATGGAGCATAGCACGATGGTTTATACCCACAATTGACTGATGGATAACGTGCCATATATGAAATTATGTCTATTGTCGATGGTCAAAATGGCGAAGTATTCTTCTTATACATCTGCGGATGGACCACAAAACCTTTATATAGAGAACGATGTCCCCTGTTTTTTAGGGCTAGAGAAGATATTGTAATTCCAGTTGCGTCCAGTGGACTTGCATCACTCATTCTTTATAAAGGTAGAACAGTAGTCCGGCATATTCAAGTTTCAGAATACCATTGCATATCACGAGGACTCAACATTCAATAAGCTCACGATTCAGAGGTCACGAGAATGCTCAAGGATGCTCGGCTTATTATTTGGGATAAGGCTTTCATGACAAACCAACATTGTTTGAAGCGATCAATAGGAGCTTGAAGGATGTGATGGGCCGTTCAGATGAGCCATTTGGTGGGAGTGGTGATTGTCTTCGGCGGGAACTTCCGACATATTTTGCCCGTTGTTCCCGGAGGAATAGTTATAATATTGTGAATGCCTCTATATGCTCCTCTAGGATATGAGTTGTTGTGAGGTGCTTCGACTGACAAAGAACATGAGATTGCAGGTAAATGACCCGTTTTATCTATATACCACATACTTATATCATACTCCCTCCGTCGCGGGTTCATCTTCCCGCAGGCCCGGCCACAAGTTTTAAGATTAAAATGAATAAAGTAGGAAAGATGGTGATAAAGTATGAAAAGAGTGAATAAAGTATGACAAATATTGAATAAAGTAGGAGACATAGTGAATAAAGTAAGAGAGAGGTTTTCCATTTAATGGATAAGAAGTTGAAATTGAGACGTCCCAAAATGGAATGCGGGAAGTTGAAATTGAGATGGAGGGAGTATTTAACTTATCATTGTTTACGTCCAATTTAATCCTATCTGGTGATTCGTCATCGTTCAAAATTAAAGAGATGAAAGAATTTGCTGAGTGGATAACACATGTTGGTGAGGGCATTACCGCTGGACCTAATAATTGTGGTTCATATCAAGATCCCGAAGTTTTACATATTTGAGAAGTGAGTCATCCAATTCAAACTATTATAGATAGTACATATCTTTCGTTGTTGTATCACATAGTCGATCCATCACTTGACCCTGTATATTTCATCACTGGGATGTTCTTGCACCTGCAAATGAAATATTTGATGATATAAATCAATTTTTCATGTCGAAGATGTCAATAGATAGCATTGAATATTTGAGCGCATATAACATTGCTACGGAAGATAATTTTGAGAACGGTCTCGAACATGTTTTCACTGTAGAATTTTTCAACAACATTAATTGATCTAGATTGACTAATCTCAGGATCATACTAAAGGTTGTGTGTATGGTAATGCTGAGAAATATAGATCAAACTTTCGAGTTGTGCAACGGAACAAGGCTTATAGTTACTAATCTTGGGAAGCATATTATCGAGGCAAAGATGATATATGGAATCAATGCATGACAAACGGTTTTCATTATGAGGATTATGATGAGCCATCCGACGGGATGTAGTTCCCTATCAATTGACTGGAGACAGCTCCCTATATTCGTCTGCCTTGCTATGACCATAAATAAGAGTAAGTGACACTCTCTCTCACACGTTGTCCTCTACCTCCCCTCACATGTATTCAACCGTGATCAGTTAAATGTTGCTCTTTCTAGAGTTACCACCGGGAAGGGCTTGAACGTAGTAATTTGCGATGTAGAGGGTAATACATATGACACGGCAACAAACGTAATTTATAAAGAAGTGTTCGACAAGTTATCAGTTGATTTTATCTTTTATGTGTGTTTTTTATAGAGAGATGTTAAACGTAGGACAATAAAATACTAAACGCAGGACAACTTAAACTTAACTACACGTGAAGTCCATATATAGCCAAATTTGCATTACATAGACTTCATATTTTGAATACTTACAACAAGATACACTTTTAATACAAATAAATTAAAATAACAAGGTTGATGATTTGTACGTTGACGAAATCAAACATGAGCGAAAATCTAAGTGAAGAAGAGCCCTATCTTAATGTGAGTGACAAAGAAAGTAAGAACCACCATGGTATGAAGATGGTTATTTTCAGGTATTTATGTACTTATATGTGTTGTTTTAAGCTATTTTTACAGAAAAATTCGAGAAAAAGAGGGTGTTTTTCAAGTTGATGCCGCCAAACCATAACTGGATATTGGCGCTGAACCCTAGCGCCTTCATCAGCTAACCCGCGCCCATATTCATGGCCGGTTGTGCTACATGGCGCCGAAAGTAAGCGCCATTAAGCAGGAACGGCTGAACAAAATGTCGTCAAGTCTATATAGCGTTGAGATGTAGCGCCAAGAGACGAGAATCCGCGATCGAATACATAGCTACCTACAGTGAGATGGCTGCGAGATCCATAGCCACATGTGGCTGATGGCTTTGATTGTTTTAGGCGGTGAATAAAACTTGAAGCAACACTAACCTAATTCTTCCCTCTTCTTCTTGGTGAATTGCTCATCTTCTTAATTGATTAAAGCTTTTGTGGTTTTTTGGTTGTTGGAACTTGGAAGCGTCTGTTGTTTTAGGGGTTTTGTGACTGACTGTATTGACTAATTAGGGGTTTCAAAATTTTTTGACTGAAATGATAATTTAAAAAATAAATGTAGATACTTGATAATAATATAACATAGAGATTTAATGTGTAAATGTTTTTAAGTTGTCATGTATTTAGTATTTTATGTCATGCGTTTAGTATTCGTGTTTATATATATGGTTTTGTTCAATTTCACTAATTTATATTATGCACTTTTCAACATGTAGGGGTTACTTCCGATGCAATGTTGAAGCGATTAGATCATGTATTTTATCACCTTACAATTTTTATATGTTTCTCAACTTCAACATGTTATTATATACATTTATTCATTTCTTATTTTAATTATTTTTTCATGCCCCGTCGAGTATCGACGGACCATTAACTAGTTGTTATGAACCGAACAATATGTTTCCTAAGTAAGTGGGATATTGTTTACTTATTTATAGATGCTAATCAGGGAATATGAAAAAGAATCTAAAATTTGACTAATTAACAAAAGGGTAGGAAAGGAAATTAAGGAAATTTGCTCTCAATGTAAGTTTTGTGATATTAATTTAACACTAGCCTTCTTGAAATTCATGAGTAAAATTCTATATTAGTTTGGTATTCCTTTCATTCTGCTTCGATAGTTGCAAACTGGTAGTTAAAATCATGTTAAGCTCTCTTTATATTCCGAAACCTTTTTATGTAAATGATCTCGCTAAGTAAAGCAAGTGATAGCAACAACTTCTAGTTTTACTTCGAACAGTACTAGCAATTTATATATGCATAAATATGTCTTTGGAGCAGATTTGATTTAGCTTGTGTTTGCAAATGCTTAAAAAAGTACTTTTGTGCTTTTAAAAGAATCAAAAATAGTTTTTTAGTGTTTTATATTACAACTTCTGCTGCAACTTCTCTGGAAAAAAACAGGTAACTACCATAAGCTAAGAAGCAACCAAATAGCTGCTTCTAACTGCTTTTAAGTAGGCAGTAACTTTTTTTTTCAATTAAAATCAATTAATTAAATTAATTTTTGCAAACACTAAAACTTATGATTTTACAACTTTAAGCTGCTTTTTGTATATTATATCAAACACTAATGACTTTTGGTTAAAATCAACTTTAATCAAGTTTTAACAAAAACAGATAAAAAAGCACCAGTAAAAGCATTTGCAAACAAACTAATATCAAAGCAATACAGGCTATTCTGATTTCGTATGGTGTAATGTTTAGAGATTTTGCCATTTTCAGGCCAATTCTACTGCCAAATGTTTTCTGGACTTGTTTCAAAGCAACGTTGTAACATGAGTTCTTACCTTAGCATGAGTTATGTGATCTGTTATTTTGTTCCTTGTAACTGAACTTATTAAGTTCTTTCTAAATTGGTAAAATGGTCGTTTTCACTTGGAAGTCTATTTAGTATATGTGTTTGAAATATTACTTAGTCTTATAAAAGTCCTATACTATTAAGAAAGTCCAAAAAGTCCCTTTGGTTTCTATAGAAATTGTCTAGTTTTTACGTTGGCCCGTTTTTAATTTCACGGGTCAAAAACCGGTTCGGATCGTACCATTTTATTTTTGGATCTAGTATAAATGTCGATTTTCAGTTTTTTTTTTCATTTTTATCTCATTTGCCGTTTTTTAAAGCGGTTTCTTCTAGATCTCTCTCCAAATTTCTCCCCAAACCCTAAACCCAATCGAATTGATTCACAATTCAGCGATGGAGCAGCTAGAAACGATTGGCAGAGAGCTTGCGATGGGCTCAGATCGAGATGCGTCTATTAAAGATGCTGGAAAGCTTGTTCATCCAGATCCGATCTCGTTGTTTCTGGAGCGATTTTCTCTCTACTTTTGGCGATTCATTGTGCGATCATCAGGTAATGGCTGTTGAAACTTGATTTTAGTGTTTTTGAGTTCAATTTTGCGTTTTGTTGCTTCGTTGTTGCTCGATTTTTGCGTTTTGCTCATTGTTGCTCGATTTTGCGTTTTTGCTCGCTGTTGTTGTTCGATTTTCGTTGTTGTTGCTCGATTTTCGATTTTCAGTTTCATCTCTTCAGTTTCATCGCGATTGTTGTTGTTCGATTTTCGTTGTTGTTGCTCGATTTTTAGTTTCATCTCTTCAGTTTCATGTTGTCTGTCTAGTTGTTCCATTATATTGTCTAGTTTTTACATCATATTGTCTAGTTTATGCGATGAATTCTCTAGTTTTTACATTTTCACCAACTATTAAATTTACTAACTGATCTCAACATATTTGTCTAGTTTTTAGAGGATATTGTCTAGTTTTTAGGAAATATTGTCTAGTTTTATTATCAAACATGAACATAATTGTCTATATTGTCTAGTTTTTACACTATATTGTTTAGTTTATGAAAGGAATTATCTAGTTTTTACATTTTCACCAACTATCAAATTTACTAACTGATCTCAACATATTTGTCTAGTTTTTAGAGGATATTGTCTAGTTTTATTATCAAACATGAACATAATTGTCTATATTGTCTAGTTTTTACTTATATTGTTTAGTTTTTACATTATATTGTCTAGTTTATGCGAGAAATTTTTTAATTTTTACATTATATCTAGGAATTCTCTAGTTTTTACATTTTCACCTTCACCTTCACCTTCAAATCAAATTTACTAACTGAGCTCAACATATTTGTCTAGTTTTTACGAGATATTGTCTAGTTTTTAGTGTATATTGTCTAGTTTTATGATCAAACATGAACATAATTGTTTATATTTAGTTTTTGCACTATACTGTTTAGTTTAAGAGTTGAATTCTCTAGTTTTTACATTATATTGTCTAGTTTATGAGAGGAATTTTCTAGTTTTTGTATAAATGTTCAATGGTTTTTTTTGTATAAATTGTGAAGCTTGACTTGGTAAACTTGGAACTTTTGACTGTGGTGTTTTTCTGATGAAGCATATGGAGCTGTTCCAAGGAACTCCTTTTCCTTGATATAAGAGACCTTATGCTGATGATGATTTTGAAGAGGGCGTATTGGATGATTTGAAGAAGAATGCTCTGAAGAAACTAAAGCAATCGAAGAAAAATTAGTGTTTTTGAATTGATGATGATATTGTCTAGTTTTGTAACTGAATTGTCTAATTTTGTAAATGAATTGTCTAGTTTTATTACTTATCCAGAAATTTACTCAGTGATCTAGTTTTTACATTATATTGTCTAGTTTTTACATTATACTTGACCCGTTTTTAATGAATCCGGGTCAAAAGATCTGCGAAAAACCATAAAAAAACCAAGTCGAGAAAAAAGGTATAATTGTCTAGTTTTAACATTTGAAGGGAACTTTCGGGACTTTCCTATATATAGGGGTCTTTCGCAAGACGGACTCTTGAAATATTTTAGATGTTTCTCCTCTAAAATATTAAACAAAGTTTCATTAGAAATAAATAACAAATTAGTTTCATTTGTTGACTATCTATAGGTGCGATATGAGTCTGTAAATACCGGGATATTAGTTTACAAGGGTCAACAAGCATGGTGAGGGTTCCTATCTCTTTCTCTTGCTTCTTTGCCCAGTGAATATATCATAGTTCTTGTTCTTATTCCACTTGTTGAATTGAAGCCTTGTGTACCTTTGTATGACTCGACATCTTGGAAATTCTATTTCCAGGACTTCACTTGTATCTCGTTTCATACATTCTATACTAAATTGTTTCTTGAACTTGTTTCATTGTCTTGGTCCCTTCCTGTGCTCATTTGAGCTTGACCTCATTTTCTTTTCTCGCACCTGAGTTGATATTGCTATCCATTATTCTCCTGAACTCCTCTTATTATCTTATATCTCACCTGATTGGCCTAATATCTTGTATTCATTCATTGTCTTGCATTCCGTTGTTATCACTCAAATTGTTCTTCTGAACTCACCCACTTATCTTGGGTCTTGGCTCATGTCAATTGAGTCTCTTCTTGTATATCTATCATGTTTACTTGACTCTGCATAACTACCAATTGAGCTTTTCATCTTGTCTTGTTCTCTTCCATCTCATTTACAACCACCTGACCGTGTTCTATTGCACTTAACCCTTGTTCTTTCATCCCTTGCCCGTTCTTGTTCTCTTGTCGAAATTCCTTGTGATGTCATGTTCATCATATTCTAGTTTATTTTGCCACTTGTAGCCTGTACTTGTCTTGATATTGTGAAACGTACTTGGATAATGGGAATTCGTGTTTCCCTAATACATGTGCTCGTGCTTGAACTTGTGGGCCCTAGGACTGCGACATGTAACTACCGAGCAGAAATGACTGACGGTTTAAAGTTACTATGTTCAGATCCTACCTTTTGGATGTATAGAATAGTCAGGAGGTGGCTGCAATATACGATCCAATCAACATGTACCTAGACATGTTGCCATGTTTCGAGGTAGCTCCTCGCCTGGGAGTATAAGGTAGTATATTGGCATATGTAATGGTGTTGGTTGGTATCTGTTTCTCATGTTTTATTTCGACCTTATATCCTTGAACTATACAAGTCTCAACTTTTATTTCAATTGCTATCGTGTATTGACCATGCCATGTTTCAGGTTTCTCTACAACTATTGTCAATCCTCCTGATCTTGTTATTCATTGGGCCAATTATTAACCCTCACTAAGTTCTCTAAGACTTACCCTCGTTTGTTTCCTTTCCGCAGTGAACAAGTGAAAGCAACTTGGATCTTGCGTATAATGGGCTATCTTGATTAAAGTGATTCTTACTTGTGTAAACTTTATAAAGTGGAATTACTAGCCCCGGGCCCCTTATGTGAAGTTCTTGGAATGATTTGATTTGTATTTGAAATCGATTTAGTTTTGCAACACTCTTTTATACAAGTTTTTGGAATAAAAGTCATTTGAATTATTCATCTTTTTGTTTAGATATTGCCTGATCGTTCTTGTAATATTCTGAAAGATATAAATTCTATTTGAAAGAATATTACATGCGGGGGGCTATCTGACTAGGAGTTGACAGCTCCCGATCGGGGCGCTACATATACACATATACGTAACTAGAATGTGAGAACACGCTATTGTGGCACATAGTTACAATTATAGAATACGTATACGAAGGCAAGTAATATTGTTGTTTCTGATAATGAATTTCTTTTTTTCAAGTTGAATTAGTGTTTGAGTTGATCTGTTTTAATTTAATTGGAGAAGATGGAGCATAATGATTTGTTATCGTTGTTTTCTAATGATGAATTAATTTTGTTAGGTTGAATTAGGGTTTGAAATTTAATTAGAGAAGACATATTGGTTTTTTTTTTTAATGATAATTTGATTTTGTTGGGGTTGAATTAGTGTTTAAAATTTAAATGGAGAAGGAAGATTGATTTTTGTTATGATGTATTGATTTTCTTCAAATTGAATTAGGGCTTGTAATTTGATTGAATAAAATAGATTATTTTTTGTAATTAAAATCTAATTTACACATATATTATAAATACGTTCAATTTAACTTAAATTAAGTACTTAATTGCACAACTTTAATAGTTGTCCACTTATATATATATTGTAATACTGTAAATAAAATTTTGAAAATGTATTTATGCCAGACACTGGGAAAATACTTAGGTAGACCATGTGGCTCAAATTTGTTTAGTATATATGGAAAAATCTTTTCCAAAATTTAACAACCACATATGAAATCTATGTATGGAATGATATAAATTAATATGCCTCATTTATTACTTTTAGCTAACTAGTACTAACCCGTGGCGATGCCACGGTATAGTTTACTTTTAATAATAAATTGAAATGTGAGGATTAAATAAATTAATCGAAAAAAAAGGTCAAAACTCCTTGTAGACAACGTTGGTTGTGGTGTCGGTCGGTAGTCATTCTTCATCCAATATTATATCATTGAGTGTTTATCTATGTTAACTATAAAAAATGTAAAAATAGGGTCCTACCATACTCGACTTGTTAATTAGTAACAGGTACATATTTTTTTACAAAAAAATCTATCCATCAAACGGAATCAAAATAAAATACAAAAGTATACAACACAATCAATAGGGTTGTTCCCAACAATCTCGCGGTGATATATGGTCACCCCACCACACACACAAAAAAGTATTATACAAACGTAATTTCACATGTCACGGTTGTTTTTCCAACCCACCGGTTCTAGCAACCCCGCAGTGGTATGCGTCACTCCACCAAAGACACAAAAATTATTATTCTACGAACATAATTTCATATGGTGCGGTTGTCCCCCCGGGGCCCGTTATGGATGAAGAAAGTAAAGAGAAGATAGAAGAGAGTTTCCCCGCCTAGAGATTATACCGGCCCCACCCCCCCCCCCCCCCCCCCGGGGCCCGTCATGGAGATCAAGAAAGTACAAAGAAGATCGAAGATATTTTCCCCGCCTAGAGAGTATCAACTGATCCCTGCCCTCCCCCGGCTCGTTATGGAGATCAGGAAAGTAGAGAGAAAATCTAAGAGAGTTTCCCCACCTAGAGAGTATCAGATCCCCCAGGCTCGTTATGAAGATCAGTAAAGTAGAGAGAATTTAAGATCTAAGAGAGTTTCCCTACCTAGAGAGTATCAGATCCCCAGGCCCGTTATGTATCAAGAAAGTAGGAGAAGATCGAAGAGAGTTTCCCCGCCTAGAGAGTATATGTAGACACCCCCCCTTCCGCCGAAAAAAATGTAGTGTTTACTAACTTAATCATAAAATGTTGTGGTCGGGTCTTGTAACAAAGGTATGGAACGGGTTCGAGTATATACCAGACCGGACCTGAACATCATTATTTCGAACGGGGTTGGAATTGAATTTGGATAGAACCGATCCTTCGGCCAGAGATCGTAGAGAAGAGAAACCTTATACCTTATCCTACCGATCGAATCATATACATAAAGAAAAGGAAATTGAAAGTCTTCACATGTAAAAAGTTGTTGATAGACATGTAAAGATCAACACACCACCAATTAGCTCATGTGTGTCTATTCTATCTTCTGTAACTGAAAATAGCACGTCTAGTACACGATTCATAGAACATTCTTAGAAGATTAGTTGAAGGAACTATGTTAAGCATAGATCCAAAGGTCCTCCAATCTGGATTCATGCCCATTAAGAAAATTAGTGTGTGAGTAGCGATTTTGATGGAATTATGGGATTTAGAAGATTTGATTGATCACATTTATAAATAGTTGCAAATGTTGAATATCATTCGCAGAATTATGTAAACAAAATTAGATTAAAATTGTAAAGGTAACAGAACCAAATACGCATTCATTAACTTGGCATAAAAAATAAATTTATCCTGATTATAATTGTTTTGTAATTTTTTAATATAAAAAAATGAAATAATTTCTCACATTGATTTGAGGCCAAAATACCATAGCTAGAATTGATAATAAAAACTAGTTTTTATAATATATGGATAGATGTTGGTCCAGATAACGGAAAAGTAATAGACTAGGGGGGGGGGGGGGGGTGAATAGTCTTTTAAAACTTTTGTCGATAAACACAGTTTCTAAGATATCTGTGAAGATATTTGATACTTAATTTCAGAGAGCGGAAGACTTTTCTGTGATAAGTGCACGTGCTCAGCAAGATAAGTGTAAATACTTTGCAAGATAAATAAAGCAAGTAATAAACTACAGAAAGTAAATAACACAAGTCTTTTTACATTGGTATCTGAAGGTGGCGTAATCCTTCAACTAATCCACTTCGGCCTTTCTCAGACCTAGAATCCACTAAGACAGATAATTGAGGTGACCTTACAAGTATCTTCTCTCGATTCCTAAATACACTAGGTTCCCAACCAAGTGTTCCCCCTGAGTTATTCCCCGTCTTTCACAGCCAAGTACTTCCTGTACTCAGAAAACTTTTTGAGCTATTCCTTAGTTTCCCAATCTAAGTACTTCCTGTGCTCAGTAACCTTGGAGTTATTCCTTATTTTTCCAAACTAAGTACTTCATGTACTCCACGCCGATTAAGGTGTTGGTTAAGGTAAATTGTCAGGTGAGCTTCTTTAATAACTTGTTCAGTTATTCAGATAGCTCTATGAATCAAGTATACTTAATACACTTTGCAATGTATGGTATCTTGTTCTTTAATGACCCAAGTTTATGATAAGTGTTCAAGAGAATGAAACTCAGATATGAAATCTTAGTTCAACTCTTTCACAAATAACAATGCTTGTTAAGGATCAGGATACTTAGAACTTTAGTGCTACTTAGAATCAAGAGCTTTGGTCGCAACAGAAAGCTTGAAGGTAAGTAGTTTGCTTGAGAGAGCTTGTGTGAGTGTGTAAGTTCTGTGTGTTCTAAGGTATGTTCTATAGTGTGTTCTCAAGAAGTCTAAGTGTTGATATTTATAGATGAATTTGAGTGCCGTTTGAATAGTATCCGTTAGGCTTAACTCAATTTCAAACTATTGATATCTGAGTATAGTACTGTAGTAGGTTTGTCTTCTTCTTGAGAAGCTACCATTTTATTCGGAACATTTACATCCAGCATTTAATGCCTTTGTATATACTTTGTCTGTAGTGCCAGCGGAACTATGCATGCTTTACGAGCCTTGCATGTCCTTCTCCAGATTATCACAACTCTAGGGCGTGCAAGCTCGAAGCGTGCATAGATTAACTGAACAATAGTAGATTTCATTAGAAGAGTGATTGAAAATCTATGAGAAGACTTCTTAATATCTGCAGAAATCTTAACAAAATAAAGTTTTTCTACTTTAACCAAGGAATGCCAGATATCACTCCTGTGGAACTTTTCTCTCACCTTTCCACTGTTGACTATGAGAGAACTCAAAGAGAACAAACAACTAAGAAGTTGCAAAAAGTTGCTCTAGTTGCTCAAGGAACTTCTGAAAAGAAGAAAGGCAAGGAGGTGACTGAGGATGCTCTTGCTGTAAAGAAAATGGAAAGATATGTCGATAAATTGTGGAAGAAAAGCGGAGAGAAGTGAAAAGCATCTAGGCTCAAACTATCACCAGACAAAAATATGCAAAGCTCATTTGAACAAGCTCGGAAAGCATCAAATCTTGAGAAGCGAAATCGGAAGCGATATCTGTTTCTATTGTCGAAAACCTGGTCATTTCAAGAAGGATTGCCCCTTCAACAAACTAAAGGCAATTGACAAGAAAGCGGAAGAATCTTCAAAAGAAGTCAGAGAGCTATGCTCACTGAAGAAAGGAAAAAGATTCAAATCCAACTGGATGCTCTAGATATTGAGTCTGATTCTGAGGATGAGGATTCAGATGATTCCACACTGCCTTCCGCAGAAATGTGCGGTATTTCTCATGAAGTAATTGTCTTTGGTTAAAAGAAGAAAGAAGTGTGTGGAATGGCTGAAGAGATCTTTCCAGATATCTCCAACATTGAACCTTGTCTAATGGCTGATGAGGTAACACATACTTCCTGTTATACTTATGAAAGTGATGAAGAAGGAATCAAAGATCTGGAAAATCTCATAAGAGAACTTGATCTCTACGAAAGAGAATTTCTAATGGTCCGAGCTAGAGCCGAAATTCTTGAAGAAGAAAAGAATTCTCTTGTAAAGGAAAATTCTCAAATAATCAAGATATCTGAGAAAAGGATCTTTAATGCATTTCTCAAGGCTCAGATATCTGAGACCAAAAAGTCACATAAAGAAGCAATGGCCAATCTTCAAAAGAAATGTGAAGATCTTCTTTCTGAGAATAAGGAATTCAAAAAGAAAGTACTATCTTTTCAATCTTATGCCAAAGCTAGTGATACTCTTACTGAAGTACAATCTTATTTAAGAGATCCTTCAGAAAAGAGAGGACTTGGGCTGGACACACACACAGACAGTTCCACCACTCTGAATAAGAGTGATGAAGGACGAACATTTGTCAGTGCTCAGCAAGGTGATTCCCAAACAATCTACAGTATCGGTCAGAAAGCTAAGATTGTTGACAAAGGAAAGACAGTTGCGACCAAGCCTTTGTGGGAAAAACCAGTCCAAAGGAAAACTGTTGGGAATGTCTCTGAAAAGAAACATAACACTGAAAAGTGTAATCACCCACAGTGCTATGTCTCTCAAAAAGGAAAAATTGTAGGAGCTGACAAATTCTCCTATGTCACATTTTCTAGAAAGAAAATAGATTATCCAGAGACTAGGAAAGCTGCTGAGAAGAGATCTCAGATAGCACCAGGTGCTCGGAATGGTATTGGCTATAAAGCCATCGGAAAACAACTTGCTCGTGAGTACAAACAAGAGCAAGAACGATGGTTAAAGGCTAGAATTGCTCACATCAATTATCAGAAGTGGAAGATGAATCAAGCCACTGAAAATCTGAATGCCAGGGCTAGAAGAAATCTGGCTAGGAAAGCTAAGTTTGCTGAGAAGCAGACTCAGAAACCTGACAGGTATCTGAAAGCACCAAATGGAGCACCAAGGAACACACCAAGGAAGAAAATAGTTCTTAATAACAATGACACTAATCATTTAACTAGAATTCCTCCTTATGTTCCTGTTAGTCAAAAGAATGTTCCTAAGAAATTCATTCAAAAATGGATTCCTACTGGAAGATTCTTTAGTCCAGATGGTTCCATTGTTGGTATGAGAACCTAATCTTATGTTTCCTGTTTTATGTAGAACACTCTAAAGACTAATTCAAAGTGGCATTTTGATAGTGGATGTGGGAAGCACATGACAGGAGACAAAGCAAATCTGATTGATTACATAAAGTGCAATGATGGACCAATTATCAGGTTTGCTGGAGGAGATGAAAATCCAACCATAGGTTTTGGCAATTTGAAGTTTGGAGCCCTTACAATCTCTGAAGTACTTCATGTAAAGGGATTGAAATATAATCTCCTAAGCATGAGTCAACTAGTAGACAAAGGGTACACTGTCAAGATCAAGTCAAAACTATGTAAAGTGATTGACAATGAGTCAAAGCAGACAGTCTTGGTTGCAAGGCGTAAAGGAAATCTTTATGTTGCTGATTGGGCATCCGCCACAACCGAAGAATGTCTCATGGTGACTCAATCTGGCCACACTGAAGAAAATTGGCTATGGCATAAAAGAATGAGTCACTTGAATTTCAAAACTCTGAATAAGCTAGCCAAGAAAGAGCTGGTGGTTGGTTTACCCAAAATGACATATAGAAAAGAAGGTGTATGCTCAGCTTGCCAAATGGGAAAACAATCCAAAACATCTTTCAAGTCTAAAACTAGACATTCCAGTGAAAGGCCACTGCAAATATTACATATGGATCTTTTTGAATCCTCAGTAACTAGTTATGCAGGAAAGAAGTATGGTCTGGTTGTTGTTGATGATTACTCAAGATTCACTTGGGTTGTCTTTCTCAAACTCAAATCTGATGCAAGGGTTGAGATACCTAACTTGTTGAATAAGCTCGAAGTCATGAAAAATGACAAGGTATATGTAATCAGAACAGACCATGGTACTCATTTTGTGAACCAGTACATCAAAGAGTTTTGTACCTGCAAAGGTATACAACATCAACTATCTTCTGTAAGGACACCACAACAAAATGGTGTTGCTGAAAGAAAGAATAGGACCCTGAAAGAAGTAGCAAGAACAATGCTTGCTGACACTGAAATAAGTGAAATCTATTGGGTTGAAGCTGTAAACACAGCGTGCTACACTCAAAATAGATGTTTGATCAATAAACACCATGACAAAACTCCTTACGAGCTTTTCATTAGTAGACCCCCTAGCATCAAACATCTAAGGGTGTTTGGTTGCAGATGTTTCGTTCTTAACAATGGAAAAGAATACTTGAGAACATTTCAACCAAAGGCAGATGAAGGAGTATTTCTTGGCTATTCTCTGAATAGCAAAGCCTACAGAATCTACAAAAAACGCAAAGGATCGAAGAATCTGTTCATGTAGTATTCTATGAAGGAAACAAGAAAGTACTCTTGAATGATGATCTCTCAGATAGGTTCAAAGAACTGTTGATTAAAGATTCTGAAAAAGGATCCTCAAAAGGAAACAATTCTACCATTCAAATAGAGGATGAGTCTGACGATGAAAAGCAACCTATGCTTAGTAACAACCAGATGACTCTAAGACATGATGAAGAATTTCCTATGAGAATTCCAGAAATAGAACAGGTTACTGAGAACCTTCATCATGAAGCGGTATTTGAAAATGAGACTGCTGAAATGCAAGTTCCAGATATCTCTAACACTGAAAAAGTGTCAGATATCCATGGCATTTTCCATGTGTCAGATATCCGGATCTTTAAGTATCTCATCAAGATCATATTGATTCACATTCAAATCAAAATGATATTGATCCTACTAGTTCAAAACCCATGATGAAATGGATAAGAAATCATCCTGCAAAGGATGTGATTGGTCCCATAGACCAAGGAGTTAGAACAAGAAGAGCAATCGCTGAAAATGCAAATTGTCTCTATGGATGTTTCATCTCAAACATTGAACCAAAGACTATAGAAGAAGCATTAAAGGATCAAGATTGGATCTCTGCAATGCAAGAAGAGTTGGATCAATTTGAGAGAAACAAAGTCTGGAAACTGGTTCCATTTGTTGACGGAATATCTAATCGGAACCAAGTGGGTTTTCGAAACAAAATGAATGAGTCCGTGAAATAACCGGAAACAAAGCTAAATTTGGTTGCCAAGGATTCACCCATGAAGGACTAGATTTTGATGAATCTTATGCACCAGTTGCAAGATTGGATGCAATAAGACTCTTTCTAGCCTTTGCAGCTCATAATGACTTACAGTTTATCAAATGGATGTCAAGAGTGCATTCCTAAATGGTGAACTTGCTGAGGAAGTCTATGTTGAGCAACCACCAGGTTTTGAAGTTTCCTCAGAAAGTAGGATGGTCTATAAGCTTCAGAAAGCTCTGTATGGGCTGAAACAAGCTCTAAGAGCATGGTATGATACATTGGCCAAATACCTACTAAAAAGCGGTTTCAAGAAAGGAGATGTTGATAAAACACTCTTCACATTGAACCATGATGGGAAACTACTTTTAGTTCAAGTATATGTTGATGACATTATATTTGGATCTAAAGACAAGCAACTTTGTGAAGACTTTGCTGAACTCATGAAATAAATTCGAGATGAGCATGATGGGAGAATTGAATTACTTCCTAGGGCTGGAAGTCAAGCAACTCAATGATGGAATATTCATTAGTCAAACAAAGTATGCAAAGGACATGCTCAACAAGTTTAATCTAAAGACTTCTGAAAAGAATGCTAAGATACCAATGAGCATTGGAACCAAAATGACCTATACTGAATCTGACAATAGTGTTGAAGAACACAAGTATAGGAAATTGATTGGATCTCTACTGTACCTCACTGCAAGTAGACCTGATATTCAATATGCAGTTGGAGTGTGTGCTAGATTTCAGACAAATCCAATGCAATCACACAACAACATTGCTATGAAAATATTGAGGTATGTAAAAGGTACTGTAGAAGTTGGATTGTGGTATCCAAAAGATAGTGGATTGAGTTTGGTTGGCTATTCAGATGCCGACTATGCTGGATCACTGCTTGATAGAAAAAGCACCTCAGGAACTTGTCAATTTCTTGGTGCTAGATTGATATCATGGTTCAGCAAGAAATAAAATTGAATTGCCACATCTACCACAGAGGCTGAATATATTGCTGCAGGGTGTTGTGCTTCACAGATATTGTGGATACAACAACAACTCAGAGACTATGGACTCAATGAAGAGAAAACTCCCATTTTCTGTGACAACACAAGTGCTATTGCCATAACTCAGAATCCTAAGTTTCATGCTAGAACAAAACACATTGATGTTAGACACCACTTCATCAGAGACCATGTTGAAAAAGGCAATATAGAGATACTCAAGATTGGCACTGAAGACCAACTTGCAGATATCTTCACTAAGCCACTACAAGAAAGTAGATTCTTAGCCTTAAGACACAGTCTTGGACTAATGGAGCTACCTAAGAACTGAAAAAGTTCAGATATCTGAAGAAGATATCAAAGGAGAGAGAAAAGGAATCTGGAAAGGGTATCCAGAGAAGAGAAATCTGGAACGGGTATCCAGAAAAGAGGAATCTGGGCAGGTATCCGAAAACCAAAGGCTAAAGGGTAAAATAGCTATTTAAAGATCTACGGGGCGACTCGGATATCTAGATCACTCGATGAGGGGAAAACAAAGAGAATAATACTGTTGCTCTGATTAACTACTATCTTGAAATTTGAATTATTTCTATCTTTGTGAAAAACTTTGAAAAGACAACAAGTATAAGATAGAATCAGATACAAACAGTGTTCTCATTCACACAGAAATGTGATTCAGATAGCTAATAGCCAAAATTCATTAAATGGGCACAATTACAATTGTTGATTGTGATCATTGCTGAAGAAGCAATGGTGACCCTTGATGAAATGGGCGATTGATCTTTTACGAAGATTAATTCTCTGTAAATAGTGGAGCTGAAATTGAGATGGGCCCACTATGCATTTAATGCCGACAAGCTTTTACGCTTTATGCAATACACAGATACTTACACACAAAATTAATTTGTATGTATATGTCTGTTGAGATTACATTGCTATATATATAGGATTTTGGCAAAAGAATTCACTTTCGCCTAATCCAACATTCAGACTTGCACAAGAATAGCAAAATTCTTTCTTCTACTTCTCTGCAAATCTCTGCTCCCAAATTAGTTTTTCTACAAAGAATCACTAATCTTTCACCCTAATCTCTTACAGACCTTCAAAAAACTTACGCTATATAAAGGGATGGCTCCAAAACGTGCTTCTACCTAGAAATCCCAAAGTACTACCACTGGTACTGTTGAAAAGCAAGCACCAGAGTTGGTAGTGGTAAACAATCGGCTGGTAGGAGACTTCAATCCCGATCATTGGACTTCAAATCACAGAATGATTTGGGGTGGTTCCATGATTGAGGAATACCTCACGGCTACAATTGAAAACCAAGCCGATAGGAAGTTAATACTTGACATGCTTGAAAAGGTAAAAATCAAGGGTTTTCTATCTGCTCTTCCCAGTAGAATTTCTTCACTAGATGTGTTAGAATTCTACAATAACTGCAGGATTATATCCTGTGTGTTGGTCCAGATAACGGCAAAGAAAAAGACTAGAGGGGGGTGTGACTAGTCTTTTAAAACTTTTGTCGATAAACACAGTTTCTCAGATATATGTGAAGATATCTGATACTTAATTCGGAAGCGGAAGACTTTTTACGTGATAAGTGCGTGCTTTCGAGAAGATAAGTGTAAATACTTTGCAAGATAAATAAAGCAAGTAATAAACTGCACAAAAGTAAATAACACAAGTATTTTTATAGTGGTATATGAAGGTGGCATAATCCTTCAACTAATCCACTTCGGCCTTTCTCATACCTAGAATCCACTAAGACTGTAGTGCCTTGTTAATTTTTAATATAAAATACACGTGGATTCCGACAATAAATGCTATTTTAAAAAAGGGCAGCTAAATAAAATTTCTAGGACAACATAAATGTAGTCAAAATTCAGTGAACTTGAAAGAATGAAAATCGTTTACAGCGGAAATCTTAAAACCAACATGTCTTTGCGCAAACCGCGCTTAAAAAAAATGAAATAAATAAAGAATTAATGTTCAATCATAAGTGTACTGAATCAGCTTCAATCTTGATCCCCATCCACTCCAGCATGTTCATAACCTGAGGTTCAATAGGGCAAGGGTGAGTAACTACTTATACTCGCAAGCAAGCCAAACTAACATGTAATACATAGCATAAATATTCCTTACATTTGCATCATTCATAAAGTAAAATCAATAAATCAAAAGAAGGCCATGGAGTACCAATTCTCCGTTCTTTTACTTCTAGAATTCACTAGCTTAAACATTTGACTTGAGTTTCTTTTCTTTGTCATTCATTAAGATCATTCATTTGATTCAAGCTCCTTTCTTATCTTTAGTTAGAATCACTTTAGCATTCTTTCTTTTAAGGTGCCTAGGTAAGCTTCGCCTCAAATTGGTATACATGCATGCTCACCGTAGCAACATGCGTAAAACACCTCGGCTCTCATGTGTATACTCACCGTAGCGATATCGTAAACGACTTCGCCTCAGCTCTCTTGTGTATGCTCACCGTAGCAACATACGTAATACGCCTTGGCTCAATCATTAGGGTGTATATCCAATAGAGACACCCAGGCAACCTCTTATGCATTCTTTAAATTCGTATATTCTTCATTTAACTTTTGGGTCGATCGCTTATATTTTTCTTATTATTTAGGAAAATACTAGGAGGACAAGCCAGAAATCCTGTTCATTAATTCCCTTCTTTTAATCAAGTACTTTTGCTAGGTATAACTTTTACATGCTCAGCTTCTTGATTTCAAGTTTGGTTCTTGGTATCAGCATTTCATATAGTTACTGTTTAATTACTCTAAACACATATCGAACTAAATATCAAAGTTAAACAAACCAACACCAAAGACTACAAATTCTCTTGTCAAAATAAAGGAATCAAGTTAAATTTACATACTCCAGTAAAGTCCAAGATTGAGACTACGTACAGCAACACATCACAAGTATTGGTCCCCCTAATTCACTAATTAATGAGAGTATTAACATTAACAAGATCAGCACAAACACATGGAGGATTACAATTAGCGCAACTATCAAGATTCCAGAAGAACCACAGACGCACAACAACACCAAAATATAACATAATAAAAGTCTTAATTAATTACCCATGGATTCATCTTGATCGACTAGGTGTACCGACCCGGACCACTAATGGGCCGAGCCCCTTCCTTGCCAGCGATTACTCATGGACACTCTCGGGTGATATCTTTATTTAACATGTCCTTTCCTTTCTCGCGCTTTGTCCTCACTCGTGCATGAGAACTTCGATTGGTCACCCATCCTAAGATTGCTCCAGAGCAAGCACGCTTAACCCTGGAGTTCTTATGGGTGGATTCCCGAAAAGAAAGGTGCACCTTGTTGGTATGAGTAGCGTTCTCAACCCTTTTAAGCTCTTTGGACTTGACTTGAAATTCTGGGGCGTTACATTATGCATATCAAAAACTAGTAAGTAGTGGTACTAGAACAATTAATTGGTAACAGATCATCCCAGGAAACAATTTCTCCAAAACTCACACATACAACCAACGTACTGAGACAAGTAGTATACGGTTGCCACTTGAATTCAAGCAATAAAAATAAATCTTAACAACTTCACTTGCCTGGAAGAAGAAGAATCAAGGAAAGACAGTAAGGGATGGAGAATGATCTATTTTCTTGGTTTCTTCTTTGCAGCAGAACCCTTCTTTTCTTCCCAGCTTCCAACGCTTTTTTTTTTTCTTCAGTTTGCTGGAAACTACTTTTCTTATTCCATTAGGTTTAGCTAAAAGAATGGGCCAGGTCTTAAAAGAGAAATTGGCTTTTTAAGTAGTTCTTTCTATACTTGGCCCAGTTCGTCTAAAATCGCTTTAATTCGATTAATTAAAAAACCGGGTCGTCACATCCTTCCCAACTTCTAGAACGTTTCGTCCTCGAAACTTGAAGTAATACATAACCACAAGAAGCAAAAAGAGAACATGCATAAAAAGAAACTTTAAAACGTACCAAAAAGCTGAGGATAACGAGATTGCATTTCGGCTTCACTTTCCCAAGTAGCTTCCCCCACTGAGTGATTTTTCCATAGAACCTTGACCATGATCACTCGCCTATGCCTTCCAAACTCTCTCTCTCAGACCGGTCGAGAATGGCAACTGGTTCCTCTTCATAAGATAAGTCATCTCGAAGGTTGAGTGCCTCGTAGCTCAACATATGGGGTGCATCAGGGATGTACTTCCGAAGTATCGAAACATGAAAGACATTATGCACACTTGAAAGACTCGGGGGTAGAGCCAATCTGTAAGCTAAATCTCCAACCTGTTCCAAGATCTCGAATGGACCGATGAACCTGGGGCTTATCTTTCCCTTCTTTCCGAACCTCATTACTCCTTTCATTGGTGATACTTTCAAGAAAACATTATCTCCCACTTCAAACTCTAGCGGCTTTCGCCGTTTGTCTGCATAACTTTTCTGGTGACTCTGAGCTGATTTCAAATGCGCCCTTATCTTGTCGACGAAGTCAGCTGTTCGCTGAATCAATTCGGGACCCAAGATTGCCCTTTCACCTACTTCATTCCAATGAATAGGTGATCTACACTTCCTTCCGTACAAAGCTTCATAAGGAGCCATTCCAATAGATGCGTGGAAACTGTTGTTGTAAGAAAATTCGACTAACTGCAAGTGATTGTTCCATGTACCTTTAAAGTCCAAAGCACAAGCTCGGAGCATGTCCTCTAGCGTCTGAATCGTTCTCTCAGACTGCCCATCTGTCTGAGGATGGAAAGCTGTACTGAAACTCAACTTTGTTCCCATGGCCAGCTGGTGAAAGCTCTTCCAAAGCGTTGCGGTGAATTTGGGTTCTCTGTCAGAGATAATAGATAAAGGTATTCCGTGAAGCCGCACTATTTCTGCCATGTATAGCTTAGCATATTTTGCCATACGATACGTCCTCTTCACTGGAAGGAAATGAGCAGACTTGGTAAGACGGTCCACAATTACCCAGATCGAGTCAAATCCTTATTTTGTCCTTGGCAGACCCATTACAAAATCCATGGATATGTGCTCCCATTTCCATTCTGGAATTAACAATGGTTTAAGTAAACCGGACGGCCTCTGATGTTCAGCTTTAACTTGTTGACACTGAAGGCATTTTTGAACGAAATTTGCGACATCTCTCTTCATTCCCACCCAAGAGTAATTAATACTAAGGTCACGATACATTTTTGTACTCCCTGGGTGGATGGAGAATGTTGAACTATGAGCTTCCTTAAGAATTTCTTGTTTTAAATCCTCCACATCGGGGACTGCCAATGCATTGCCTAACCGTAACTCCCCATCTACTGAAACTGAGTAGTCTGAGCGCTTCCCTTCTAACACTTCAGTCTTAATCTTTATCAGCTTAGGATTAGACAATTGATCAGCTTTAATCTTATCCAAAATCGTTGGTCTTAAAGATAGGGTCGCCAAGCTAACCGATTTACCTTTGGAAACAATCTCTAATCCAAACTCTTGAATTTCCCGCAATAAAGGCCCCTTAACTTCTCAAAGATTAGAAACCTGACCCTTGCAGCTCAAGGCATCAGCTACGACATTCGCCTTTCCAGGATGGTAGTTGATCGTACAATCATAGTCCTTAACTAACTCTAACCATCTTCTTTGCCTCATATTGAGCTCCTTTTGAGTGAAGAAGTATTTGAGGCTCTTATGATCAGTGAAGATTTCACACTTGGCTCCGTAAAGGTAGTGTCGCCATATCATCAAAGCGAAGACAACTGCTGCTAGCTCTAGATCATGTGTTGGGTAGTTCTTCTCATGCACTTTCAATTGCCTCGATGCATAGGCTATCACTTTTCCTTCTTGCATTAGAACACATCCCAAACCTTTACCATAAGCATCACTGTAGATAACATAATCTTTGTTTCCGTCATGAAGAACCAAAATAGGGGCTGTCATCAATCTCTGCTTAAGCTCGAAGAAGCTCTTCTCGATCCTCATCCCTTGGAAACGAACCCTTTTCTTGTCAAATTGGTCATGGCGGAAATCTTAGAATACCCATCTACGAACTTCCGATAGTAGCCTGCTAAACCGAGAAAACTACGAATCTCACTCACATTCACTGGAGTTGGCCAGTCTCGGATCACCTCAATTTGCTCGGGTCCACAGCAACACCTTCCTTAGATATTACGTGCCCAAGAAATGGTACGCTATCCATCCAAAACTCACACTTACTGAACTTAGCAAACAACGACTTCTCCCTCAATCTTTGCAGTGCAAGCCTTAGATGCTGCACATGCTCCTCTTCTGTCCGGGAAAAGATGAGGATGTCATCAATGAAGACAATGACAAACTTATCGAGATATTCTAAAAATACCCTATTCATCAAATCCATGAAAGCTGCTGGAGCATTTGACAGGCCAAAAGGCATGACGAGGAACTCGTAATGGCCATATCTCGAACGAAAAGTTGTCTTAGGCACATCTTCCTCTCTTACGCGTAGCTGATGGTACCCTGATCTGAGATCAATCTTTGAAAAGAACCCTGCACCTTGAAGTTGATCAAGTAATTCATCGATCCTTGGAAGAGGGTACTTATTTTTAATAGTTCCCTTATTGATCTCACGGTAATCAATGCAGAGTCGCATCATACCATCCTTTTTCTTGACGAAGAGGATTGGAGCTCCCCAGGGCGAGAAACTCGGCCTTATGAACCCTTTGTCTAGCAAATCCTGAATTTGCTCCTTAAGTTCTTTTAACTCTGTTGGAGCCATTCTGTACGGTGCTTTCAAAATTGGAGTTGTTCCTGGCACTAACTCTATTCCAAACTCAACTTCCCTTTCCGGAGGAACACCTTGAATATCTTCTGGAAAGACGTCAGGAAATTCTCGCACTACTGGAATTTGGTCAAGTGATGGATGTTGCTCATCCACTTTTGAGATAAAAGCTAGGTATACTTCACATCCTTTGCTGACTAGCTTCCTGTGCCTTAACTGCAGATATCATGAGAGTTCCCAACTTGGATGAAATACTCTGATATGAGAGATGTGGTAATCCCTCAGAACCAAAAACCACCTTTCTATTCTGACAGTCAATCAATGCATGATGCTTGAAAAGCCAATCCATGCCTAAGATGACATCAAAGTCTTTCATTTCCAACAGATGAGGTTTGCATCGAGTTCTTTACCTTCAATACTTATTGGACAATCCTGAAGAACTTCAGATGATGTTAACACTTTCCCAGATGGAGTCGATATGTGGTAATTCTCATCAGTGAGACGAGGATGATCAACTAGTTGTTTAGCGAAAAAGGGTTTCACAAAAGAGTGTGATGCTCCAGAATCAAATAGAACAAAGGCTGAAAGACCACACACAAGAAGATTTCCTATCACAACATCATGCATAAACATTTAAATCACATAATACAACACATAATGGACAATTTAAACATATAGAATAAACGAGGCACTGAACAATAAAGGGAAGAAGTACCGGTGACTACGTCAGCTTATTCCTTTGCTTCATCAAAAGTCATCCTGTAAACTCGAGCTGCAGTTCCTTTATTCTTATCTGGGAAATAAGTCATAATATGTCCTGGCTTCTTGCAATGGTAGCAGATAGTCGTCCCTTGCAGGCACTTTCCTCCATGTGCTTTCTTACATGTATCACAAACTGGCTTCTTCGCAGAAGTTGGTCCCTGCTGTGTTGGTGGTTGCTTTCTTTTCTCACCACCTCCTTGTCCAAAAGATTGGTTCCCTGCTCTAGGTTTCATTGCCTGAATAGGAGTTGCAGCTGCAGCACACTGCTGACGTACCTTCTCGATTAGCATAGCTTTAGCCACAACTTGTTGCATCGTGGGGAACTGATCGGCACAAAGTAATAGACGAATCTCCGGTAGGAGTCCCTCTTCAAAGCGTCTTGCCTTCTCAACCTCATTAGGGATCAAGTTACGAGCAAATCGGGCTAGCGCAATGAACTTTGCTTCATACTCGACCACAGAAAGGTTACCCTGAGTTAAATTCATAAACTCACGTTCCTTCTCCCTCCTCACACTCAAAGGGAAATATTTTTCATAAAATAACTCCTCGAATCTCTCCCAAGTGATTGCCGCATTACCTTCTTGACGTTCAATTAGCTGCCACCAATCTAAGGCACTATCCTTCAACCTAAAAGCAGCAAAGCTCACCTTATCTGCTTCACTAGGATGACAAACCGAAAAAACCTTCTTGATTTCCTTGAGCCAACTTTCTGCCTTCATGGGATCAGTGGTTCCATGAAAAGCTGGGGGAGACAGCTTCAAAAACTCAGCAAGATGATTCCTGTCGTTCTCTCTACGATTCTGGGTAGCCTGAATCAATGCCTCCGTCATTGCTTCCACGGTCAAAGGTGTAGCAGCCTGGTTCGTGTTACCGTTACGTCCGTTGCGACTCATTATCGTAAGCTGGATCACACATCCACCAATTTCAAGAACATAAGACATACTTGGTAGGTGTCTAAACATGTAACTCATCATAATCATAAGATCATCACTTATAAACATATAAAGACTTACCGAAGTGGAAGGAGTCGATCGAGCCTGATTCAGTACTTACAATTCATATATACATTATACATCAACTTTTTCTTATGAAAACATCTCTTTTATCTTGTCGAAAAAGTAACCCAAACTATCGTGTTTAAAACCTTGGGCTTTGATACCAAACTGTAGCGCCCTGTTAATTTTTAATATAAAATACACGTGGATTCTGACAATAAATGCTATTTTCAAAAAGGGCAGCTAAATAAAATTTCTAGGACAACATTAATGTAGTCAAAATTCAGTGAACTTGAAAAGAATGAAAATCGTTTACGGCGGAAATCTTAAAACCAACATATCTTTGCGCAAACCGCGCTTAAAAAAATGAAACAAATAAAGAATTAATGTTCAATCATAAGTGTACTGAATCAGCTTCAATCTTGATCCCCATCCACTCCAGCCTGTTCATCACCTGAGGTTCAATAGGGCAAGGGTGAGTACCTACTTGTACTCGCAAGCAAGCCAAACTAACATGTAATACATAGCATAAATATTCCTTACATTTGCAGCATTCATAAAGTAAAATCAATAAATCAAAAGAAGGCCATGGAGTACCAATTCTCCGTTCTTTTACTTCTAGAATTCACTAGCTTAAACATTTGACTTGAGTTTCTTTTCTTTGTCATTCATTAAGATCATTCATTTGATTCAAGCTCCTTTCTTATCTTTAGCTAGAATCACTTTAGCATTCTTTCTTTTAAGGTGCCTAGGTAATCTTCGCCTCATATTAGTATACGTGCATGCTCACCATAGCAACATGCTTAAAACACCTCGGCTCTCATGTGTATACTCACCGTAGCAGTATACGTAAAACGCATCGGCTTTCGCCCCAGCTCTCTTGTGTATGCTCACCGTAGCAACATACGTAATACGCCTTGGCTCAATCATTAGGGTGTATATCCAATAGAGACACCCAGGCAACCTCTTATGCATTCTTTAAATTTGTAAATTCTTCATTTAACTTTTGGGTCGATCGCTTATATTTTTCTTAGTATTTAGGAAAATACTAGGAGGACAAGCCAGAAAGCCTGTTCATTAATTCCCTTCTTTTAATAACTTTTACATGCTCAGCTTCTCGATTTCAAGTTTGGTTCTTGGTATCAGAATTTCATATGGTTACTGTTTAATTACTCTAAACACATATCGAACTAAAAGATCAAAGTTAAACAAACCAACACCAAAGAATACAAATTCTCTTGTCAAAATAAAGGAATCAAGTTAAATTTACATACTCCAGTAAAGTCCAAGATTGAGACTACGTATAGCAACACATCACAAGTATTGGTCCCCTAATTCACTAATTAATGAGAGTATTAACATTAACAAGATCAGCACAAACACATGGAGGATTACAATTGGCGCAACTATCAAGATTCCAGAAGAACCACACACGCACATCAACACCAAAATATAACATCATAAAAGTCTTAATTAATTACCCATGGATTCATCTTGATCGACTAGGCTAGGCACATCAAAAACTAGTAAGCAGTGGTACTAGAACAATTAATTGGTAACAGATCATCCCAGGAAACAATTTCTCCAAAACTCACACATACAACCAACGTACTGAGACAAGTAGTATACGGTTGCCACTTGAATTCAAGCAATAAAAATAAATCTTAACAACTTCACTTTCCTGGAAGAAGAAGAATCAAGGAAAGACAGTAAGGGATGGAGAATGATCTTTTTTCTTGGTTTCTTCTTTGCAGCAGAACCCTTCTTTTCTTCCCAGCTTCCAACGTTTTTTTTTTCTTCAGTTTGATGGAAACTACTTTTCTTATTCCATTAGGTTTAGCTAAAAGAATGGGCCAGGTCTTAAAAGAGAAATTGGGCTTTTTAAGTAGTTCTTTCTATACTTGGCCCAGTTCGTCTAAAATCGCTTTAATTCGATTAATTAAAAACCGAGTCGTCACAAAGACAGATAATTAAGGTGACCTTACAAGTATCTTCTCTCGATTCCTAAATACACTAGGTTCCCAACCAAGTGTTCCCCCTGAGTTATTCCCCGGCTTTCACGGCCAAGTACTTCCTGTACTCAGAAACCTTTTTGAGCTATTCCTTAGTTTCCCAAACTAAGTACTTCCTGTGCTCAGTAACCTTGGAGTTATTCCTTAGTTCCCCAAACTAAGTACTTCCTGTACTCCACGTCGATTAAGGTGTTAGTTATGGTAAATTGCCAGGTGAGCTTCTTTAATAACTTGTTCAGTTATTCAGATAGCTCTATGAATCAAGTATACTTAATACACTTTGCAATGTATGGTATCTTGTTCTTTACTGCCCAAGTCTATGATAAATGTTCAATAGAATGAAACTCAGATATGAAATCTTAGTTCAACTCTTTCACAAATAACAATGCTTGTTAAGGATCAGGACACTTAGAACTTTAGTGCTACTTAGAATCAAGAGCTTTGGTCGCAACAGAAAGCTTGAAGGTAAGTAGTTTGCTTGAGAGAGCTTGTGTCAGAGTGTAAGTTCTGTGTGTTCTAAGGTATGTTCTGTGGTGTGTTCTCAAGCAGTCTAAGTGTTGATATTTATAGATGAATTTGAGTGCCGTTTGAATAGTATCCGTTAGGCTTAACTCAATTTCAAACTATTGATATCTGAGTATAGTACTGTAGCAGGTTTGTCTTCTTTTTCAGAAGCTACCGTTTTTTTCCAGATATTTCTGTCAGCACATTTAATGCACTATACTATACTTTGTCCTGTAGTGCCAACGGAACTATGCACGCTTTCTGGAGCTTTGCACGTCCTTTTCCATAGATTATCACAACTCCAGATACCATTTGTTGAAACAACTTGTTATAATATATTTCTTTTTAGAAACATAATTTAAGTCCAAGGTATCTGAGTGTAGATATCTGTGGGCACTTTCCTCGTTTCAGAAACCTTTTACTTCTCAGATATCTCTTGTAACACTGTTTATTTAAAAACGCTTGTGTCTTCAAGATATCCGGTCATAGATATCTGAAAAACCTTTGTCTTCAGCAATCTTGTGCAGTCTTCAAGTCTTCAAAATTGTTGAACTTTTCCTGCTGGATGTCTTCTTCTTGGTCTTCTTCAGAAAATAAAAATTACATTTCGAGACCTAACATCCTATACAAGATTTGCTAGACTATCATACTTAGTGAGTTTCCTCTTTTACAGTGTTCAAGTGAACCAAGAGTACTAACCACCTTTCTGAGCTAAGATAAGTCATTAGTTTGCTGATCAAAATCTAAACAGATATTCCTAACACTGTGTTTCTGAAGGCACTGCAATAGTGTCTATAAAAACTTCAGTCTAAGGAAAGGAAATCCTTCTGGACTTAACAACTTTCTGCAAGTTGTTTGACTTTCAAAATCTTGGAAAGGATTTTGAAATAGACACCAAGGATGACGATCTCCTTGAAGGTGTAAAACAACTATACAGTGATGTGTGTGATCTTGAAAAATCAGATACACCCACTGATTTCAAGCTTGCTGACATCATAACCAGACATCTGCTGGTTCATTGGGATATGTTGGCATGCATTCTTCACAGATGCTTTGATGGTCTACAAGGAGGTGCTGACCAGATAAGCCAAGAACGCTGGATGATGATGTTCTTGTTGCAACAACAAGACAAAAGGCTGGAAAACCCTTTCAATTGGGGAAAGTACGCCTTTATGAAGTTTGTGAAGAAGATTCAAGGCTTTGAGCCTAAAATCGCTAAGGGACTCATAGGGTTCCACAACAAGTCTTGCTCTTGTGCCTGTTCCAGTGATGTTGGGAATTCTGTGCACATCATCTGGCTTTCCATAAGGACATACATCAGAGAGGTCCTTCTTCATGGCTTCTATTCTCTTGATTACTTCAAAATCCAACCAGGCTTTGATGTGGTTGGTATTAATCAAGACTGGCTTGTCTTTTCTCCATGCCATGAGCTATTTATGGATTGGTTCTGGAAATTTTTCATTTACCAGTAAGTGCTTGAGTTCCAGAATCCAATAGCCATTCTTCTGATTAATGCACCTATAAACAGAGGAGTCACTGTTGGTCTTCACATACTCAATCTTGGCTTCTTCAGGCCTAAGTGGTAGTTGAAGTTGTCTTTGTTCAGCTCTCAGCCTGTGCCTCCTTTGTCTTGAATTCTCCCTTGGGGTAATGCTTGAAGAACCACCCTGGATAGACTTGGTATTTCCAGAGGGTGTTTTAGCTGCCAAAGGCTTTGCAGCTATGGGCTCAGTTAGGCTATCAATTTTTCTTTTTCTATGAAGAGGAGCTTCATTTTCATCAATCTCTTCATCATCATCATTAAGATTAATTCTTGTGAGACTTTTGCAGCCTTCTTCATTGCCCAGGGATTTGATTTGGCCTTCTTCAATCCCACTTACTTGTCTTCTCCTTGGAGCCTTGGTACTCTTTGGAGGTTTCTGTGCTCTGGCCCTTGTTGTCATTCCTTTTTCAGGAAGTTGAGTGGTGGCCACTATCTGTAGAGCAGTCTGACTGGAGGAGGGCTCATTTATTCTGAGAGGTGGTTGTTCAGATTTTCTTTTGTTTCCTCTTCCTCTTCCTCTTCCTCTATGAGCATCTTGATATTCTTCCCCCTTAGTCATTGTTGACTGACTAAGAATCACAAATGATTCTGAAAGGGAGTTAAAGTTGCCTTGCAGATAGTTATAAGTAGCAACCATCTGTTCCAGAGTGGCCTTGAGCTCCTGATTTTGTTTGATAAGACCAGTATCCTTATCAGTGAGCTCTGCCAGTGAGCCTTGAATAGCATCTACTTTTCCAGCAGCATAGCTAGCCTCTTTAAAGGCTTTTGCAGCCAAGTTTTGGTCATCATCCCTAACCATGCCTAGATCTTTCTGAGCAACGACCAGACTGGTTGTTCTCTGAGTGATGAGCTCAGTGAATGGCTTCATTTCTGGGGGATCGATGCAATGGCGGCTTTATCTTGAGAAGACAACTCCTTTTTCAATTTAGCTTGATTGATATCATTCAAGTATTCATTGGAGTTGACATTTGGCGACTTCTTTAATATTTTGAAGCAATCGACTTCCTTTTCAAATGAGAAACCGCCAAATGTTCATTGCGGTGTTCTGCCAATGCCTTGTCTTCTTCATCATCTGAGTCATCAACCCAGTGATCTTCATCCTCTTATACTTCTTCATCAAGGTCTCTGAATGCGGCAACCATCTCAGATATGGATTTCTTGCCTTTGGAGGATGGTTTCTTTGGTAAAGATGCAGCGTTAGCATCATGCTTTGCTTCAGATGCTTGTTCAGCATCTAGCTCCTTAGTAATATAGTCAATAGCTTCCCGGAGCTCTTTCATCTCAGAGTAAGCTTGCGTTTCCTTCCATGTTTGTTCTTCAAGTTTATCTAGCTTGACTCTGGATTCAGCTATCTTTTCTTCCAGTTGAAGATGTAGCTGTTGTTCTTCCTCCAACAATTGTTTGAGTTGAGCAACTCTGGCTTGTGCATCTGATATTTTTTGAGTTGTTCCCTTAGAGTGCTCAACTACTTGTTAAGTAGTATCTTTGTGTTGGGGAGTTGGATTATTAGATTTCTGAGGAGATGGAGGAGGGGATTGCTGTGATGTCCTCTCAGTGTGCTTTTCAGCAGCTGAGGCAATGTTTCCTTTTGGAATCCCTCCCGTCCCTGGTGCAGGGGCATCATCATCATCCTTCTTATCTTTATCCTTGTGATGGTCCAAAGGAGGATCTTCATAATTGTTTTCATCAGTTTCCCTTTCTTCCTCATCTTCAGAGACCAGGTTGATCACTTTTGGAATAGTGACCATTTTCCCATTAACTTCCTCTTGTTCAGAGGGTATATACTGTAGAGTCTGGGGCAAAGTAGGCTTGAATGCCATCTGCAGTCTGGTCTGACCATTAGCTTGATTGAAAGCTTGGATCAGTTTTCTGGCCACTTTCTTGACAAACTCCTTATCCGTCAATGTTCCGAAAGAATATTGTTCAGTGGGGAACATTGCATGGACGTAGTTTTCCAAGTCAAGGGCTCGTGCTCTCCTTGTGTGTTGATCAGTCACCTTTAAGATTTCAGATAGATCGGAGCATCGGAGCTTTTGCCATTTCTTAAAACATGTCAGATGCTTTGGCAAAGTGTGTTCCTTGAAGAAAGGAAGCAGGTCCTTTTTCTCGTCATCAGGGACCTTAGTGGCACTTGTTTGAGCCTGAAAGAAAGAGTTTTGAGTTAGATTCAAAACTTGTGTAGATATCTGAGTATTGAGTTTTGAGTTTTGAGTTAGATTCAAAACTTCTGAGTTACCTGAATGAGTACATCAGGCTCAGAGACTTGTACTACTGAGGCAGGGGGTGCCTCAGATATCTTGTTGTGAGGTAGAGACTTGGAAGTCTGGTCCTCATCAACCTTTCTTTCTGCTTGATCCTGAGAATTAAAATTATCACAATACTTAGGAAATTGTCATGAAAGAATTTATGCAATTAAGCTTCAATGATTTCTGAGTTTTCCACTTACTTCCTCAACAGGAGGCTCAGAATCATTTTTCACAGAAACGTTCTCAGTTTCTGGTGTTCTTTCTGGTGATGTTGCCTTGGGGGCTTCATCAATTTCCATGGGTGCAGGGGATGTCGCATCTCTTTCCCCTTGCACTTCTACTTCTAAATGAGCCTGTAAGTAGAAAGTATTGAGTAATTATTTAGAGAAGAATTTATATTAACCCATGATGAAGAATGTTTATCACTGAGTTTTATATACCTTCACACTAGAAGTCTCAATGACATTTTCTTCAGAAACCTTGACGGTCTCTGGGTCCTTTTCTGGCATTTCTGCCTTATCTTCTTCTTTCTCAGTTGGAGCCTATTAGAAACATCCACTTAATTAATCAAGTGTATTAACACATAACTGAAGAGTAAGATCTTAAGGAACTCTTTATCACCTGTGGCACAGGCTCAGATTCCTCAAGAGGTGAGGTTGTGGTGGCCACTTTCTCAGTCTCTGAGGCAAGCTTTCTAGCTTCCTCTTGTTCTTGTGTTTCTAATTCAGCCTGTAACAAAGCAATTTTATTAACTAACAAGATTAATAAACACAAATTATCACAAGTAGAGAGTTAAACCATTCAGCTACCTGAGCAATGTCAGGCTTATTGGTCTCTGGAACTTGTGACCCTTCAATGTTTTGGTCTTGTTGTTCCATTCCAGCTTCTTTGTTTGAAGTTTTAGGTACTTCAGACCTTTCCTGAGTATGCAACTCAGTTGCCTCCTGTTAATCATTACGGCGAAACCTCGGTTTGATCCCTCTTCTTGAGTTGGAGAACACGCTCTTTTCGAGATTTTCTTCAATGATGAAAGATCTTTGATCTCTGCAACTCAAGTACCATTTCAGCAGTATTCACATCTGGTTGTTGTGGTTGTTTTGCTTGAGACAGACTGTTGAGTGTTGAGGCAATGGTAGTATCCTCCAACACTAAGCTATCACTCATCAGAGCATCTTCAATATGCTTCAGTCTTTCTTCCTCTGATGGTGTAATTTGTCCAGTTACCTTGGACACTGTTGCTTCTTCAGCAACCTTTGAAACAGGTGCTTGTTCAAGACACATGGTGTAGGTTCTTCTTCAGATACCTCTACACCAGTTACTTTTTCAGTAACCTTAGCCCTTTTTGATTTTTCTAGGACTTGAGAGATGACTAATTCATCATCTTCATCGTCAGAGCTCTCATCAGCATTAGGAACTGATTGGTCCATAATTCCTGCGGTTTCTGTAGATAGGGCTTGGCATCTGTCACTACTTTCTTTAGCAACATTGATGAGTTCATCAGCAAGGCTTTCGGCAATAGTCTTAATATTTCTGAAAGCACTTTCTCTTGCTGAGTCTACTTGTTCAGTAGTCGATACTCTTTTGCAGCATTGATGAGTTCATCTTTATTGATGAGTTCATCTGCAGCGACGGCAGGTATCTGGGAATCGACAACCTCAATGGGTGTGCCTTCTGATTTGCCAGCAGACTTCTTTCGTGAAGTTCTGGGCTTCTTGGTCGCAACCTTTCCCTCAGATACCTCTTCAGTCTTTCGCTTCTTGGAAAATTTCTAAGATCCAGTAACCTTTTTCATAATGTTCGTATACTCATATTTGTCGAGTAGGTTACTGTTGGCTATGTCAGCCTTCTCTCTGAGCTCAATGCCAAGCTTTTCCAGCAAGTAGCATATCTTTAGACCATAGCTTACTGTGGTCTTTGGCTCAGCAAGTCCCTTAGCGATTTTAGGCTCAAAGCCTTGAATCTTCTTCACAAACTTCATAAAGGCGTACTTTCCCCAATTGAAAGGGTTTTCCAGCCTTTTGTCTTGTTGTTGCAACAAGAACATCATCATCCAGCGTTCTTGGCTTATCTGGTCAGCACCTCCTTGTAGAACATCAAAGCATCTGTGAAGAATGCATGCCAACACATCCCAGTGAACCAGCAGATGTCTGGTTCTGATGTCAGCAAGCTTGAAATCAGTGGGTGTATCTGATTTTTCAAGATCACACACATCATGCGATTGTTTTACACCTTCAAGGAGATCGTCATCCTTGGTGTCTATTTCAAAATCCTTTCCAAGATTTTGAAGGTCAAACAACTTGCAGAAAGTTGTTAAGTCCAGAAGGATTTCCTTTCCTTGGACTGAAGTTTTTATAGACACTATTGCAGTGCCTTCAGAAACATAGGATATAATCCTGGAGTTGTTGTAGAATTCTAACACATCTAGTGAAGAGATTCTACTGGGAAGATCTGTAGAAAACCCTTGATTTTTACCTTCTCAAGCATATCAAGTATCAGATTTCTATCGGCTTGATTTTCAACAGCAGCCGTGAGGTATTCCTCAATCATGGCACCACCCCAAATCATTCTGTGATTTTAAGTCCAATGATCGGGATTGAAGTCTCCTACCAACCGATTGTTTACAACTACCAACTCTGGTGCTTGCTTTTCAGCAGTTGCAGTGGTAGTATTTTGGGATTTCTGGGTAGAAGCACGTTTTGGAGCCATCTCTTTATAGCGTGAGTTTTTGAAGGTCAATAAGAGATTAGGGTGAAAGATTAGTGATTCTTTGCAGAAAAACTAATTGAGGAGCAGAGATTTGCAGAGAAGTAGAAGAAAGAATTTTGCTATTCTTGTGCAAGTCTGAATGTTGGATTAGGCGAAAGTGAATTCTTTTGTCAAAATCCTATATATATAGCAATGTAATCTCAACAGTCATATACATACAAATTAATTTTGTGTGTAAGTATCTGTGTATTGCAGACAGGCGTGGGTAAAAGCTTGTTCGGCATTAAATGCATAGTGGGCCCTATGCAATTTCAATACCCACTATTTACAGAGAATTAATCTCTGCCGTAAAGATCAATCGCCCATTTCATCAAGGGTCACCATTGCTTCTTCAGCAATGATCACAATCAACAATTGTAATTGTGCCCATTTAATGAATTTTGGCTATTAGCTATTTGAATCACGTATATGTGTGAATGAGAACACTGTTTGTATCTGATTCTATCTTATACTTGTTGTCTTTTCAAAGTTTTTCACAAAGATAGAAATGATTCAAATTTCAAGATAGTAGTTAACTGTAGACATTTGTATTATTCTCTTTTGTGTTCCCCCTCACTGAGTGATCTAGATATCTGAGTACCCGTCTCAGAGATCTGTAAATAGCTATTTTACCCTTTAGCCTTTGGTTTCTGGATACCCGTTCCAGATTCCTCTTTTCTGGATACCCGTTCCAGATTTCTCTTCTCTGAATCCCCTTTCCAGATTCCTTCTCTCTCCTTTGATATCTTCTTCAGATATCTGAACTTTTTCAGTTCTTAGGTAGCTCTATTAGTCCAAGACTGTGCTTAAGGCTAAGAATCTACTTTCTTGTAGTGACTTAATGAAGATATCTGCAAGTTGGTCTTCAATGCCAATCTTGAGTATCTCTATATTGCCTTTTTCAACATGGTCTCTGATGAGGTGGTGTCTAACATCAATGTGCTTTGTTCTAGCATAAAACTTAGGATTCTGAGTTATGGCAATAGCACTTGTGTTGTCACAGAAAATGGGAGTTTTCTCTTCATTGACTCCATAGTCTCTGAGTTGTTGTTGTATCCACAATATCTATGAAGCACAACACCCTGCAGCAATATATTCAGCCTCTGTGGTAGATGTGGCAATTCAATTTTGTTTCTTGCTGAACCATGATATCAATCTAGCACCAAGAAATTGACAAGTTCCTGAGGTGATTTTTCTATCAAGCAGTGATCCAGCATAGTCGGCATCTGAATAGCCAACCAAACTCAATCCACTATCTTTTGGATACCACAATCCAACTTCTACAGTACCTTTTACATACCTCAATATTTTCATAGCAATGTTGTAGTGTGATTGCATTGGATTTGTTTCAAATCTAGCACACACTCCAACTGCATATTGAATATCAGGTCTACTTGCAGTGAGGTACAGTAGAGATCCAATCAATTTCCTATACTTGTGTTCTTCAACACTCTTCTCAGATTCAGTATAGGTCATTTTGGTTCCAATGCTCATTGGTATCTTAGCATTCTTTTCAGAAGTCTTTAGATTAAACTTGTTGAGCATGTCCTTTGCATACTTTGTTTGACTAATGAATATTCCATCATTGAGTTGCTTGACTTTCAGCCCTAGGAAGTAATTCAATTCTCCCATCATGCTCATCTCGAATTTATTTCATGAGTTCAGCAAAGTCTTCACAAAGTTGCTTGTCTTTAGATCCAAATATAATGTCATCAACATATACTTGAACTAAAAGTAGTTTCCCATCATGGTTCAATGTGAAGAGTGTTTTATCAACATCTCCTTTCTTGAAACCGCTTTTTAGTAGGTATTTGGCCAATGTATCATACCATGCTCTTGGAGCTTGTTTCAGCCATCTGAGCTTTACGAGCTTATAGACCATCCTACTTTCTGAGGAAACTTCAAAACCTGGTGGTTGCTCAACATAGACTTCCTCAGGAAGTTCACCATTTAGGAATGCACTCTTGACATCCATTTGATAAACTGTAAGTCATTATGAGCTGCAAAGGCTAGAAAGAGTCTTATTGCATCCAATCTTGCAACTGGTGCATAAGATTCATCAAAATCTAGTCCTTCAGACTGGGTGAATCCCTTGGCAACCAGCCTAGCTTTGTTTCTGGTTATTTCACCAGACTCATTCATTTTGTTTCTGAAAACCCACTTGGTTCCGATTACAGATATCCCGTTAACAAATGGAACCAGTTTCCAGACTTTGTTTCTCTCAAATTGATCCAACTCTTCTTGCATTGCAGAGATCCAATCTTGATCCTTTACTGCTTCTTCTATAGTCTTTGGTTCAATGTTTGAGATGAAACATCCATAGAGACAATTTGCATTTTCAGCGATTGCTCTTCTAGTTCTAACTCCTTGGTCTATGGGACCAATCACATCCTTTGCAGGATGATTTCTTATCCATTTCATCATGGGTTTTGAACTAGTAGGATCAATATCATTTTGATTTGAATGTGAATCAATATGATCTTGATGAGATACTTGTGCAGTATCTGGGATATCTGACACATGGAAAATGCCATGGATATCTGACACTTTTTCAGTGTTAGAGATATCTGGAACTTGCATTTCAGCAGTCTCATTTTCAAATACCGCTTCATGATGAAGGTTCTCAGTAACCTGTTCTATTTCTGGAATTCTCATAGGAAATTCTTCATCATGTCTTAGAGTCATCTGGTTGTTACTAAGCATAGGTTGCTTTTCATCGTCAGACTCATCCTCTATTTGAATGGTAGAATTGTTTCCTTTTGAGGATCCTTTTTCAGAATCTTTAATCAACAGTTCTTTGAACCTATCTGAGAGATCATCATTCAAGAGTACTTTCTTGTTTCCTTCATAGAATACTACATGAACAGATTCTTCGATCCTTTGCGTTCTTTTGTTGTAGATTCTGTAGGCTTTGCTATTCAGAGAATAGCCAAGAAATACTCCTTCATCTGCCTTTGGTTGAAATGTTCTCAAGTATTCTTTTCCATTGTTAAGAACGAAACATCTGCAACCAAACACCCTTAGATGTTTGATGCTAGGGGGTCTACCAATGAAAAGCTCGTAAGGAGTTTTGTCATGGTGTTTATTGATCAAACATCTATTTTGAGTGTAGCACGCTGTGTTTACAGCTTCAACCCAATAGATTTCACTTATTTCAGTGTCAGCAAGCATTGTTCTTGCTACTTCTTTCAGGGTCCTATTCTTTCTTTCAGCAACACCATTTTGTTGTGGTGTCCTTACAGAAGATAGTTGATGTTGTATACCTTTGCAGGTACAAAACTCTTTGATGTACTGGTTCACAAAATGAGTACCATGGTCTGTTCTGATTACATATACCTTGTCATTTTTCATGACTTCGAGCTTATTCAACAAGTTAGGTATCTCAACCCTTGCATCAGATTTGAGTTTGAGAAAGACAACCCAAGTGAATCTTGAGTAATCATCAACAACAACCAGACCATACTTCTTTCCTGCATAACTAGTTACTGAGGATTCAAAAAGATCCATATGTAATATTTGCAGTGGCCTTTCACTGGAATGTCTAGTTTTAGACTTGAAAGATGTTTTGGATTGTTTTCCCATTTGGCAAGCTGAGCATACACCTTCTTTTCTATATGTCATTTTGGGTAAACCAACCACCAGCTCTTTCTTGGCTAGCTTATTCAGATTTTTGAAATTCAAGTGACTCATTCTTTTATGCCATAGCCAATTTTCTTCAGTGTGGCCAGATTGAGTCACCATGAGACATTCTTCGGTTGTGGCGGATGCCCAATCAGCAACATAAAGATTTCCTTTACGCCTTGCAACCAAGACTGTCTGCTTTGACTCATTGTCAATCACTTTACATAGTTTTGACTTGATCTTGACAGTGTACCCTTTGTCTACTAGTTGACTCATGCTTAGGAGATTATATTTCAATCCCTTTACATGAAGTACTTCAGAGATTGTAAGGGCTCCAAACTTCAAATTGCCAAAACCTATGGTTGGATTTTCATCTCCTCCAGCAAACCTGATAATTGGTCCATCATTGCACTTTTTGTAATCAATCAGATTTGCTTTGTCTCATGTCATGTGCTTCCCACATCCACTATCAAAATACCACTTTGAATTAGTCTTTAGAGTGTTCTGCATAAAATAGGAAACATAAGATTAGGTTCTCATAACAACAATGGAACCATCTGGACTAAAGAATCTTCCAGTATGAATCCATTTTTGAATGAATTTCTTAGGAACATTCTTTTGACTAACAGGAACATAAGGAGGAATTCTAGTTAAATGATTAGTGTCATTGTTATTAAGAACTATTTTCTTCCTTGGTGTGTTCCTTGGTGCTCCATTTGGTGCTTTCAGATACCTGTCAGGTTTCTGAGTCTGCTTCTCAGCAAACTTAGCTTTCCTAGCCAGATTTCTTCTAGCCACAGCATTGATTTTCGTGGCTTGATTCATCTTCCACTTCGATAATTGATGTGAGCAATTCTAGCCTTTAACCATCGTTCTTGCTCTTGTTTGTACTCACGAGCAAGTTGTTTTCGATGGCTTTATAGCAATACCATTCGAGCACTGGTGCTATCGAGATCTCTTCTCGTGACTTTCCTAGTCTCTGGATAATCTATTTTCTTTCTAGAAAATGTGACATAGGAGAATTTGTCAGCTCCTACAATTTTTCCTTTTTGAGAGACATAGCACTGTGGGTGATGACACTTTTCAGTGTTATGTTTCTTTTCAGAGACATTCCCAACAGTTTTCTTTTGGACTGGTTTTTCCCACAAAGGCTTGAGCTTATCGCCTTTCCTTTGTCAACAATCTTAGCTTTCGACCCGATCAGAGATTGTTTGGGAATCACCTTGCTGAGCACTGACAAATGTTCGTCCTTCATCACTCTTATTCAGAGTGGTGGAACTGTCTGTGTGTGTGTCCTGCCCAAGTCCTCTCTTTTCTGAAGGATCTCTTAAATAAGATTGTACTTCAGTAAGAGTATCACTAGCTTTGGCATAAGATTGAAAAGATAGTACTTTCTTTTTGAATTCCTTATTCTCAGAAAGAAGATCTTCACATTTCTTTTGAAGATTGGCCATTGCTTCTTTATGTGACTTTTCGGTCTCAGATATCTGAGCCTTGAGAAATGCATTTTCAGCATCCTTTTTCTCAGATATCTTGATTATTTGAGAATTTTCCTTTACAAGAGAATTCTTTTCTTCTTCAAGAATTTCGGCTCTAGCTCGGACCATTAGAAATTCTCTTTCGTAGAGACCAAGTTCTCTTATGAGATTTTCCAGATCTTTGATTCCTTCTTCATCACTTTCATAAGTATAACAGGAAGTATGTGTTACCTCATCAGCCATTAGACAAGGTTCAATGTTGGAGATATCTGGAAAGATCTCTTCAGCCATTCCACACACTTCTTTCTTCTTTTAACCAAAGACAATTACTTCATGAGAACACCGCACATTTCTGGGGAAGGCAGTGTGGAATCATCTGAATCCTCATCCTCAGAATCAGACTCAATATCTAGAGCATCCAGTTGGATTTGAATCTTTTTCCTTTCTTCAGTGAGCATAGCTCTCTGACTTCTTTTGAAGATTCTTCTGTCTTTCTTGTCACCTGTCTTTAGTTTGTTGAAGGCTGGGCAATCCTTCTTGAAATGACCAGGTTTCTGACAATAGAAACAGATATCGTTTCCGATTTCTGCTTCCTCAGTACTTGATGCTTTCTGAGCCGGCTTGTTCAGCGAGCTTTGCATATTTTTGTACTGGTGATAGTTTGAGCCTAGATGCTTTTTCAGCTTCTCTTTGGCTTTTCTTCTCTCAATTTCTCGACTGACATATCTTCCCATTTGCTTTACAGCAAGAGCATCCTCAGTCACCTCCTTGCCTTTCTTCTTTTCAGAAGTTCCTTGAGCAACTAGAGCAACATTCTGCAACTTCTCAGTTGTTTGTTCTCTTTGAGTTGTCTCATAGTCAACAGTGGCAAGGTAAGAGAAAAGTTCCACAGGAGTGATATCTGGCATTCCTTGATTAAAGTAGAAAAACTTTGTGTGTTCCCAGTTATGATTTAGACTTCTCACAATAGTCTGAATCTTTTCAGACTGGGTATATCTATTACTTTCACCAGGTGCAGCCATGTCACTCATAAGTGTTGTAAACCGGAAATCTAGTTCTTCAAGAGTCTCTGTGAGACCTTGTTTAAAGTTTTGGAATTTGAGCTTCAAACTTCGAACTTATTTCCCTTTGTTTTCTCGGTGTCGGAACAGATTTCTTCAATCTGTTGCCAGGCCACTTTCGCCGTTTTTGCACCCCACAGTTTACACTGTATGTGCTCTGGAGTAGAACGTATGATGATATTACGAGCCTGGTCATCCAGTCGATTTCTCTTGGCATCTTCCGATGTCCAGAGCTCTATGGGCTTTGGTTCGTAAATAACTTGACCGCGTGTCTCCCCCTTTGGTTCGACGATCTGTATGAAGACCCATCGCTTTGTTCGCTGTCAGTACCATTATAAACCTCGATGACGTGCTTGAGTTGTTGAATGACTATTGGGACAGTCCTTATTAGTGCGATCATTTTAAATCAGATGGCTTCTAGGTGGAGCATCATGTTGTTCTTCCATTTTTCATAATTCTCTGGCTTGAGAATTGGGGCGTCACTTAAAGACATCCTGCAGCAAACACACTAAACAAACAAATCAAGTGTAGGTGAAAAGTAGTTAGTGGGCACTTATCTGGGATCTAGGCTCAGTGCAGAAGGCTTGGGAACCTCCTGCTCTGATACCACTTGTTGGTCCAGATAACGGCAAAGTAAAAGACTAGAGGGGTGAATAGTCTTTTAAAACTTTTGTCGATAAACACAGTTTCTCAGATATCTGTGAAGATATCTGATACTTAATTTCAGAGAGCGGAAGACTTTTCTGTGATAAGTGCACGTGCTCAGCAAGATAAATGTAAATACTTTGCAATATAAATAAAGCAAGTAATAAACTCCAGAAAGTAAATAACACAAGTCTTTTTATAGTGGTATCTGAAGGTGGCGTAATCCTTCAACTAATCCACTTCAGCCTTTCTCAGACCTAGAATCCACTAAGACAGATAATTGAGGTGACCTTACAAGTATCTTCTCTCGATTCCTAAATACACTAGGTTCTCAACCAAGTGTTCCCCCTGAGTTATTCCCCGACTTTCACAGCCATGTACTTCCTGTACTCATAAACCTTTTTGAGCTATTCCTTAGTTTCCCAAACTAAGTACTTCGTGTGCTCAGTAACCTTGGAGTTATTCCTTAGTTTCCCAAACTAAGTACTTCCTGTACTCCATGCCGATTAAGGTGTTGGTTAAGGTAAATTGTCAGGTGAGCTTCTTTAATAACTTGTTCAGTTATTCAGATAGCTCTATGAATCAAGTATACTTAATACACTTGGCAATGTATGTTATCTTGTTCTTTACTGACCCAAGTCTATGATAAGTGTTCAAGAGAATGAAACTCAGATATGAAATCTTAGTTAAACTCTTTCACAAATAACAATGCTTGTTAAGGATCAGGATACTTAGAACTTTAGTGCTACTTAGAATCAAGAGCTTTGGTCGCAACAGAAAGCTTGAAGGTAAGTAGTTTGCTTGATAGAGCTTGTGTGAGAGTGTAAGTTATGTGTGTTCTAAGGTATGTTCTGTGGTGTGTTCTCAAGCAGTCTAAGTGTTGATATTTATAGATGAATTTGAGTGCCGTTTGAATAGTATCCGTTAGGCTTAACTCAATTTCAAACTATTGATATCTGAGTTGAAAGTGCAATTTATATTGCACTTGTTTTGTTAATTCGGCCTTTCTTCATTTATTAACCGGTTCAATGTTTGTAGTTGTTTTTCTATGAATATTTTGTAGGATAAATCAAGTTGGGCCTCAACATGCTTAATGGATCACGATTATTCTTTGTGGCGATCAACGTACCAAAACGTCAATGTAGCGATTCTTGTAGCAGAACCTTAGCGCGATTAGTGTAGCAAAAAGGAAAATAAGAAGCATAATGCAAGAAGGAAGCTGCCATATTGTTCAAGGAAGAATTTGATGCTATAAGGAAAGTGAGATTTTAAAGAGATTGATATATAGAAGACTCCTTATACTGTTGAAAGGTAAGAAAGGCAGTTTCCTTCCTAGAGAAAACCTAACAGGTTTCGACTTGGGCCAAGCTGTGTTTCTTCCAGGAAGATCGATTGCTGTACATTACATATACAGGAAGAACACGCTTTGCTAGGCTGCTGATTGCCTTCGAAGAGCAACTCTTGAATATATTTTGCGGCGTTCTTTCCCAGCTCAAGTTGACTTCGACTTCTGCTTTCTTCTTGGTGAATTTGACCCCAGCCCTATATATATACACAAGAAGAAGCTTTCAGCAAGACCACGCCTATAGAGATTAAACTTCCTGATCATTGAGTTTAGGTTTGTCTTGCTTTACTAGACCTTTACCTCGGTGTTTACTTGTGAGTGTTCTCTAAAGATTGAGAATTACTCTAGTATCATTGAACTAGAATAGGTTTTTCTTATCTGTTCTAGGTCTAGTTTTTCTGTAAGTTTAATCAATCGTTTGTGATTGAATTAAACTTCTTTTTGTAATTCTACTTTTCAATTTTAGTAGAAGTTTTGCTACGGCACCGTCGGTATCTTTATATACCGGCTTTAGAAATCTCGTGTTCAGTTTTATTCCGCTGCACTTTACAGAGTTCTGTTGATCACAGTTTATTATTGTCGTAGTTTAGCTGAACACATTCCTTTGTTGAAAGCGGTGTTGACTCAACATCAATAGTCAACATCGTTTGAAACTGTCCAGAAGTACCAATCCCGGTCCTACAGTTTTAACAAGTGGCATTAGAGCCAGCCACCTAATTAATTGGTGTCTGGATTTGGTACTACTACAATGGACGTTGTCAATTCAAGTGTCAACAGGCCACCTGTGCTAGATGGGTCGAACTACCACTACTGGAAGATAAGGGTCAGAACGTATATCAAATCCATTGAAGGGCGTGCATGGAAATCTGTTCTTGAAGGATTTGCCTTGCCTACCATAGGTCCAGATGCTGATGGAGATGTCATTCTAAAACCCGAAGCACAATGGTCAGGTGATGATTTTCTTGCAAGTTCTTACAATGAAAAAGCCTTGAATGCAATTTATTCTCATGTTGATTCTCATATGTTTAAACTCATACAAAATTGCACTACTGCTAAACAAGCTTGGGATTTACTCCAAAATCATTATGAAGGTGATAACAGTATTAAACAAACGAAACTGCAACTGCTTTGGTCTAAATTTGAAAATTTGAGAATGGCAGAAGACGAAACAATTGATTCTTATTTTTACAAACTGCTCACTATTTCCAATGATATTCAACTTCTTGGAGATTCCATATCCAATAAACAATTGATTTCAAAAGCAGTTCGATCTGTTTCTTCAAAGTTTGACATAAAAAGAACGATTTTGGAAGATACTCAAAACTTGGCAGCTATGGATTTTCATACCTTGATGAACAATTTAAAGAATTTTGAAATTCAACAGAATGAGCGCAATGGTACGAAAATTATTAGTATGTCTATGCACTCCAAATCAAAAATCCCTGAGTCAGATAGCAGTAGTGATGGGTCTGATTAGATGACTGAAGAAGCCTTTGGTAAAGCTTATACTAAGTTGCTTAGAAAGTTCAACAAAACCAGCTTTAGGAAGAATTCTAACAATGCCTCCCCAAGTAATCCTAAGGCTACTGGCAAGTTCAATAAGGCCATAGAACTTCCTGGTTTTGATTCTAAACGACTAGACAAAGTTAGATGTTTTGAATGTCAAGGATGGGGTCACTTTCTGAATGAATGTGCTAACACTCTTCGTAAGAAGGGAAAAACGTTTCTTGCTTGTCTTAGTGATGATTCAGGTGACGAACACGAAGCTGATACTACAGTAGGTCGTGTTGCAGCTCCGTCCTCTATTCTGGACGATGTTGGAAATCGATGTTCGGTCAACAATGAAAACTCAACATCGTCACATATCCTCTTCTTTGATTATGATGACTCACAGAACTGTGAAGAGATATTCCGGGAAAAATCTTTGGACTCTGAAAACTCTGTGTCTACTAAAATTTACTGTTTGCATGGCTCAGTTGATTTATCTGTAGATTGTCCCTTTGAAGAAGAGTTCACTGACGAACATATGGTGGAAGAGCTGAAACTAAAAGATGCAGAACTTGAAAAAGATGAGGCAGTCTTGAACGGATCAGTATCTTGAACTGATTCCCGATCAACATCACTTTGTCGGAGAAGATGGAATCAATGTTGATCACAATGTTGACTCAACATTGCGCCCAACATTGCAGGGGGAGAGCTCATCAGATGAACCTGTCTCTGAAAATGAAGATGAACCTGTTCTGGAACCGACAATGCCACTGGATTCCATCAGACGTGATCCTCCTTCTAGGATTCGTAAAAATCATCCAAGTTCTCAAGTCATCGGAAGCACCAGTGGAAGAATGACCTTAAGAGGAAACACTCGGAAAAACTACAAGGACATGGTAAGATATGCAACAATCTGCCAATCTATAAGTTCCTCTTCTTTTGTCTCTCTCACTGAACCTAAGAATGTAAAAGAAGCTTTAAAAGATGACAACTTGATTGATGCTATGCAAAAAGTTAAACCCCTTTCTGATCTTATCAATGCTCCTGTTTTTGTCAAAGAAAAGGGTAAGTTAGAAAAACATGTGGTTGAGTCAGCATCGAATATGTCAGTTTCAAAAGCAGAAAAATCTAAAATGTCTGGTCCAGAATCTGTTCCTTTGGGTGCTCCTATTAAGCAGAATGAAAAATCTAATGTTGAGCACTCTGTTGAGTCAACATCGACATCAACATTGTCTGTTTCCAGAAAGTCTGTTTCTAAAACTGCTTCTTCTGCTGTCACTGTCCAGAATGGTAAACCTACTGGAACTGGGAAAAACTCTAGAGAAAAGTATAAGAGAATTTGGGCTCCTAGGGAAAAGATTGTCTGTAATGTTGCTTTTTCTGTTGCTACCTCTCCTAACAATGCAGGTAAATGGTACCTTAATAGCAAATGTTCAAGACATATGACAGGTACCAGGTCTCCTGACAACTGCTACGTGGTGGCTGATCCCCACAATTGCAATCGTGCAAAAGAAGATTATATTGTGCTTAACTTGACTAATCTTTCCATAGTACATCAGTTTGTGCAAACTATGATAGGTACCTTTGAGATGAATATGATTGGTGCACTCAGCTTCTTTCGTGTCCGGGAGAACTCTAAATCATGTAGTACACTTATGGGTACCTCTCTGAAGCTGAGCAGAATCGATGTTGGCGCGGATGTTGACCCAACATTGTACAGATCAATGATTGAAAGCCTTTTGTATCTGTCTACCAGTAGACCTGATATCATGCTCTCTGTGTGTGTGCGCGCCAGGTATCAGTCCAACCCTAAAAGCCCCCATTTAACTGTCGTTAAAAGAATCCTTGGATATATATCAGGAACTGTTAATTTTGGATTATGGTTTGCATGTGATACAAACACTAATCTGGTGGGATTTAGTGATTCTGATTGGGCTGGTGATCTAGATGATAGAAAATCCACTAGTGGAGGTTGCTTTTATCTTGGTCCAAATTTGGTGTCTTGGTATAGCAAGAAGCAGCTGCGTCATCACTTGTCATTCTTGAATCTGAATATGTAGCAATTTGGCGGTTATTGTCTCAACCGTGCGGTTGATAAATATGCTGCATGATTGTGGTCTACAAAGTGCTACCCTTTTGATGTTCTGTGATAACCTTAGTGCCATACATATCTCTAAGAACCATGTTCAACACTCTCGCACTAAGCACATAGATATTAGGCATCATTTACTTAGGGACTTGGTCAATAAGCAAGTAATTGACATAGAACACATAGATACAACCAATCAACTTGCAGATATTTTTACCAAGCCATTAGATAGTGAGAGACTCTTCAGTCTTCGAAGATCTCTCGGTCTGTGCTCTCTGTGATTGTCATTGTTGAGTACCAATGTTGACTCAACATCACGGTCAACATTGAAAAATTAGAATAAGTGATGCTGTTTTCGTTTTGCTTTTTAGTTCTACTGTGTGTTTATGTGCTCCTGTGCTTCTGTACTGGCCTATGGCTGTTCCTGGTTTGTAGCTTACAGTGGTGATGCTTAGGGTCTGAAAGGCTGTTTGAAACCAAGGTTGAAAGGGATCGAGTCTCTTGTGTGTTTGCTTTATGTAAAACCCACTTTTGCTGCTTTTTGGCTATTTTTACTCGTACCTTGACTCGCACTTGATGTTGCCTCCTGCTCTTTATGCTTAATAAATCTAATGAATTATGATAAAAAGGGCTCGAAGTGTTTCCGTCGAGGATCGTGTTGGGCAGGTTTCAAATACTATCCAGATATCGACGTGGCCAATGTGTCATATGTCGTGAGGGTTGATGGCCTGTACTGAAAACCGACACGCACAAAAGTGCCGATTCTCGTAATGCTGCTGGTTCACTTTCTGAGTACCAAATATTACCCAATATGGTCAAATGAGTGATCTTTATGCCATGAGACGTGTGTTTGCCTAACTCCGCATAGGTTTCGGCTTTGGAGCGGATTCATACGTGTTCCAATTTTTTGACATGGTTCACAGTCTCATGGTCACCCCCCACTCAAACTTACGCTAATTGTTCAATTTACTTTTTGAGGCAATGTTGGGTGTGTTTCTTTGGTATTCCTTTCTCTTTCTGTCTTTGCCTGCAGCATCAGTGGTGTTAATCGAATCTGCACATCTTGAGACTTGGTTTCATGGCTGACTTACATTAAGAGTGGTCTGATTTCCCGATGTTGTCACCAATGTTGAGTCAACATTCAGGTCAACATTGACTGTGCATGAAGTACTATTTTCTCTTTTGTTGTGCTCCATTTTTTGTGCTCTAATTCTGTGTGTTTTTGGGTTTGAGGGGGAGTAGGTCTAAGGTGCTTTCTTCGGGTTTTGGGTTTCTGCATTCCTGTACTTGCATTTCAAGTCATTTTCTTTAAGATCAAGATTTTTGGTCAACCTCCCTAGGGTTTATCTGTTTATCTGATTATGTTGACTTGACGGATAACTGTTTTACTTGCAACTTTAATTATTAATTTATAGTTGTGCACAGTTTTTCGTTGCTTTGATATATATCTGCAGGAATCTACCTTGAAGCAAACCCAACAACACCTATCATGACTTATCTTGTAAGCTGTGTACTTGACCATCCGCTCTCTTCACATCACTGCCCTCCAACTGACCATCCACTCTATTCCTGATTACTGCCCTTCAGCTGATCTGTCATATAGTCCTGCTTTTGCTACTTTCTTTGCCAGTGTTGACTACAATGTTGAGTCAACATCGTTTCGACAACATTAGTACTTTGTCTGCAGGTCCTCAACAGATTACCAAGATGGTGAAGTTTCTGTAAAAGAACTTTGTTTTCTTTCTTTCCTCACAAAAAATGGGGAGAATGTTTGTACTCTTGGTTGTATTGTATTAAGGGGGAGTTCTTGGAGCAAGGGGGAGTTGCTTGATATTGTCTTGTATTTTCCTACTAACTGCTTTCAGGTTTTTGTGAAGAAAGGCAAAAATTAAGGGGGAGATTGAAAGTGCAATTTATATTGCACTTGTTTTGTTAATTCAGCCTTTCTTCGTTTATTAACCGGTTCAACGTTTGTAGTTGTTTTTCTATGAATATTTTGTAGGATAAATCAAGTTGGGCCTCAACATGCTTAATGGATCACGATTGGTTACTGTAGCAGTCACCGTACCAAAACGTCACTGTAGCAGGCAATGTAGCAGTTACTGTAGCAAAAGGAAAATAAGAAGCATAATGTAAGAAGGAAGCTGCCATATTGTTCAAGGAAGAATTTGATGCTATAAGGAAAGTGAGATTTAAAAGAGATTGATATATAGAAGACTCCTTATACTGTTGAAAGGTAAGAAAGGCAGTTTCCTTCCTAGAGAAAACCTAACAGGTTTCGACTTGGGCCAAGCCGTGTTTCTTCCAGGAAGATCGATTGTTGTACATTACATATACAGGAAGAACACGCTTTGCTAGGCTGCTGATTGCCTTCGAAGAGCAACTCTTGAATATATTTTGCGGCGTTCTTTCCCAGCTCAAGTTGACTTCGACTTTTGCTTTCTTCTTGGTGAATTTGACCCCAGCCCTATATATATACACAAGAAGAAGCTTTCAGCAAGACCACGCCTATAGAGATTAAACTTCCTGATCATTGAGTTTAGGTTTGTCTTGCTTTACTAGACCTTTACCTCGGTGTTTACTTGTGAGTGTTCTCTAAAGATTGAGAATTACTCTAGTATCATTGAACTAGAATAGGTTTTTCTTATATGTTCTAGGTCTAGTTTTTCTGTAAGTTTAATCATTCGTTTGTGATTGAATTAAACTTCTTTTTGTAATTCTACTTTTCAATTTTAGTAGAAGTTTTGCTACGGCACCGTCGGTATCTTTATATACCGGCTTTAGAAATCTCGTGTTCAGTTTTATTCCGCTGCACTTTACAGAGTTCTGTTGATCACAGTTTATTATTGTCGTAGTTTAGCTGAACACTGTTCACTGTTGAGAAAGGGTGTTGACTCAACATCAATTGTCAACATCATTTGAAACTGTCCAGAAGTACCAATCCCGGTCCTACAGTTCTAACATGAGTATAGTTCTGTAGTAGGTTTTTCTTCTTCTTCAGAAGCTACTGTTTTTGTTCAGACATTTCTGTCCGCGTATTTAATGCACTGTACTATACTTTGTCCTGTAGTGCCAACGGAACTATGCATGCTTTCTGAAGCCTTGCACGTCCTTTTCCAGAGACTATCACAACTCCAGATACCACTTGTTAAAAATATATTGTTTCCCGGAAACATAATCTTTATCCAAGGTATCTGAGTGTAGATATCTGTGGGCACTTTTCCTCGTTTCAGAAACCTTTTATTTCTCAGATATCTCTTGTAACACTGTTTATTTAAAAACGCTTGTGTCTTCAAGATATCTAGTCATAGGTATCTGAAAAACCTTTGTCTTCAGAAATCTTGTGCAGTCTTCAAGTCTTCAAAATTGTTGTACTTTTCCTGCTGGATGTCTTCTTCTTGGTCTTCTTAAGAAAATAAAAATTACATTTCGAGACCTAACATCCTATACAAGATTTGCTAGACTATCATACTTAGTGAGTTTCCTCTTTTACAGTGTTCAAGTGAACCGAGAGTACTAACCACCTTTCTGAGCTAAGATAAGTCATTAGTTTGCTGATCAAAATCTAAACAGATATTCCTAACAATAGATCTCATCTTCACATGCCTAAAAATTGAAAATTAATTTATTACTTTATTCTTTACCTTTTCACTTCTTCTACTTTATTCACTATCTCCTACGACTATTCATTATTTTTCACATATAAGTATTTAGAGAAAAGTCGAAACCTAAATTAAAAAAAAAAAAAAAAACGTAGAGAGTTAATACAACTTAAAATGAATTTCTTTTTACTTTAATTTTGTATTAGAAAATGTCCAAGTAATTAGAAAGTGCTCCAAGTATCATTTATGCACATGCGGATCATGTGTGCTTCAAAGTAAACCATCAACTTTAGAATATAATAGAAAAATATACGAAAGTGCCAGAATAACCGAAAGTGCGCAAATGGTATGGTCGTGTATATATATATATATATATATATATATATATATATATATATATATATATATATATATATATATATGATCGTATATTTTAGTTTGTCCAGAATGTTTGATCCTAAACTATTTAAAATGAGTATCTTTTTGAATGCTTGATGCTACGTTAATTATTTATAATGTGTTTTAATGAGTCGTTTTTAATTTTTAAAATTTCATCATTTCATTTTATATTATTCAATAAATTTATATTTATTTTAATGATAAAATAATTTATTTAATTAATAATAGTATTCAAGATTGGTGTCTATAGATTCGTCTTGTCACGACGAATTCAAATATATGTTAAAAATATTTTTTGGATTTTTGTAGATAAAGTTATATGAGATTAATATTTTATTTTAGTGAATGAAATGATTTATTTAATTAATTAATAATAATAATAATAGTAATAATAATCATCTATTAAAAAATACTATTCATGGCCTTCCGCATTTTCTGCAACCATAAGATATAAAATTTTGTTACCAATCAATAACATTGCTCACATGATCTTAGCAACAACACTACTACGTTCTCCTATTCAGACTCTGCTTAATCGTAGAATCAAAATTTCACGTAGGATGGAATGAATTTGAATGAATTTGGTGGGTTTAACTCATCAACTTTATATATTATATTATATTATATTGTATTGTATTGTATTGTATTATATTGTATTGTATTGTATTGTATTGTATTGTATTGTATTGTATTGTATTGTATTGTATTATATTATATTATATTATATTATATTATATTATATTATATTATATTATATTATATTATATTATATTATATTATATTATATTATATTATATTATATTATATTATATTATATTATATCATATCATATTATATTATATAAGAACACCTAACTGATAATTTAAGTGCTAAAACATTAGCCTCAGTTCCTCACGTTTAATCTGACAAAACTTTATGCAACAAAATTCTCTCCCCTACCCAGAATCTGCTCAACCGTAGAATTAAAATGTATAATTAAAAATATAAATACGAGTAGTGGTATACTTTTTGTTTAACCCAAGATCAGTATAGAGTCAATAAAGGAATTTATCATGTGTATTACTAATAACATTCCACAAATACTAAGTGAGTAGTGCATACACAATTATAAAAGTATTTGCCCAAGTCATAAGAAAGAGAGCAGAACATCTAGATTACTTATTTATTTATACTTGTTATTTCGGTTAAGACATAATCCTAGGAAATACTGCGGCGGTATGATGAAATATAAAAAAATATTAATAAACAATTGAAATTAAGGTGTCTAACTAGGGGTGCCTGAAAAAGTAAATTAACATGGATTCTTTTTTGTTATTTGTTTAGTGCGAGAAAGTCTAACGAGAAATGGTTATATAAAAATATAGAAAATCGAAAGTTAGAAAGGAGATTACTTTGTGTAGTACCACAAATACTAAATAGGGCTTTCCCTACTCTAATGTGTAACCCATATTCCTTTTTCTGGACATCGTAGCGTGGCAAGTCCAGTCTCCCGAACTTACGACAAGTGTCCTTTCTATTCCGGAAACGAAGAGATGGCACAACAGACAGAAATGACGAAAACTTACTTCTTATTCTTCTCCTCTTTCTAGAAAATAGTTATGGTAGGTCATATATAGACATTCCTCGATTGACTCGATTGAGTTGACTAATAAAACCATATCGATTGTGATATAAAATTGGCTTACTATAATGCTGTTATCCCGCTTTTATTTTTTCTTTATCATATTAAGTATTCTTAGAAATAACAAAACAAATACACTTTAATTCCTGTACATCCTCTTCAATATTAGGATCCATTTTATTTTAATATCCAAGTAGACAAGACTAAAAGCATTTATTTTAGTACTATACTTTCTTTTCTTTTCTTTTTTCAGGCCTAACCATCTTCGAGGGTCTTCCCCGTACTTTCCAACCAGCAGTACACCTACTCTGATAGAAAAGGACAAGAAGGGACTAAATACAACCAATCAATAAAGTTTTTTAATAAAGGACATATATTTGATCCTTCACTTCCATCTTAAGCGAAAAACTCCTAAACACGTATGGAAAAATGGACTAAAAAATCCAATAATCTGCAAGGATGAAGGATGCCAACTACTAAGGAGGAGAGGAACTTGTTGTTCACAATTTTAGAATTTATCACTTATGGAAATACTAAGACTCTTCTTCTTCTTTTCGTTTCTATAATATTCTATAATAGTCTAGATATTAGGCAAGAATTAGATTGACAACAAAATAAGAAATGCTCTTCTATTATATATTAATTGAAAATATAAATATCTATTAATATAAACATAAAAAAATTTCGGAGTTTTATAGATAAATTTATATGAAACTTAATAAAAACTATATATGCAGCCAACATACAAAAAATAAACAGTGAAATATATACTGGTTGAAAATGCAAATAATTCCACAAAATTTCACATAGGATTGAATTAATAATAAGTTCACAAAGCGTGTGGTCTCAAACAGCAAATAATTCCACAAAATTTGAGCGAGCTTAATGTCAATACGGAGTAGTGGTCTCTGGCTCTCCAGGAGTAAATTGACAGCATCTGGATTCTCAAGGTTCTTCCAGTTCATTCTATTTCATAAGCTCGCTCAAATTGTGAAGTCATAATCTAGCTCATTTTATACTGGATGTTAAAGAAATAAAAAAAAGAAAATTGAACATGCTCTGAATCTATTGAACGAGAATAATGAAAGTGATTACAGTGCTTGAAGCAATACTAGCTAGCTCTATTTATACATAAGGAAGTCAGTATCTTTACTAATTGATTTCTTCAATCAGCTCCATATTAGACCACTATAATTGGGCATAACATATTCTCCTCAATCCTTTCCATAGTTTCTTCAATCTGCAGCTTCCAATTTATGATTGCGTTGTCTCTTTTCAAGAGTAGTCCTTGTGTTTCTGGTTTCTTCTATTTCTTCCTTCGCATTCTGGTCCTTGAACTTTCTCCTTCTTCCAATACTCCCCCGCAAGATGGGCATAGATGTTCTTCATGCTCATCTTGTTGATCATTTCATTTAGAGTTGTTGATGGGACTGCTTTGGTGAATATATCCGCTAGTTGGTTGCCAGTTGGTACGTATTCAACTTCTATGATTCTATTCGTCACTTTTAGCAATGCTATTAACCAAGTTATTTCACAGCACGTATATGCCATTGCTCTATATTCAGCTTCTGCTGATGATCTGCTTACTGTGTTTTGCTTCTTTGATTTCCAACTAATCAATGATTTTCCAAGGAATATGCAATATCCTGTGACTGATTTTCTTGTATCTGGACAAGCGGCATAGTCTGAGTCACTATAAGCTAGAAGTTCCAAGTTTCCTTGTGAAGTGAAAAATAATCCATTTCCGATATTTCCCTTAATGTATCTTACTATTCTCAACAGTGCATTCATATGTTCCTTCGAAGGATTCTCCATGAATTGGCTGAGTATTCCCACCGCATAGCTAATATCGGGCCTAGTGATGGTTAAGTAAATGAGCTTTCCAAGAAGCTTTTTGTAGATTGTGGGATCTTGTACAGGTTCTCCTGTGTTTTGTTTCATTTTATGATGCTGCTCAATAGGAGTAATTGCCGGTCTACATCCTAACAATCCAGCTGTTTGTATGATTTCCGTGGCATATTTTCTTTGTGATACATGAATGCCTTGAGATGTCCTTGCAATTTCTAAACCAAGGAAGTATTTTAACTTACCTAAATCTCTTATTTTAAATTTTGGTTGCAGTTCTTCTTTGATATTATCAATTGCTCTCAAGTATTTTCCTCCTATGATTATGTCATCAACATATACAAGGAGTGTAATCAAGCCGTGATCAGTTTGCTTTGTGAATAGTGAGTATTCACTTTTTGATTGATTGAAACCCAATGATGATAAGAACTGAGTGAGTTTCGAATTCCATTGCCGTGAAGCTTGCTTGAGTCCATAAATGGATTTCTTAAGCTTACACACCATTTTTGTGCCAATGCCATTGATGTTGTTGCCCCCCTGGATTGAGAGGCCTGGAGGCATGGTCATGTAAATTTCTTCATCTAAGTCGCCATTTAAAAAGGCATTATGGACATCCAGTTGTGCGAGATGCCAATTTTGCTTTGCTGCTATAGCAAGGAATATTTTGACTGAAGTTAATTTAGCAACAGGGCTAAATGTGTCTGTGTAGTCTAGACCAAGTTGTTGTGTGTAACCTTTTGCTACCAAACGGGCTTTATGTTTATCAATTTGGCCGTTAGAGTTGAGTTTTGTTTTGAACACAAAACGACAGCCTATGGGTTTAACACCGAACGGCAATGGAACTATGTTCCAAGTGTTATTATCCTCAAGGGCTCGCAATTCTTCTGAAATAGCATGTCTCCATTTCTCTTCCATAATTGCTTGTTCATATGTCTCAGGGTCCTTAAGTAATGATAAGTTGATGGAATAGCATTTATGTGCTGAGTTAATTTTATCATAACAAAGGAATTTTGAGATTGGATGGTCAGTACTATATTGTTCTAGTTGCGTGTTGCTAACTGCGTTTATTTTAACGTTATGATGGTATCCATCAAGTGCAGTAGATATTTGTCATTGTCGAGTAGACTTTCTTGAAGCTATTGGTTGTTCCGGCTCATGTGAGGCTTGTATAGTGTCATTATGATCCAAAATTGCATCGTTAGATGGTCCAGTATGTGCAGGCATCATGGGTGAGTTTTTTACTTGATCTTGTATAACTCCAAAAGGCGATATGTCGACATGAGGTCTTGTGGCCCTTTTTGGAATTTCCTCATCCATGAATGATCTGGGAGTTTCCAAGCGGATTTCAAGATGCCTATTTACAGGCTTTGGCTGATTTTGCAAATTTTTGCTCATGGAAAATTTCGTTTCAATGAATTTCACATGTCTGGATACGATGATGGTTTGCTTGTCAATGTTGAAACATTTGTATCCTTTAACATGTGGAGGATATCCTATGAATATGCATTCACGTGCTCGAGGATCTAATTTTGTTCTATTAATCTTTTCTGAGTAAACATAACATAAACATCCAAAAGCTCTTAAATGTTCATAAGTTGGCTTTTTGTTGTAGCAAACCTCATATGGAGATTTATTTTGAAGAGTGGGAGTTGGCATTCGATTTATCAAATAAGCCGCAGTCATTACTGCATCTCCCCAAAAATGAGTTGATATATTGGATTGAAACATTAAAATTCGTGCAACACTTAATAAATGTTGGTGTTTTCTTTCCACAACACCATTTTGTTCAGGTGTATAGGGACATGTCTTTTGATGCACTATCCCTTGTTCATGTAAAAAATCTGGCATATGGAATTCCATGCCATTATCACTTCTTATCATTTTCACTTTTCTGTCGAATTGGTTTTGAGCCATTCGAATGAATCTTTGCATTGCTTCCTTTGTGTCTGATTTGTTTTTGAGCAAGTGAATCCAAGTGACTCTACTAAAATCGTCTACAATAGTGAGAAAATATTGATGACCATTATTTGTCGAAATGGAATAGGGACCCCATAAATCGCAGTGCAATAAATCAAGAACTGAATTAGAATTATTATTACTTAGTGAAAAAGGCAATCTACATTGCTTCGCTGGCAGATTTTACAATGAGAAAAAGCCTTACACTTGATATTGGGATAGTCCTTTTCTATAAGAGAAAGTCTGGACAAACTAGGATGACCTAATCTAAAGTGCCACAGATGTTCTTGTGCATCTGCTGCTTCTACTTCTTGAGAAATGGCTAGTGCCTTATTGGAAATGGCTAGTGCCTTAGGATAAATGGCTAGTGCCTTAGGTAGTAGATTCTTCACTTCATAGAGTCCCTTTTCTTGCTTAATCTTCCCAATCAGCGTCCACATAGGTGTCCTTGTAGAGTGTGTCTGAAAAATCAAGCATTCATCTTTAATAAACAATACACAAACATCATTATCTGCTGTAGTTTTTCCTACAGAAATCAAATTAAGCTTAAAGCTTGGTACACACAAAGCATTTTTTAATATGATGTTTTTATTTAATCTAATATCACCAATGTGCGTTATTGGTATTTTATCATGATTTGGCAATTGAACATATTCATTAATAGTTCTAATATTTTCTGTATAATAATTGGGTGAGCATATGACGTGATCAGATGCACCTGAATCAAGGATCCAGTGTTTTAAGGTGTTACCTGTATGATTCACTTCTCCAGTAGTAGTGATGTTGTTGCTGACAGATGTCTCATTCATTTTCTGATTTGCCATGGTCCAGAGTTGCTTCAGTTGTTCATTGGTAAATTCAACTTTTCGTCCTTCAGTAGAAAGACCAACAGAGGATACATTTGCATTGTATCCAATGTTAGTGCCATAACCATCTCTTCTTCCATATCTGTTGTTTCCAGATTGCTTATTCTTGTAGCAATTCTCCAGGGAGTGATTGTTCATCCGACATATAGAACAATACATTTTTCCTTTATCTTTTCTTTTGTAACCTACTCCAAGAGCAGAGGACTCAGTGGGTCCTGTAAATGCATTAGGGTGTCTTGTGAGCCTTTGTCTTTCTTCTTGTAGAACAAGAGAGAAGGCCCTATCCATGGAGGGCTTAGGATCCATGATGATAATTGATCCTCTTACCATCTCGTAAGAGTCATTCAACCCCATGAGAAACTTAAATATCTTATCAGTTTCTTGTGCCTTTTCAACAGTTTTGGTAAGAGTACATTTGCAGGCTCCACAGAAACAATTAGGCAATGGCCTATAATCATTGAGCTCTTCCCAAAGTCCATTCAGCTTTTCGAAAAAGTCTGAAACAGAACTATTACCTTGGGTAATTGAGGATAGCTCTTGTTGTAGTTGAAATATGCGAACATCATCAGGTTGCGCATATCTCACTTTGAGCTTGTCCCATGCTTCATGGGCGTTTGAAAGATAAAGCACAGTGCTTTTTATCTCATTTGAGACTGAGTGAATCAACCATGACATGATGATGGTGTTATTTCTCGTCCAAGATTTTATCTTTGTATCATCACCAGTAGGCTTTGGTAGAGATCCATCTATGAATCCTACCTTGTTGCGAATCGACAGTGACATTAAAAATGCCCTTGACCAAGTGTGGTAATTGTGCCTATCTAGCAATGGTGCTACTGCACCTGAGTTTGCATTTTCAGAATGGTGTAAGTGATATGGACTGAATGGATCCTCATGCTCAGGTGTAGACCCAATTACGATGTCGAATCAAGGGTTGGAGCTTGATCCATCATGACTAGTCATGGTTGTTCAAATAAAGAGACAGAGATTTGTTTTTAAAAAAACAGTTCTGATATACTCAGAAGAAACGAAAAAGAAATAAAATGAAAAAAAAAAGTGTGCAGAAAGATGTGTAAAGGTTTGCAGAACCTAAGCTCTTGATACCATGTTAAAGAAATAAAAAAAGAAAATTGAACATGCTCTGAATCTATTGAACGAGAATAATGAAAGTGATTACAATGCTTGAAGCAATACTAGCTAGCTCTATTTATACATAAGGAAGTCAGTATCTTTACTAATTGATTTCTTCAATCAGCTCCATATTAGACCACTATAATTGGGCATAACATATTCTCCTCAATCCTTTCCATAGTTTCTTCAATCTGCAGCTTCCAATTTATGATTGCGTTGTCTCTTTTCAAGAGTAGTCCTTGTGTTTCTGGTTTCTTCTATTTTCTTCTTTCTTCCTTCGCATTCTGGTCCTTGAACTTTCTCCTTCTTCCAATACTGGAGCTGTAAATTATATTTGGTGATAAAGCATATGATTTGGTAAATAAGTTTGCTTCCCTGATTGATAATCTTAATCATATAATTTATCGTCTGCAGGTTTGTCTATCTGTTCGCTGTCATTGGTGCAGTTGTTCTTTTTGTTGCCTGTTGAGGTTGCAGTGGAACTTGTAAGTGGAATGGTTGTTGCCTGACCTGTGTATCCTGTCTTAACATGAAAGCTCATGTATAAACTTTAGGCAAGCTACTTATGTGATGGGGTACTTAAACTATGATTATTTTGGTTTATTAATGTTTGTTGGTATTGTTTATCACCCTACGGTTTATACCTCATTTTCGAAAGATGTGAAAGTTGTTAAGTTGACAATGGAGCTATTTTCTCTTGGCATTTTGTTTTACTTCCAGAGTAACTGATATAAGTAGTTCAATATGTCAAGATCTAGAGTGGAATTAAAATGTAGTATGTATGTCAGATAATGTTGAAAGTTCCAGCAACTTCTTGAAAATTTGAGTTATATCACACATTGTGTTCGCTAGGAATGTTGGGTTCCTAAGTTACAAAAGTATTCGTTGCTGGTGTTCCTTCTAATATTTCCCGTTGCGTTTATATCTTTTGTTAGTTAAGAAATGGAGCATTTTGTGTTCATTTCTCTCTTCTATTGTTGACATATTTGATTCGTATCGGAGGAAAAAAAGGGTAAAAACCAGACATATGAAACTGAATGATTAGCAAAGGGTTTCTTTAGAATACAGTAGAAAACCTCTATTATGTAACTATATGTATGTGTTTCTAACCTTGCATGTTCTTTACCCAGGTGTTCAAAGGAAACTGGACCTGAATAATAAGGTAGCTTGGGCAAGGACACGGCTACGCGTGCTTCACGAGGTTCTTAATTTCACTTAATTTCAGTACATGGGTGATGGTGAATTGATTTCAAATGCCTAACCGTGGTTTTGCGTGTTGTTTCTTTGCGTGTCCTAGAGAAGTAGCTGATAGAGCAGCGGATGCATGTCATAATAAGAAGACACTTCGTGGTGTAGGTATTTATGTGTTATGTCTTATCAACTTGTTCGATTTTTGGTTAACCTGTTGAGAGGAGAAGTTTATGCTTAATGGATAACTTATTACTAGAGAAAAGGAAATTGTGATTGCGGTTTTGGTGAATTAGTTGCTCTGCATGGAGAGTTTCATTGTAAATTTTGGAATTTAAGTGAACTGGTAATCACCATTTACTTGCTTGTTGTCTTTCCAGTTGATGTCAGTGTTGGGTCGAGTGAGTTGGTTCTCCGATAATGCTGAAAAAAAAAGAATTTAACCTACTTTACCTTTAAGGGAGGGAAACTACGCTGAGAAATATTAGAAGAAGATTTGACATTTAGTTAATTTCCAACTCAATAGGAGGGTGTCATCTTGATAAATGCATGAAGAGAGTTTCTCATACTGTGAAGCTGATATCAGTAACTTGTCTTGTATTGGCCGCGGAAGTCGAAACCCGAGCAGGTCTTGTAATGGCTGTGAAATGGGAAGATCGAAAATTTCGACCGGTAGACTACTGTACGGATAACTACACTTTTTCGGGAGTTGAAATATATGAGATGGAATTGTTGATAATGCATAAATTGGATTGTGAAGATTAGACAGTTTCTGTGGGTTTTAGCACAGATACTGTGGGTTTCAGTGCAGAATCTGTGGGTTTTAATACGGAATCTGTGATTACGAGTTACAGAAAGAGTCTATTGCCAGATTGCTCAGGAACCGTTGATCTTGATCATCCTACGACTGGGATTTAAACAGTAACGTTGAGGGAGAGTTAGTTGGAAAAGGAAAAGCAGCATGTGACTGCTTTGATTAATTCCGCTTCTCATTGGTTCTTAGCTGGTTTTAAAATAGATTGTAACTTGGGTGTTAAGGGAGATTGATCTCATTATTTTTTATCTTATCAGTTATAGTGAGAGAAACACTAGTGAGAGAGAGAATAGAAGAGAAGAGAGCAAGTCGCCATTGATGATTGCTTGAGATCTTCTCAGATTCTTGTAATCTTTCATTGATTAGTGGATTGTTCTTGTTGTTCTCCGTGGATGTAGGCAAAGCCGAACCACGTAAATCTTGTGTTGATTTCTTTACGCATTTGATTGATTATAGTTTCGTAATCGTCTTTGTTTGATCGGAATTGTTCGATTGTTCAACAATTGGCGCCGTCTGTGGGAAGCCGAGGTTGAAACTGGTGATCAATGGCGTCTACAACAAGATTTGATACAGAGAAGCTAACTGAGAAGGTGGACTTCACTTTGTGGAAGGCGAAAATGGAAGCACTTCTGGTACAGCAAGATGTAGAGCAAGCTCTGTTAGGCAATGATGATTTTGACAAAGATTTCGATGAAGCTGAGAAGAATAGAATCATTGGGAAGGCTCGTAGCACCTTGATCCTGTCTCTTGGTGACAAAGCTCTGAGAGAAGTAATCAAAGAGAAGACCGCAAAAGGTGTTTGGGACAAGCTTGAGGAGCTATATCATGTTAAGACTGTGGCAAGCAAAATCAAGCTTAAACAGATGTTCTTCTCTTTCAAGATGAAATCTGATAGGTCAATTATTGAACATCTTGATGAATTTAACAAGCTGTGTTCTGATATGGAGTCAAGGGAGATGACAGTTGGTGAGGATGACAAAGCAGTCATATTACTTAGCTCATTGCCTCAGAGATATGAACACTTTGTAGATGCAATAGTCATGTCAAAGCCGGATGATCTAACAGCTAAGGATGTGGAGCTAGCCTTGAGAAACAAGCTGGATCAAAAAGGTGTTAGTAATCAACATGACACAGTTGCAGAGAGCTTATCTGTGAAGCAACCATGGAACAAGAACCACAACTGTCGAGAACAAACCATTCAATAACACCAGGAGAACTGCCAAGCTACCTGAGAGAGGTGGAGCTGATAATGTGGAGAAGAGGAAGTGCTATCATTGCAAGAAAGCTGGACATCTCAAGAAAGATTGTCCCCTCATGAAAAACAAGTCTGCAGTCCAATACAACACGGCAGATATTGCAGAAGGTAACATTTATGATAATGCAGAAGCACTTGTTGTTTGTGAATCCCATATCAGTGATCAGTGGGTGTTAGATTCTGGTTGTTCATTCCATATTTCACCTGTTAAATCTTGGTTTAGTGAGTTAAAGACATTTAATGGTGGTGAAGTGTTACTGGGGAATGACCATGCTTGCAGAATTAGGGGAATTGGCACTATATACATTAAGATGTATGATGGAGTAGTGAGAAAGGTTACAGATGTGAGATATGTTCCTGGTATGAAGAGAAACCTACTATCATTAGGTGTGTTTGATAGTAAGGGGTACAGCTATGGTTCATACCATGGTGTTCTGAAAGTGAGTATGCAAAATAAGGTGGTTATTCAGGCAATTAAGGAGAATGGTCTCAGACATTTGCAAGGATCAACCATTCGGGCATAGTCATGTTACTAAGGAGGTGAATCACACCGAAGTTATGGCACAGGAGATTGGCACATGTCAGTGATAAAGGACTGAGTGAGCTAGCAAAGCTACAGGTGTTTGGTGATGATAAAATCTGCAAACTAGAGTTCTGTGACCATTGTGTGATGAGTAAAGCTCATAGAGCTAGTTTCCAGTCTGGCAAACATACCACACATGGAATTCTGGAATATGTTCATTCAGATTTGTGGGGGCCAGCAAGGTGCAAACTCTGAATGGAGGAAGATACTTCATGAGTATAATAGATGACTATTCAAGGAAACTGTGGGTTTTTATTCTCAGATCAAAAGATGAAGCCCTTGAGAAGTTTAAAGAGTGGTTAGTTGAAGTTGAAAACCAAACAAACAAGAAGCTGAAGTGTTTAAGGACTGACAATGGCATGGAGTTTGTTTCAACTGAGTTTAATAACTTCTGTAAAGAGAGAGGGATCCAAAGACACAGGACTGTATCAGGAACTCCACAGCAAAATGGAATTGCAGAGAGGATGAATAAAACTTTACTGGAGAGGGTAAGGTGCATGCTTTTGAGCTCAGGATTAACTAAATGTTTCTGGGGAGAAGCTGTGAACACTGCATGTTTCTTGATCAACAGGTGTCCCTCTAGTGCAATAAAGTTTAAAACTCCTGAAATGGTATGGTCAGGAAAGCTCTCTAACTACTCAAACTTGAGAGTGTTTGGTTGCTCAACATTTGCACATGTGAGACAGACAAGCTTGAGCTGTGGCTCGAGATGCTTATTCTGGGTTATCCTAAGGTGTGAAAGGCTACAAGTTATGGTGCATAAATGAGAGAAAATGCATCATAAGTAGAGATGTGATCTTCAATGAAAATGTGATGCCATTCAAGCAAGAATCACACAAGATACTGAATCATGAAACTGATAAGAGTAATCAGTCTGAGGCGGAGATTGCAAACAATGATCCCACTATAGATGACATAACTCAAAATGTCATGATATCAGATGTTACACAGGAGAGATCAGTTGCAGATATACAAGAGGAGAATAATCATGACACTGATCCATCTACACCTGTGAACATTTCAACTGACAATGAGGACAGCTCGCATTCAGAAGAAGAAGAAGTTCACATGTCTGAACAACAACAAGGTGCAACCTCAAATGAGTTGAGAAACTGGAACCTGACACAGCACAGGAATAGGAGAAAAGGTGCAGGAAAACATTCAACTAGATTTGGTTGGGCTAACTATGTAGCCCATGTGTTGAATGTAGCACAGGATATTGATAATATTGAGCCTAGAAATTACAATGAAGCTGTAAGTTGCAGTGAAAGTAATCGGATTAAGGCCATGAATAAGGAACTCTCACTAAACAAGAATGGTACACGGAATCTTGTAAATAAGCTTTAAGGGTGTCAGAACTGTTGGATGTAAATGGATTTACAAGAAGAAGGTGGAGACCAATGAGGCAGGAGAGTCAATCAGGTTCAAAGCTAGACTAGTAGCTAAAGGATTTACTCAGAGAGAAGGTATAGATTTCAATGAAATCTTCTCACCAGTGGTAAAACATTGTTCTATCAGGTTACTTCTTGCAGTTGTTGCTCAACAGGAGTTAATTCTACATCAGCTAGATGTGAAGACTGCATTTCTTCATGGAAATTTAGAAGAGAAAATCTACATGTCAATACCTGATGGAGTGAAGACAGAGAAGAATCAAAATCAGGTATGTTTGTTGCTGAAATCTCTATATGGATTAAAACAAAGTCCAAGATAGTGGTATAAGAGATTTGACAACTATGTTCTGAGTGTTGGTTTTTCAAGGAGCTCATATGATAGTTGTGCTTATATGTTCCATCCTACATCAGAATCAGTCATATTCTTGTTGTTATATGTTGATGATATGTTATTGGCTGGGAATGACATGACTGAAGTGACTAAGGTCAAGAATTTACTTCAAAGAGAGTTTGATATGAAATATCTGGGAAATGCAAGAAGAATTCTTGGTATGGATATTATTAGAGAACCAGGTGGAGGAGTACTGTATCTGTCACAGAGACACTATGTAACAAGGTACTATCTAGGTTCTATATGCATCAGTCAAGTGAGGTTTCCACACCTCTGGGGCAACACATTAAGCTATCTCTTGACCAGTGTCCTAAAGATGAGAAGGGAGTTGCAGACATGGAAAAGATTCCATATGCTAGTGCAGTAGGGAGCCTTATGTACTCAATGGTATGTTGCAGGCCTGACTTAGCTCATTCTATGAGTGTTGTAAGTAGGTACATGAGCTGTGCAGGAAAAGCTCATTGGGAGGCTGTGAAATGGATCATGAGATACATGAAGAGAACTGCTAATCATGGATTAAAGTTTGAAGCAAACTCTAATGCAAACATAGATGCATTAGTGGGGTATGTGGATTCAGACTTTGCTGCAAATCTTGATAGCAGAAAGTCCCTCACTTGTTATATCTTCACACTATATGGAACAACAATTAGTTGGAAGTCTGTGCAACAACCTGTTGTAGCCTTATCAACCACTGAGGCTGAGTTTATAGCACTAACAGAAGCAGTCAAGGAAGCTATTTGGTTGAAAGGCATAATCAAGGAATTTGGGATTGATCAAGATATGGTTGTGGTGTACTGTGATAGCCAGAGTGCTATTCATTTAGTTAAGCATCAAATGTTTCATGAGCGTACTAAACATATTGATGTGAAGTACTATTTTCTGAGAGACATTGTGGAGAAAGGAGAGATCAAGGTGGCTAAGATTTCGACTTTGGATAATCCTGCAGATGCTTTAACTAAAGCATTATCATCTGAGAAGTTTGAATATTGTTGTGAGCTGGTGAATAAGTGTAGCATTGCTACTGCAACAATGAACTGAAGAAGATGAAGGTTGGGGGATCTGTTCTAACCCTTAAGGAACAGGTTAAAGGGGTGGTTCTAACCTCAGGAACTGTTTTTGTTTGAGAACTGGAAGCAAGAAACTCTCTAAAGGTGGAGAATTGTGAAGATTAGACAGTTTCTGTGGGTTTTAGCACATATACTGTGGGTTTCAGTGCAGAATCTGTGGGTTTTAATACGGAATCTGTGATTACGAGTTACAGAAAGAGTCTATTGCCAGATTGCTCAAGAACCGTTGATCTTGATCATCCTACGGCTGGGATTTAAACAGTAACGTGGAGGGAGAGTTAGTTGGAAAAGGAAAAACAGAGCATGACAGCCTGTTTCGATTAATTCCGCTTCTCATTGGTTCTTAGCTGGTTTTAAAATAGATTGTAACTTGGGTGTTAAGGGAGATTGATCTCATTATTTTTTTATCTTATCAGTTATAGTGAGAGAAACACTAGTGAGAGAGAGAATAGAAGAGAAGAGAGCAAGTCGCCATTGATGATTGCTTGAGAGCTTCTCAGATTCTTGTAATCTTTCATTGATTAGTGGATTGTTCTTGTTGTTCTCCGTGGATGTAGGCAAAGCCGAACCACGTAAATCTTGTGTTGATTTCTTTACGCATTTGATTGATTATAGTTTCGTAATCGTCTTTGTTTGATCGGAATTGTTCGATTGTTCAACATGGATCATAGAATGGGATTGACAATTGCCTTTCATTTACTCATTACATGGCCAAAAAGTTATTTCCACAATTGGGACAGGGAGGTGTTGTGGCAAAGACGAGGAGACGTTTTTATCTGTGCTTAGACTTAATTCAGAATCCTCTCTCGTGCTAATGCGGCAACGCCCATCTGTTGTAGCACTGGCAACTACAATCCATTTGGTTATTGTGGATAATGGACAATCGAGAGAAGAAGTGACTGACAAATTGAGATATCTAGCTGAAGATCTTGGTTTGGATATTGTGAGTCGTTTAATCATTTGTCTTCTGCTTTCCATATCATGTATGCTCATATATTCATCTTGACTTCTAACATGTAGATCTTTTGACAGGATTATACGCCTGTAGTAGTTCTGTTGGTCATGAAGCTGTGTAGGAATGGCGAATGAGCGAAAACGTAAAATCGTGAAATGAAGCAGTTGTTTACTGAGATGATTGGTTTGCCAATTCTGTCTATAGAAGTCGGTGACTGAATTTTGTTGGCTGAAAAGTAGCAGGTTTTCAATTGATCTTCACAGCTTTAAGTTCTTAGTCAGGTTCCTTTTTTCTGAGTTTCTGGTCATCCAGCTAAGTGTATACACAAGATATATAGGTCTTGTTTTGAATGACTGGAGAGTGGAGATGTGTAATGGTTGACAGTAAACAGAATGTATAAAGCTTGTCATTCTTAATTTGTTCTCCATTTTAGGTGCATATATGATATAATTCAAATTTGGCTCAAAATTACAGATTGTTAGTTACGTGCTTGATGGCTCGGTAATTTCACTCCAAAGTTTTATTAGCAAAATCAGATTAATGTAGTAATTCTTCCGTCCCCGATGTTCCCATTTTGTCATTTTTTATGTCCCGGATAAAGTTTCCCGTTTCCATTTATGGCAATTTATCCTTCAACTATAATAATAAATTTATTCAATTTTCTTAAAAAATTATAAAAAGTGCCACTTGGTTAAAAACTAAAAGATTTAGTCAACTACTAATCCACTTATATGTAATTAAACATGATTAATTAGATGTAAAGAGCTCCAATGACTCTTTCACTACCAATACTCCAGTCCATCCCGTCATTCTCATCTTACAGCCACCCCGCCTATTTCTCCATTTCTCCAACTAAGAACTACTAACCCCCAAAATTGAATTCCGCCCACCGTTCTCCTCCACCTTCGCTCAACTTCGATCGATCTTCCCCAACTTCGATCTTCATCTCTCAGTTTAGCAACCCATCTTCATCTCTCAATTCATCGATTTTTATTTCAATTCAGCAACCCATCTTCAATTCTTCGATCGATCGGATCTTCATCTCTCAATTCAGCAACCCATCTTCAACCAAAACTAGATGACGTATTCAAAGCCCAAGATTTCAGCAAGTGAATATGACAGAGTCTGAATTTATGGTCACGTGAGATCATGAAATGGAAGTCAACAACTAAAAATACATTTGAATTTTGCTTGACAAGTGAGATCATGAAACGGAAGTTAGTAAGTTTGGAGTTTGGAGGGAATTGAAATTTTTGATGGAATCAAAATGGAGTAAGTAACTTTGGAGAGGGAAGAATTTAATTGTTGGTGAAAATTTTGGGGGAATCATTAAGTTTTAATCCAAGAGTAAATCTGAGACCCCACATTCATTATTTTATTTAAAAGTAATATTAATTTATTTTTCTCACTCCAAAATCAAACGGAAAACATTAGGCAGGACGGAGGAAGTAGTAGTCAAGTAGGCTGTTTTTAAATCCCCATAACCTCAACATTGTTTGAGCAGGCTGTTTTTAAATCCCCATAACCTCAACATTGTTTGAGCTAAAGTTAAACACTTAGAAGTTTTCGTTTAATCACTTAAAAATAATTTGCAAAGAGATCACCAAGTGCGAACCGAAACAATGACTTAACATGAGTTTTAAAAAAATCATGGCAAAACCAAACGCTTGTCACGTGTAGCGTGACATGCACATTCTAGTATATTCAATATTTATGTTGCAATAATATGCAATAAAGTGCATTCTTTATAATAAATAAATATTCACAATAGGAGCATAAAGTCATAATGAATTTTGTTCAAATTCGTAATGTGTTAAATCTTTGTACCTTGCATCACTCCATTATACTATGATTTTTTTTGTTTCACAAGAGAACCTAGCCATATGTAAGTTGCAATTTAACTATATATAAATGTTTATATATCAAAGAGTCTATTTTTTTATAAATATTTTGTATCAACAATATACATTAATCATAATTAAGTAAATCAATGACATACTACTGTTACCCTGTTATAATTGTTGTAATGAATATAAAAAGTATAATAAAATTACTTTTCAAATATAAGTTAAAATTTATTTTTAGAATGCATTTTAGTTTTTAATATGCTAATCAAATTGGCCAAATTTTAGCCACATGATCTACAATCTTATGGTAGATTAGTAAGTATTTTCCCCAGTGGCTAGTGGCTAACATGATAGCAGCTTCGCCCCGATTGCAATTCTAACACACCACTAAACGTCAATTATCCAACTCCCAATTTTCAAAACCCAAGTGCCCAACACCCTGTCCTTTTACTAATCAAATTAAATTGTCCAATTGTTTTTGCCACTATGGAGGTTACATCATTACAAAACTTTTTTGCCACCTATCTAACCAAATCAACATTACATATTTAATTAAAAACATTGTATGTTTGATTGGTAAGCGATTAAAACCAACAAAACCGGGTTAAAAACACCTATTTTAACCTGGTTTTTTTTATTTTAATTGTATGTCAATATGTGTTTAATGAACTTAATTACTTGCATACATAAACATATGATGTTTGTAACTAAAAATACATGGCTAAAAATATGTAATGTTGATTCCGTCTTTTCAAGATAACAAGTATTACAAAGTTACTCTTTAATTCATATATACACGTTCTATGAAGTAATAGGCTGTTGCTGGTTCATTTAACTTGGTTGATTAGTTTTATTTTTTCCTCCTGAAACAGTATTAACCCACGTTTGGCTTATTTGTCTTATATATATATAGTGGGCAGACAATGTATACTTTTGTCAAACAAATTGGAGGCTCTCAGGTTGCTTCTGCGTTGACAAAATTCCACAAGAGTATCCAACCAATGCAGGTTTTAGGACTATATAACACAGGCTTCATCTCTCAAAATCTTACAAATAATTACCTCATCTTATCCTCTTACCTTATGTAATAAACTCAACTTCTTGCCTTATATATACACGTAACTATACATCTTTCCCATGTCCTCTATATCCAACCTTTCCAATTCATATGCTTCAAAACTAACTTAAAAAGAACTAGTTTTTTCGGTTTTTCTTTGGACTAATTAATGTGTAACACTTCAAAACCAAGAATGAGGTCTATGTTCAATCTAGCTTATGATAGAGGTTGATCAATTCATTTCTCAATCCCACATCTTCTAAAGGTTCTGATTTTCTAACTTTTCCTTTCCTTTTCGAATTATATCAACATCCCTAGCTTGAAAATGTTCAAGAAGGTAGAGAGGTACCTATCACTCAACAAGAGTGTAAAGTCGTCAAGAAGGGGTAGTACTGGAACATTCACCAAGAACAAGTCATGCCCTCCTAGCATGACGACCACGGCAACAAAAAAGCACCAAGTGGCTCCCACAGGGTGTTTCTCGGTGTACGTGGGACCCGACAGGGAGAGGTTTGTGATCAAGACAGAGTATGTCAATCACCCTTTGTTCAAGATGTTGTTAGAGGATGCAGAGTCAGAATATGGTTTCAACTGTGACGGCCCGCTGCAACTTCCATGTGATGTTGATCTTTTCTACAAAGTGTTGGCAGAAATGGATAGTGGAAGGGAGTTTGATGATGATGATATTGGTTGTGGTTATGCTCCTTGCACCCCGTTTAGTCCAGCACGACGTTTAGGGAAACGTGGCATGGCGAAAGGTTATGGCCCGTATGCCCTTCTTGCTCCACCGAGTTTGCTCAAGATCAATCAGCCATGGAAGTGAAAAATGTATGGTGACTATATATGTGTTGTTGCACGAAACTAGTCATGTTGTTGTAGGAGTATTATATATATATATAATTTGTCTATATATGATGTAAAAAAGAACTCAGTGTTTGAACGCCAAGTTTTATTATTTACAATTCTCTATATATAAGTTTGAGTTTGTAAGTCAGATTAGATATTTTCGTAGATTAAAAGTTAGAATCACTGATAAACCATGTTGAATTCACGATCGAATTACTGATTAAGCCTCCTCAAATATTAAAGAAGTTGGGAGTGTTAGAAGCATTTATAAATAGATTAACTCACAAATGAATTTCATTACCATCATTTCTTCTTTTTTAGTCATGTCTTCAATCATTTCAGAGATGACTAGAAAGTAGAAACACACCATTCAGCAAACAATATGAAATGATCTCCACCTACATCATTGCTTCCTCCCTTCCTCAGTTCCTCACTCTACCAACGTCAAGAATGCAGACCAAGTAAAAGCAATACCTTCAACTTGTCATTTGTGATCTGTTTGTTTGTTTTTTTTTTTTTTTTTTTTTTTTTTTTTGAAACAGCAAAAATAATATTCAGTCGTATAAAATATACAGCCTAATTGTATTACTCCTCAAGACCCCTAGATTATAGACCTGGCTTACTTGAGTACATGAAATTAGAAGGCGGTGGTTAGTCTCTTTTGGGACGATTTCTTTTTGACAAATCGGGTTAAATTTAGTGATCGAGTAGATTGACTAACTCAGTCTAGATCCTCTCATTAAAATACATGTAGTGAGATATATTTTGCAGGTACTTATGTATTACCTTATGAATGCGGAATTCCCTCCTAGTTATATAGGTTTCGTTTTTAGGAGATAATAATCCGATTAATTAGAAGCTCGTTGACCCAATAGGAACTTCTTATTCACTAGAATGGATATATTGCATGCGTGTGTTGCTCATGCGGGGAGCCCAAGTGGTCTCCAACCGTACTCCATGAATCATATTACACTCGACGCCTTGTGCAAGACCGGTCCTTCTTGAGGTTTAGAGACTTTTGGCTCGGTTGATTAGGATCGGATCATTTGTATTACCAGTCACATAATCTAGCAACCAAGGAGGATGAAAGTCTTGCTAAACAAAACTAGCTGGTGAAGTTATTATCGAAGGAGTTGACATCATTGTTATTTGATTGCAACAACTTGAAGGTAGTTGACGCGCGTTTTGGATATGTAGATCTTTCTTGGAGACAAATTGTCAAAGCATGCATGCATGCATGCATTTGTCATACTCAGCTTTTGCCAGAACATTTTAAGGAAAGGATTAATACTAAAAATTGATAAATATCTTTAAAAAAATGTGATTGCTGTTATGTAATAATATAATGAATGTCCATTAACCTCCTCCACTCCTCCATGAATCCTTTTTGTAACTCTTGTAAGTTACAACACCAATAAATCACCCCCACTAATGTGTATACACTATGATAAGATTAAATCTCCTCCTACTTGTAGCCTATAAATAGTGGCTCATGATGTATGTTGTAGTGACTTGTATCACTTGATAATATAATGCAATGTTCTTCTACTCTACTCTCTTCATTCTTATTGTTCTTCTTTCCTATCATAGTAGCTATATAATTTCTATCACGTTGTCAGCACGATAGTGCTCAACCAAGAGTTTGGAACCATCTCTCCTTGAAAACTATGTAGTAAAAGAAAACCAAACCTTTTCTTTTGCTAAGATCCAAATTCATACATTCTCATCACATGATATGTGTATGTCTTCTAGAAATGATGAAAGAAAAGAAAGGGGAGAAAAAGAGGAAGCCACATGCAAACGGCTCATAGACTCATGGATTAAACCATTTTACTCTATCTCTCTCTAATTAACCAATTCATTTTATGCATGTTTACACCCTTATTGCATCTCAATATTTGATTATAATTTTTGTTTCATGATGACTTGACATGTAGTGTACGTGACGATTGATCAAGTATCTACCGGTCGAGCTACTTAACACGGGAACTGGATTTGCAAGAGCATTGTTTATAAGGTCTCTACCCTCTACTTATCGAAATACATATCATTGGACCAATGATAATCAACAGTCAAAATAAGTTTAATATGTTTTGTTTCTTCACTTTCTTGAATTTATTTTACTCATCATATGATATCATTTAACCACTTTAATTTTATTGTTAGTAGTGAATCTGATATATATTCACACTTATATTTTTGATGAACCTTACAATTGGTTAATAAAATTACAATATAGTTTACCATATTCCCTGAAGTGAATATGAGATACAAAACCTTGAAGGTTACGATTATTGAGAAATAAAGTGAATGTCAAATTATCACTCACACGGATATTTGATCAATTTTTTTTTTCAAGAATTGCAAACCACCAGAAGTGACTACCAATTGATGGTTCGAAATCCATCAACCTTTTTGTAAATTTAACTCCAGATTCGTTAGCCACTGGATCGTTCCCAAATTTTATCACATATTAAAGACACCTTTTTCTTGAATTTCACCGGAGAGATCGTCGTTTTGAACTATGAGGCATCGGGAATCTGCGGTCGAACATAGATATGTTTTTTATATCATGTTTGCGATAAGAATTAAAATAATAGTCTCGTCATTGGTGAAGATAAATTTTATTTATTTATTAAATTATTCATTCATATTATACCGTTGATAATATTCCCTGAAGTGAATATGTGATACAAAACATCATAGACCGGAAGGGTCAAGAATTGATGGTTGAGAATTTTCGAAATCTTCAAAGAAGTTTGGAATAACCAACCGGCGTAGTTGGGATATATCAATGTTCAAATCACTTATGTTGTGAAATAATCAACCGGCGTAGTTGAGATATATCAATGCTCGAAATTACATATGTTGTGAGACAATTACTAATGATAATATGCTAGAAAAGCATACACTACTTTTAATGCCTCTAATATGTTAATGCATTTGCAATATAGTGAGGAAAAAAGGGGGCATGCTTCATTACTTGAAGCGAATATGACAACAATATATGAGGCAAGCGAGGCCAAAATATACTTGAATGATAGTGTTGGATGATATTGCATCAACACATCGCATATCCAATAATGTATGTTCATGAAACAAATGATGTATATCACTTTTAAAGTTTGGAATGACCAGTTAGCCATCCCGGCCGGATCAATGGTGATGAAAATCCATGTAATGAATTCATGTGCTATTTGCTCTAGAGACAAATTTATTACAAAACCATCATTTGAAAAGGTTTATATAAACAACTTCTATTGAGTAAAATACATATATCCAACAAACATATGATAAGCTTGTCATATCTCGTAAGATATATATAATTACCAACCTGAAATTGGTAAAACATCTCTGGTGCCGTAAGCATTTGAGAGGAGCATTATATTGTAAATGCTCATGTTTTATATATCCTCGAGAGATGGATTATGTCGAGAATACATAACGAAAGTGTATGGATTGATTTCATCATCATACAAGAGTTTGTACTCTCACGGAACTGAGCTCAACAACATATAGAATTGACATTATTTATCTTGCCATATTTATTCTTATCATTGCTCCCAAAGTAGCAATCATGTGCATACTAATGGATCTTGAAGACCACTATAAATTTTAAATTTATTGGTAAAAATATACCCCTAGCTCACAAGAACAATGTTTGGTCTCGTCTCATCTTGTACAATAAATAACATATACAATTTATGAATCTCCTTTCCCAGAAGTGATTGGAGATACTTAAAAAAATTAGAGTGTTGCAAAATGAGTTAATGTCAATTTGGTATATTGAAAATGAACCACCATTATTTGATTTATACTCAAATACATCTATGGTCAAACCGCAAGATGTGCTTGGAGAATTAATAAAGTTTTAAAATTTTAATTGCAAAATCATGATCAATCTCTAAAAATTGATTATTCTCATTCCCTGAAGTGAATGCAACATTTTGCTTGTTTATACATGCATCAAAGCTTCACCAGAAGCAAACATAAAATATAACTCATCAACCTCAAGTTGATAGAAATATACGAATGATCAAATATATCTCACCAACTTGAAGTTGGAAGAATGAGAATTAAGTATTTTATTCTCAAAAATATTTTATATAATATGCTACAATCTATTATCCGAGCGTTTGGGTGGAAACCTGACAGTCCTTTATACTCTCCGAATGGAGTGTTGGGCTAAGTAGGTGTAACAATTCCCACAGCAAAGACTTCTAAAAATAGAAATGAAACATTTTGTACGCATATAACTATTGCTCGTGACAAGTATACATATTAAAAGCAATATGTTCAGCAGGCATATTATAATGCATGCTTACAAGCAAACTTTGTGCCCCAAAAGAGCACATATTAGACTTACTCATTGTAAGTCTTGTCAAATACAAAAGGACAAAGATTTATGTCTTTACGTCACATCATTCTGGCCAGTTTTGAAAATACTTTTGTATACATGTCAAAGTGATAATATATACGTATATTGACATCTGCAAATTTTATGTGAAAAATTAGGCCATCCGGTTAAAAATTAACCGTTCATGTGAAATCTGAAGTTTCCATATAATTATGTGCTGAAAGCTATCTCGTGTTATAATTATTATTATGGCAAGACACAACACTGAGATTAAGCATGGAAATGGAGATCTTGAAATAACCAAAAGTCACACTTTTAAAGCTGACAATGAATAAAATATAAGTGGTCTGAAACCCACATATATGATCTCCAATTTAAGGGCAAGAAAATCCAACTGTGCTAATATATTGACTCCCTATCATATTATTTTTCGCAGAGAACTAATGCTTGAAGCATACAAAAGTTGTATGCATACATCAATTTCTAAGCTGGACATTATATTATCATGAGCCCTAGTTTTCCCAGCTTAGGGAGAAAGAACATGAATAAGCTGGCAAACAAATTCGTTGAGTGAATTGATCCCATTATTTGAAAAAGTTCAAACTTAAACTAAATATTCAGCTTCAAGTTACTTTACAAGATATGTTCAAACATGAAATTGTATGATTTGAATGTTAACCCGCTATGACCCTATTTTGAGGCATACAGAGTTACATATCGATTATGACATGTGTTGGACATTGAGATATCTTGCCTTTTTTTGTACTAATGATTCATTCACCTCAGTGAAATACGGTTCCAATGCTAAGTACAATACAAGAAAATGGCAAGATAAAACAGTTGGTACTCCTGAAAAGTAATGTATGCCATAAAAGGCATAGATATCTGAACTATAATAGATGGCCTATATGAAATGAAATGGTACCTCCAAAAAATATTCAGATATCAATTATTAGTACTGACTTGAAAAATCTAAGAAAGAGATTTGATACCGGTATATACTTGGAACCGAAATATTTTATAAGCATATGCAAAATCGATGGACAAAAATGATTTGACATGTAAATGGGGATCTTACATGTAAGTCCATTCGATAACATCATCATCATAATGATAGTAAATGAGCTCATGGACCAGAAGTCCGATTGATTGACAAATTCGAAATACGTACGGCACCGTTGTATTATCGAGTCAAATTTCATGTGCATTTAGATACTAAGTAATGCATCCTAATATGTTGATTAATCCTGCATAGCTTACGTTATTTAGTTTTTTCCAGTATCCTTATGTCATTTTGTATACTTGCATGTTTATTCTTTTATTGAATTATATTGAATGTTATCACTCATAGAGGTTGTGCACATGAATAATGACTGGTTTGACTTACAAGTCATATGGTTTGAGAAAGTTCAATGAGAGAAGATATCATCTCCGACACTTAGTTGTCACAAAAGGAGATTAAAAATATCATGTTAGCAAACATGGATTGAATGACTAAAATTCTCAATACTCGTGAAGAGTAGTATTGGTTATATATACCAATGATAGCTCAACCTGTAGTTTGAGCATGTAAAGAATATTTTCAAAGATGACCTTGAGATTGACACGGTCCAGAAGTACCTTAATTATTTCTCAAGTAAGAATTCATATTCTTAAAGGTTGAGTTAACAAGAAGTTTACAATTCCTTATTATATCTCCTGAAGAAGGTATGTATCTTGTCAAATTAAATGGAGATGAAAATTGCAAAGCAATGAGTACATTTGCGCATTCTATGAGCGACTGTTGCACTCTTTTTCCCTTGCTAGGTTTTTATCCCATTGGATTTTTCCTAATAAGGTTTTTAACGAGGCAACAATTTAAGTGCATATATGATTGAGATTTAGAACTCATTTACTTGTGACAAGATCTTTTGCAAAGTTTTTAAAGTGAACACTATATCATATTGAAGAAAACTTCAAATATAGTTTGAAGAAATTTAATTCTTCAAGTGCTCGAGACGTACGTTCTTCTCATGAAGATAAACGTATATATCGACAAATTTCTTGTGTTCTTATTCTAACCATGCAGAAACACTAAGGACTTACGTGACAAACAATATATGGATCGGAGGGACATTCGATGCACATCGAAAATAATTCAAATACATGATGGATGAAGTTCGCAATGAAGCACTTTACGTTCAACGAATAATGTTGATAATGTCGATCAACAAATTGTCCAGAAGACAATATGAATATGGTGGATATAAATGAAATGATGCACTCATGAAGGGGAGCAAATACGCACTGCACTCTTTTCCTTGATTAAGGTTTTTCCCACTGGGTTTTTCTTAGCAAGGTTTTTAACGAGGCAGTATTAACAGAGCGTATTTTCTTTTAATAAGAATGATGTACTCTTTTTTACTTCACTAGACTTTTTTCCACACGGTTTTTGCTAGTAAGGTTTTAACGAGGTACATTCTCAAGTCAATGGACATTCAAGGGGGAGTGTTATGTAATAATATAATGAATGTCCATTAACCTCCTCCACTCCTCCATGAATCCTTTTTGTAACTCTTGTAAGTTACAACACCAATAAATCACCCCCACTAATGTGTATACATTATGATGAGATTAAATCTCCTCCTACTTGTAGCCTATAAATAGTGGCTCGTGATGTATGTTGTAGTGACTTGTATCATTTGATAATATAATGCAATGTTCTTCTACTCTACTCTCTTCATTCTTATTGTTCTTCTTGCCTATCATAGTAGCTATAGAAAAAATCCGAAAAAGGTACCTTAAGTTGTGTCATTTTTTAAAAATGTACCTTTAGTTGTTACCGCCCGATTTTGGTACCTTAACTTTCAATTTTGTCCAATTTGTATACTCCGTCAGTCCAATTTGATGGCTTCGTCAATTTTGACCGTTTTAGTTGTGACATTTCCACTTTTGGTACCTTTATTTGTGACAGTCTGATTTTGGTACCTTTAATGCATTATTGTCCAATTTAGGTAACCTATGACACGTGGTGATTTAATATCACGACACGTGTCACTTTGCAAAATACTAAAATACGTTGCATTAAAATGTAAATACGGTAGATATTTGTTAATATCAAATAGGTCCTATTTTATGGAAAAAAATTAAAATTACCCATGAGAATATGCACTATGGACTACCTTAGAAATTTAAAAATAAAATATAATTAAAGAAAAAGAAAAAATACATAGAAGCCATGGGAGCTTCTTCTCCTTCTTCCATGGCAGTCTGCCATGGAAGCTCCATTAGTGGAGGGATTTTCCGCGCCTAAACCTCCACCACGGAGCTTCCAGACGGCCATGGATCTTCCAGATCTGCCGTGGCAGATGCTTCCATGGCCAATTCGAAAATTGAGGGTGGAGGTGCGGAGGACATGGCGGTGGTCACGATGGAGGGAAGGTAGTGGCGGAGTGGGGTGGAAGGGCACCGGTGGAGGGGATGAAGCAATATGGCCATATTGAACTCCACACTTCACCATGGCTAAGGATCTTCCAAGCTAAAGCTTCATGGTGAAGCTTCTGGTAGCAAGCTTCCATGGCAGAAATTGGGTTACTTTCAATTTTCTTGTTTTCTGCCAAAATTTTTTTGCCTTCTTTTTAACTTTTCTTTTGATCTTTTTTTGTTTCTACCTTTTTATTAATCTCATAATGGGACTTTTTGAAACTTATTTTGATAAAATGGGGTTACTTCATAATTATCGAAAACAATATGGTTCAATTGACATTGACGAAAATTATTTTATTTGCAACATTACCCATTAAAAATTAAACTTGGACTGTCATAAACAAATGTACTGTCACAACTTGGCTTAAGACATTTTTCGAATTTTCCGCGCTAAAATTGGTCAAAATTGACCGAAATCAAATTGACCGACGGAGTATACAAATTGGACAAAATTGAAAGTTAAGCACCAAAATCGGACGATGTAATAACCAAATCGCTTTTCTAAGTAACAACTTAATGTACCTTTTTCGGATTTTTCCCTAGTAGATATATAATTTCTATCAATTGCCATTTTTTTTCTTTTGCAGACACAACCTATGTGCACTATATTAACTGCATGCAACACTTTATACCATCTACATTAATATCCGTGATTCCGTGCTCAAATGTCCGCGGATCTACTGCTAAACATGATGCTAATTATATATACTGTTTGAGCAAATTAAAATTTGACATGTGGCAAATAAATAACTAACAACCTAATTAGTGAATCAAAGTTAGACAAAACATAAACAAAATCAAAGAACCTTTCTTCAACTCTCGTTACTCTCCCCTTCCATTTGCAGTGAAAAGACATCCACATATGGCCAGGTTAGATGCCAAAATAAAATTTATCAATGGCGTTCTCATGATATTTTTCATTTTAGCATTTTTCACTTGGAATCTGTTCGTATACTTGTTTGAAAATTTAGACAAACTCTTTTAATTCATCTCTCATGCCATTTCAAACCTTCAGATTCCACGAAATATATTTCACAATGAATTGATTCCAAGAAGTATAAGCTGGAAATTTGATAGCCCAAAAAACCAAACAACTTTGAAAAGATAACAATCAGTGCATCCTCCTCAAATTTTATGGGATGCACACTAACTCCAGAAAGATATGATCATATTTAAGATGATAAGAAAGTATCAGATCACTAATACTCCCTTCATTTCAGAGAAAGTGTTACATTTTCGATTGACGTCAATCTTGAGTTTGAATAATTACTCATAACGATAATAGTAAATAATTTAATAAAATCATATAATAAAAATTTAATTACTAAATTTTCATTATATAATTTTAATAATTTATTTATTAATATCGTTAAGAAAGAATTAATCAAACGCTGCATAAATGATCAAGAAATGTAATAATTTTTTTGAAATTGAGGGAGTATATTCGATGGATTTTTTTTTTCTTTTCTTTCTTCGTGAGGAAAAGGGGCTAATAGATTTGGGGAAAACCTGTTGTGTAGTGGAAAACTTGATAGCTATTGTGTATGCCACGTGTTAAATTTCCATTTGATCAAACAGTATGAATAGCAGCAAGTTTAGCAGAAGATCTGGAGCCGCTCAAATAAAATGTGTATTTATTGTGGAAAGAAGGGAGTGTTATTTATTAGTACAAGTACATCACTTCATCCAATTTTCACTAAAGTTTTACATTGTTACTTTTTGGGCAATCAAGAAATCTATCAACCTACTATTATAAAAGTGATGCGGTATAAAAATAAATATTTAAAGAAAACGTAATATTGAGGATTGGTGAGTTGTATGAGTGGTAATATGCCTCAAGTATTTTGTGAGGCGAACCTTGAATATTTGGTGAGGCAAACCTGAAAACAAGAAGAAAGGGGTTAGACCCTTTTGGGCTGGTTTGCTTTGGACAAACCGGATTTAGATTCAACAGTTTGTTGGGTCCTACGAATTGGAGCTCGGACCTACGTACACACTTAGAGAATGGAATATTGCAAGTTAGGTCATTACGTTAACGAGGAGTACATGATCTCCTATTTATAGGCAATATGGCTCAGGGAAGACTCCAGTTAATCGGAGTTTGGTCGACGCTATTAGACCGTGATACATGGTGCCAGGGTGTGGTGGCGTGTCTAGATCATGTTGTTGTACCATCTTACGTTAAAGAGGACCAACTGCGGTCGGGAGCTCGGACCTCTTAGGGGTTGAACCTACGGTCAGTCCAGATTTGAGATGTGAGATGACACATTCTCTCTCTATTTCGTGGGAGTCAGTGGCGAGGTTACCGGGGGTCGGATTCCCTGATAACCAGATCTAATTCCTTGTATTTTGATTCCTATTTGTGATAACAGGGGTCGGACCTTATATAGATTAATAGATCTCATAACGCACTTAAATCTTCTTAATCCGTCAATCGGTCGGATTTATTAGTACAAGTTAAAATGCATAGTAACCTTTTCTAGATACGATATTGAAATTACAATTACTTTGACAAGTTTTTTTAGTAAAGTTCGATTGAAATGAAATGAATAGACACATTACGGGGCTGATTATGTATAATTCTTTCGGAGCTTGGAAGGTTAATAATCCATTGTTGACAGATTCCAGATGCTCTGAGTCTTGAGACTGACTGAACAAAAGTATTAATTGCACTATTGATGAATTATTTGGCTATGAGATTAGTGGGAACTCTACTAATCACATCTATGAATGGAAAAATATCTTTTGCGAAAAATTATTTAACTCGAGTGTACTTGTTCAAAATATTCTTAGACTTGGAGACTGCGGACCTGGAATGATCAGACGACTAATTCGATAATAGATGACTTAAATGTCTTAAATTATTCTTAGATTTTCTGAAATATATTTACAAGATACTTGAGAAATAGGGGATTTATGATGATGAGGAATATGTCCGAGTTAATCAAAGAGTCCTGCCAACCCTGAATAGCCTAGTATCTTTGTCGGGAGTAAATCCGTAACACCTACTAAGTGAATTCCGAGTCTTCTTTCCGACCCCAATGGCTAGCCAAGATCCGCCTAATGAATACTCGTTGACTCAAATTGCACCTTCGGACTAGTAGCTGGGGGGGGGGGGGGGGGGGGATGATTAGAAAGGCATGTCCGGTTTGCTTAGGGTCAAACTGGACTAAGACTTTACTTGAAAGAGATTGGAGGTCTACTCTGTATAAGTGTGATTATGAGGAATAGTGACTTACTGTAGTATGGAGATATGTGCCATATATATAGATATGTGCCTTGAATAGAGGATCTCACAAGATTGTGCCAAGTGTAGGCTTCACAGTGTGCCACTAAAATGCCTTATTGGGCTAAAAGCCATATGATAATTTTAACCTATAGTTTCGCTGGGCTTATGCAAGGGCAGAATTGGTATTTTACTGTCTCGATCGGACCTCCTGATAGGTTTTACGGTCCGGATCGGATGAGGCTAATTGCTATAGCTCAGTACGCTTGGTCTTCGGACGGCGAGACGTCCATTCCTTAGTTTAGACGATCCGAGGCTAGTCTTTCTTATAGTAATACTTGCGTATAGGACGGTACTAGTGGTGAGGTAGGTTGGATGGTATGTTCGGACCTAGTCCTTCATGAAACCAAAGTCCGGATATCCTCTGAGGAGGTCGGACCAGTGGTGTCGGACCAACTGGTCGAGCTTCTCAGTGAGTGCAAGACTAATTCGCCTGAGGATTCGTCTTAAACGGACTGGACATTGTTCCGTATCAACAATCTTCTTCAGAGATGACTTAAAAGGATCAGAGATGATGTAAAATGTCTACGACCAAGTGTGAACGAGCCGTTTTGAGTCGATCTTGGACCTTATCGGGCTCATGTTCATGTCAACAAGTCGATCACAACCTCGAGCTCGATCTTTATCGAGTTTTAAAATTAAGAGCTTGACATTAAACTCGCGAGCATCAAGCTTGCTCATGAGCTTTTCACGAACAACTAAATTAAATTAATTATTATTTTCTAAAAAAGTTATTTAACTATTGTCATTTAATGAAGTACCTACTACAATTAATACAAATTTTCAAATACTATTATATTACTTAATTTTTTTAACACAAAATATACGTACATGAAAAAGTTATTGTATATGATTTGAAATATAATACTTCCATTGCATGTATATATAGTTTAAACATACATATGCGAATTTATTTATATGCTCGCAAGCTGCTTACAATCAGTCGAGATTTTTATTATAGTGTTCGTTACTCAATCAAAACTGAGTCATGCTTGCCTATGATCAATATGCGTTGACCGATCTCGAGCTAAGCCTTTTCACGAGTTGCTCACTAACAGTTTGATTCGTTACACCCCCAACGACACCACTACATTAATGTAGTCCAAGTGTTGTTCAACCCGGTAGGAACCGATCAAGGCTCTTTCCCGTCAACAAATTATAATGGTAATGACAAACTATCATTTTATAGTACGGAGACCAACCCGCCTTGGGTAGACCTTCCCCGGTACACCAACTTCAACAAACCTTCTTGGGTACACATACTCGAACGCGTATGATCCTATTAAGTTGGGCTATCATCCCTTAAAAGGCATTATTAAGGGGAGAAGGTTATCTGACTTATATGATCTTTGTAGGATCTTCTCACAAGTGACATGAGATATTCTAACCCGCCCCCCCCCCCCCCCCCAATCGAGTAGCCCACGGTTAGTCGACTCTACACGTAGAATCATAATAGCCATCTCTGGACAAGCCGGAATTATCTTCGGCTCGGACACCCATTATCAACTTGGGTCTGCTCTGATATCATATTAAGTTGGACCATCATCCCCTTAAAAGACTTTATCAAGGGGAGAAGGTTATCCGACTATATGTTGTTGCATGATCTTCTCACAAGTGACGTGTGATATTTTAACACCATTAACATATGTTGGTTTGTGATGTGCTCCTTATCTTAAGGAATCTTGTTACCTACTCAATAGAATTCCATCCCATCTAAAATATCGAACTTGTAGAGAGGTGTTGAATTAGCAATTTATATTAATACTCCAATGCTCCCCCGCGCTCGTGGCGGTTCAACCTTTTGGGGAGGCCATTTGAGTGGAAATTTAATATGATGCGGAGATTGTCTCCGTGGAGATTCGAACCCAGGTGGGCGTGAGCCAGATACTTTGATACCATGATATAATTCCATCTCATATAAAACATCAAACTTGTAGAGATGTTCGAATACTAGCATTTATATTAGCACTCCAACATACTAATCCGTCCCGGTTTCATCTCCCCGCGGGTCCGGAAACAAGATTTAAGTGAAAATTGAATAAAGTAGGAGAGATGGTGATATAGTAGAAAATATAGTGAATAAAGTATAACAAATAATGAATAAAGTATAAGAGATAGTGTATAAAGTATGAGAGGGATTTTTTATTTAAGGAATAAGAAGATAAAGTTGGGATTGTATAAAACGGAATGCGGTAACCTATATATAAGTAAAATGTAGGGCCATAATTTTCAATTCCAAAGGTAAACATCATCCGCTGGGTCAATATTGGCCCGAAGCAGTTACATGAGCGCTCTTCAAATTGTTAAACCACCTTCTGGCTTGTACAAGGCAAGCGGGTAAAAAATGTACAAAGTCCCCTCTATTGAATCCCACAAAACGTCCTTACATTAAAGAGTACAAAGTCGTCCTAACAGGATTTTACCTTCATCGATCTATAATAGTTCACCTTTAAAGTGATTGGCCGGTATTGTAATTAGTCCATGGGTGGTACATTATATGGCCAGATTGGCTGCCGACATAATTAGTTGAATTCATGGGCAGAGCCATGTTATAGGACACACATATAATTTTTTTTTTCCGGTAAAATGGTCATTCTTTGTATGTTAATTTTCATTAAATTTGTTATATTTTATTTATACCAATTAACGTTGACAACAAAAAATTTAAATGTGCACCCTAGTCGATTTTATATTCTGGCTCCGCCCCTGGTTGAATTTAACCTTGAAACAATCAATAACTCACGTTTCTTTTTGACATTTTTTTTACTTTAATTTTGGCTCAATTTAGCTTATTTTATTTGGTCATACAATGCAATTATATCTTATGTTGAATATCAATTTAGCTCAAGTAGCCAGATGAAACCTGTCAGGTCCCTTCTGCGTTGGCTAGATCCCCATTATGCATATGTATATGGACTACTATATAACACATGCTCAAATTCTCAACTTTAATTTATCTCACAACTTCTAACTTTATCCACTTCTAATTTCAATTGTTCAGTAGCAATCTGTTGAACAATTTTAATATACTTTAATCTCAATTTTGCGAATTCAGAAAGACGCGGAATCAACATGTTTAGCAAGAGCAAGTCGTTGCCTAACGATAGAAGCACATCAAAGAAGCTGGCGCCAAGTGGTTGTTTCTCGGTGTACGTGGGCCCTGAGAAGGAGAGGTTCGTGATCAAGACTAAGTACGTGAATCACCCATCGTTCAAGATGCTGCTTGAGGATGCTGAATCAGAATATGGTTTGAACATTAAAGGCGCATTGCAAATTCCATGTGAAGTAGATTTGTTCTACAAAGTATTGGTGGAAATGAGTAGCGGTAAAGAGTGTGACGATGATGAAGCTATCGGCCGTAGCTATGGGACGTCGTGTAGCCCGTTCAGTCCGATAAAACGTTTAGGCTCGAGAAAATGTTATAGTCCGTCGTATTCCATTCTTACTTCACAACGCTCGGGGAAGATAAATCGAAGTTGAGAAACTTATCAAGTGAAAATAAGTTAGGTGCAACACTCTTAGCATTTATTATTAGCCGAAATGGTTGTAACCTCTTATTCTGACCGGGTTAGCATCATACTACATAGGGCTGCTCATATGATCCGTATCCGTGAATCCGGTCCGTTTATCCGCATTTACGGATCGGATCGATCCGATCCGTTAGCTAACGGATCAGTTAACGGATAGAGTTTTTTTTCTATCCGTGAAAAACGGATAAAACGGATAAATCCGCGGATATCCATTTTATCCGTTATTCTTTTAATTATATATATTTTATACCTATTGCTCTGCCTGCTTCTCTCCTCTTCCATTTTCCCCTACCAATCACACTTCATTCACACAAATCTCCTCCAAGCTCCATCTCCTCTCCCTCTTCCACCACTCACCTCCCTCCACCACCGATCTCCGCCTCTTCCTCCACCACCGATCTCCGCCTCTCCCTCCACCACCGATCTCCGCCTTCTTCACATCCTCCGAGCTCCATCTCCTCTCCCTCTTCCACCACTCTCCTCCCTCCACCACCGATCTCCGCCTTCTTCACATCCTCCGAGCTCCATCTCCCCTCCGTCTTCCACCACTCACCTCGCTCCCTCCACCACCGATCTCCGCCTCACATCTACTTTTCTCTTCTCTTTTTCTTCTTCTTCCTTTCTCTTTTTTCTTCTTTCTGCTTTTGTTCTACTGTGCAGATTCAACGTGATGTGCATTTATTTTCTCTTCTTTTCTCTTTTTTATTTTAAATTATATTTGTTGGATAACAGATATCCGACGGATTTATCCGTTGTCCGATCCGCTCTGAACGGATCGGATAACGGATAGACATCTTAGTCATCCGTTTGACCGGATATCCGGTCAAACGGATCGGACATGATCCGTATCCGTCCGTTGCGCAGCCCTAATACTACATGTGTCTTTATATATGTGGTCACTTAATTATCTATTAATTTATGTATAAGTTTGGATTGTATTTTATACATCTTTGACAGTACGTTTCTTGCTTGAAAGGTATTAAAGTTTATATGCGTACTAATCAGAAAGATTATGTGTTGATCAAGCCGCAATAACAAATACAGTATAGTAGCAAAAAGTGATTCTAAACCCAAACTCATTCGTTGGGTACTCATGCTACAAGAATTTGATTGTCAACTAATTGATAAATGTGAAATAGAGAATGTTGTTGCTTATCATCTTATTGATTCTTTAATTATGTTTGTCGATTCATGCAATGATTATAAATAGTTAAATTGAAATAACGTAAGTACCTAGGATTTGTACTTCTGTACTAATACACTACTGTTGATACCAATGTTGGTACAACAGTTGATGTAACAGTGACTGACGAACAAGAAAAACAATCAGATATGCAGCGGAAATAAAACCAATAAAAACACACAAAAGAATTTCTAGCAGGTATATGAACACCAAGCCATAGACGAAATATCCACTATATGAAAAAGGATTTACAAAAACTAGATTTAAGACTTTTCTATGGGAAAAGCTTAAACTGCAAAGCTAATCAGAACATAAATCTATTTTAATGTTACTAATCTAGACAACCCTATATAACCGAGATCACTATCACGATTCAATAGTAACATCAAAGACTAGCAAAAGAAAGTGAAGATTCAACTAAGACTGCTATGCGTATGATGTCTTCACTCGTTGATCTTCACAACATACTTGTTCTGATATATATATATATATATATATATATATATATATATATATATATATATATATATATATATATATATATATATATATATATATATATATATATATATATATATATATATATAGAGCTTCGATCAGCCACAGAGAATCAAGTATGAAATCTTCTTGTTAACTTGTTGCTTATCCCTATCTTCAAGAGTCCATAGTATCTTTTCTTCCAAGAGTCCTTCGTATCTTGTCTTCCAAGAGTCCAACGTATCTTGTTCTCTAAGACTCCATGACTTTCTTGAATTCATAAGTCGACCCCTGTCTAAAACACGTGGAACTAGGTTAAAGTTAGTGAAGAAGGCAATTATCAATAAAGTCCTGCAAAGTGCATAAATACTGAACCGGTATTGTTATAACAACTGTTGCTACAACAGTTGATCACACAACTGCACTTTCAATCTCCCCCTTAATACCTTTCTTCACAACACCTAGTAACAATGAACAGAAAACAAATAGAACACAAATACTCCCCTTTAATTAAAAAGGAAAGAACAGAGTACACAAGATAAGAACAAGAGAAATTCAACAAACAAAGTAAACTACAATTTTTTTTAAATGAAACTAAACAAAGACACATCTTCTTATTCTCCCCCCTTGTTGTGATAAAAGGAGAGAAATCAAAGTCTGACGCTCTTGCAGCAATTCCTGAACTTGAACATTAATCTGAGCAACTTGATCCACAATCATTTGATTTGCCTGAATCAGAGGACGTTGCAGTGCTGGTAATGGAACTGTTGCAGCAATAGTTAGATCAACATTGTTGCAACTGTTGACAGGAAGTCTGAATCTAGAAAAACTCTTTAACTATCTGAAGCTAAAAAAATCCTGAAAACACATTAGCTGAACAAAGACACTTAAGTGTCACCTGATAAGTCAAGGATTATAGCACATGGAGAAAAACAAGTATCCAAAAGTTTTGAGAGACATAAATTCTCAAAAATACCAAGTCATAATAGATATTTAAACTTAAGAAAACTCCTGGTATCATATTACAGGTCGAACAGAATAGATTCCCAAGACTCACTGTTGGACCAATAGTTACTCCAACACCCTTTCCCACAGGAAAAACAACACGGACCAAATAAATCTCCCCCTTAAGGCAACCACCTAAACACCTTAAAACATGCAGTATCTAGAATGAAAAAATACACTGACAAGTCAACACCTCAAGATAACGTCAAGGAAGATATGTAATCAAGCTCCCATCCTTACTCCGCTTGGAAAATTAAAATTAAAACAAAGCAACTGGTTGAGGCCTCTATTTGAAGTTATTCAGGGGTGACTATGAGTCGGCGAACCATGTCAAATAATTGGAACGCGCATGAATCCCGTCCAAAATCGAAGCTTATGCAGAGTGAAGGCAGACACACGACTCATAGCATAGGGTTGAATCACTCAAACAAAACTGAGTGCACAAAATGTGATTCAATGTAGTCTTAGAGAATCGAGGGACTTAATTAAGTCTAATACAACCCATAGCATTACTCAATAAAATGGTGGCCCCCATTGGGCTCTTCTTGGTTGACCATCATTGGGCTCTTTTCAATTTGTGGCCATCATTGGGCTATTTTAGTTGCTTTCAAAATAGGTGCTTATGTAGAGGAGTTAGTCAGGAAGACAATAAGAACAAGGTTCGCAAGACTTCAAAAGAGAAGTGAATGACCGTAAAAAGGTCATAACAGATGCATGAACCTAGACCAACACAAAACACAAAAAGAAAGAAGACACAAGCAACAAGACACAGGTCACAAACATCTGCATCACTGTTGATCTGTGATGTCAAGATAATAGTTGCAGTATCAGTGTTCCTAATGGATGCACAGGCCAAGAGCCCTTCGTAGAATGAAGAATCTCTCGGAATCCAGGGTTTGGTAAAGATGTCTACAAGTTGGTTGTTGGTTTCTATATGCTGGATATCAACAACTTGTAGATTGACCAAATCTCTAAGGAAATGATGCCTAATGTCTATATGCTTAGTGCGTGAGTGTTGAACTGGGTTTCTAGAAATGTTTATGGCACTAAGGTTATCACAAAACATAAGCAAGGTGTCACTCTTAAGACCACAATCATGCAACATATTCTTTAACCAAATCAATTGAGTGACACAACTACCCGCATCAACATACTCAGACTCAACAGTGGACATGGAAACACAATTCTGTTTCTTGCTATACCACGATACCAGATTTTTTCCTAAGTAAAAACATCCATCACTCGTGGATTTTCGATCATCTATATCTCCCGCCCAGTCAAAATCACTGAAGCCAATGAGATTAGTGTCAGTTTCCTTTGTGTACCATAAGCCTAAACTAGCAGTTCCAGATATGTATTTGAGGATTCGTTTAACTGCAGATAGGTGAGTACTTCTAGGGTTAGATTGATACCTGGCACACACGCACACTGAGAACATGATACTTGGTCGACTAGATGACAAGTATATGAGGTTGCCTGTCATGGACCTGTACATCGTTGGATCAACAGTTGTTCCAACATTGACTAGTAGTGTAGGAATCAGTGACTCCAATGGTTCTGACTGCATAATATCATCCATCCTTTTCAGCTCTTTAGTCATCTGCTCTTGGTTGGATTCTTCCTCAAAGGGGTAATCTGCATGAAGATCAAGAGAACCATGCAAGCATCGAAAAATCGTATCAGTGTTGCTTACCATTTCTTTGTAGTTGATTCTTGCCTTTCTTCTCAGGTTCATGCCATCACTGATATCTCCAATAACTTGTGAAGATGGATGAGACTTACGTATCCTTGCGAGTGGATCTCTTCTGATATTGTCCAGTTCTGGAACTTGTTCTTCTGGTGCTGGATCACCTGATACATCTGGATATGCTTGTTCATTGTCACTCTCATCAGAGAAACTTGTCTCAGTGTCAGCAACTGTTGGATCAACAATGTCAGCAACAGTGTCTTCCAGTGGTGCTGCTATGTCAGCATGTAACATCTCAGTACCTGTGCATATCAATGTAAGAGAATATTATATGTTATGAAACCCGGCGGGTCGACCCGGTTAAACCGCGACTCGGAGGGGGGTCCGGGCCGAAAACCCCCCAAAACCGGAAAAAATCGGGTTTCGGTAAAAACCCGGCGTAACCGGTAAAAACCCGGTTAAAAACCGGTTCCACCCGGGTTTCTTTAAAAAAAAAAAAAGGAAAAAAAATCAAAAAACCCCAACCAAAACAAAAGCCCTAATCGCTCAGTTCCTTTTCCTTTTCAGTCTTCTTCCTTTTCCTTTTTTGCGGCTCATTCTTCTCCCGTTCTTCTCCCGTGCTTTAATGTTATTTGTTATTTTGAACTCAATGTTATGGAGTTATGGTGACTTTGTGTTTGGAATTGAGGCATATGTCGTTTATGCAATATTTTCTATCTTTTTTTTAGGTAAAAAATGTATATGTTGAATTTTTAAGGCATACATTATGTTTTATTTTTAAAAATATTTTTTGTAGGTTGACCCGAGTTGACCCGGTTGAACCTCCTACAGTAGGTAGGCCGGGTCAACGTCCGGGTCCGAGTTTCAAAACATAGAGAATATTGCATTGAGAGCTTTCTTATTGTAGGAAGATTCCTTCATTTCATCATCTGTCCATTGACTTTCTGGTTTGATTATCACATCACCATTAGGTGCTGATCGTGAAATCTTATAACCATCCAATACAGTTTTCCAAGCACGAATATCAATTGATTTGATATGTGTTCTTAGCCTGATTTTCCAATAAGAATAATTTGAACCATACAAAATGGGCAACTTATCCGCATTTGGATTGAAAGAATTCATTTCAAGAAGTAACAATGTCCAACACACCTATAGATTAGATGCCTGGCTCTGATACCAATTGAAAGAACGTAAGGACCTAGGACTTGTACTTCTGTACTGATACACTACTGTTGATACCAATGTTGGTACAACAGTTGATGTAACAGTGACTGAGGAACAACAAAAATAATCAGATATGCAGCGGAAATAAAACTAATAAAAACACACAAAAGAATTTCTAGCAGGTATATGAATATACCCACCGAGCCATAGGCAAAATATCCACTATATGAAAGAGGATTTACAAAAACTAAATTTAAGACTTTTCTATGGGAAAAGCTTAAACTGCAAAGCTAATCAGAACATAAATCTATTTTAATGTTACGGATCTAGACAACCCTAGATAACTGAGATCATTATCACGATTCAATAGTAACATCAAAGACTAGCAAAAGAAAGTGAAGATTCAACTAAGACTGCTATGCGTATGATGTCTTCAGTCGTTGATCTTCACAACATATGTGATCTGATATATATAGAGCTTCGATCAGCCACAGAGAATCAAGTATGAGATCTTGTTAATTTGTTGCTTATCCCTATATATCTTCAAGAGTCCATAGTATCTTTTCTTCCAAGAGTCCTTTGTATCTTGTCTTCCAAGAGTCCATCGTATCTGGTTCTCTAAGTCTCCATGACTTTCTTGAATTCATAAGTCGGCTCCTGTCAAACTAAAAACACGTGGAACTAGGTTAAAGTTAGTGAAGAAGGAAATTATCAATAAAGTCCTGCAAAGTGCAGAAACACTGAACCGGTATTGTTATAATAATTGTTGCTACAACAGTTGATCAAACAATTGCATTTTCAATTCATCGTGAAAAATGGTATATATGTGAATTGTTAGATTAGTATTTGTAGCCCCGTTCTATGTAGTGTATGCGAATTGATTCAAAGTTTGCAAAATTCTTTGTCATAACTATCCCTGAGGTTATATGCCACATGATCTTAAACCATGCTCGCATGATACATAAACTGCACATTAAACAGGAAAAAGATTGTACCGAAAACACTTGCTTTTACAAACCTATCTACAGCTTAATTTCCACTTGGCCCTTCAAAACTATTCATAGATGAATCTAATGATGTCATATTGTATTGAAATTCATCTAAATAAATCCAAGGACCACTTACGTATACAATGATGTATTATGATATAGTAGTTTAATACTAGTAATATTTATCAAAATACACTTGTAAGCTTTGCTGCAATCAAGAAATAAATAACTTATAATAATAATAATAATAATAATAATAATAATAATAATTAAGCTCGATTATGTCATTATAAGTCTACGTATTACTAACAACTTCTCCTGCCTACACCTTGCCACAAGCTAGTTTTTAATTTTTTTTTGAATCGGCAAGCTAGTTTTTAATTAATTATAGTAGTAGATTATATCCTCTCTAACTCAAGTATTTTTGAAGTTATAACTTGCCACGTATATAGCAACTATTAACTCAACTGGTCTCAAATGTACAGTCGCTTTTGAACAACAGTTTCTTAAAATTTGAGATTTGAAATGGATTTATTTATATAAATGATTGGTACATTGCTGCAGGTTCAATTCACTTAAAGGCAACTTTCTTCACAAATTAACAATAATTATAATATTAATCCCACGTTTTAATTGTCATTTTCAACTCATAGTTGGTTAATTAATTAAAAAAAAGTCACTTGGAAAATTTTAAAAACTGTCAATTTGTTCAAACAGAAGCCTCCCAGGTTCTTCCCTTACATTTCTAGTTGAGGTCAGTTAAAACCTGTTTTGTTTAAAACTGTTTGGTTGAGACCTTCTGTATTAGCTTATATACCTTCTATGCTTATCCATTTGCAGATAAACCTCTCACAGTCATGCTATATATCTGATTATTTCCTCCCTTGTTGAAGAACAATTCACAAACACCTCATAAATCTTGCCTTCTCTGTCCAATCTTCGACTAATTCGCTGATATCCGTTCATCGATATCAACAAATCGTGAAGGTATGTTTACCAAGAGCAAGTCATGGCCCCGTGGCACATCCAAGCCAGTCGAAAAGCACCAGGTGACACCAAATGGCTGCTTCACGGTGTACGTGGGGCCCAAGAAGCAGAGATTTGTGATCAAGACTAAGTATGTCAATCACCCTTTGTTCAAGATGCTGCTGGAGGATGCTGAATCGGAATATGGATTCGGCAATGGAGGCCCGTTGCAACTTCCATGTGAGGTTGATTTGTTCTATAAGGTGTTGGCTGAAATGAATAGTGTTAAAGAGTTTGATGATGATGATGCTGTTGGTTCTGGCTACACCTCGTGCAGCCCGTTCAGTCCAGCAAGATGTTTAGGGAAAAGTAGCATGGCCAAAGGTTACGGCTCGTTTTCCCTTCTTACCACGTCGCGTTTGGTCAAGGCCAATCATGGTTAAGCATGTGAAAATCCATGGCTTCTGCCTGCTGCTCCCTGTTACAGAACATAAAACTTGTGTAGAAAATGCTAGTATAACTTAGAAACGCTTTCTCTTTCGATAGACCTTCCAAAAATGTAGAACGAATTGAAGGGAATGCTTATAGGGTGTAAATGGTGCCAAGTTTCTGTGACATGAGGAGATCTTATGCTGTTATGAGTGTTATCTGATGTAAATCAAGAAAACAGGCAGTTATCATGAATTGAAATTTAATACAATTACCAAAATTAAGTGGTTTGTAAATTAAAGTTATCTAGATATACAATAACATAACTACATTGTATCATTTGTCAAAGCATGTATGTATGTGTGTTCACTATAAGCTATGCTTCACAAAGGCACGATAAGAACAGTTGGCCTCAATCCCACATTGGTTAAGACATCGACTGTATAGCCTTAACGTACTGGTATAACAGAATTCCTATACGAAGGACTGCAGACTTCATAGAACAGCTCGTTGTCATTCACATGTAAGTACATCATGTTCAACCTCGCATAGGGAGATGTCTACGACATTACTAAACAGTACGGGTAATATAGTCCTATGAACACAGGGAATTCAGAGAATTACCATCTATAGCTCGTCTACCTACTTAGAAATCACTTGACTCGTCAATCGTTGTTAATGAAAAGTTTCATCATTTACAGCAGAATTATATCAGTATGTTACTTTCATAATCACATCAAATACCTAAAGCAAAGGTTGAAATAGCACAAGGATTCCCTCAAAAGAAATGCTATTTGAACCTGTTTGTTTCTCAACCTGTTGGAGTTGTTCACTGGGCGTTGACCACATCAGCTGGTTTTAAATCAGCTGATCGGACGCCCAAAATTTCTTGATGGACTAAAACTGCCAACCTGGTATACCTACATGATATATCGTCGGTTGTCCAGTCAAAACTATCACTAGATTGTACTACCTAGTATACGTAATGGACTAGAATTGTCATTTTTCCTAGATGATAAATTAACCAGAGGGACCTCATCGCAGCAGGACAAAGACTTGTGATATAAACTAGGTTGGTGTGGTATTTTGGAAGTATAAGAAATATATTCCCGTAGGATTTTCCATTCAATACAACCAAGTATTTATAGTTTACAATACACCATGTAATGCTACTTCTAATCTAATTAGGACTATGCTAATTCTATTGAGATTCTACCTTCTAGATTCCTAAATACGTTATACTACTATTTACAATCTACCACTCCCTCGCAGTCGAAGCAGGAGGTTCACAAACACTGAGACTGGACCTAAAATCGTCAAACAAAATCCGTGGCAGTCCCTTTGTGAAAATGTCAGCAATCTGGAACCTGGATGGAACATGAAGAACGCGTACAGCACCGCGCGCAACTTGCTCTCGAACAAAGTGAATGTCCATCTCAATATGCTTCGTGCGCTGATGTTGCACCGGATTGCCTGACAAATAAATAGCACTGATATTGTCACAATATACCAAAGTAGCTTTGGCAATGGGACAATGCAACTCGAGAAGTAGATTACGAATCCAACATGATTCAGAGACCACGTTAGCAACACCTCGATACTCAGCTTCAGCACTGGAACGAGACATAGTGGGTTGTCGCTTCGATGACCAGGATATCAAATTATCTCCAAGGAACACACAATAACCCGAGGTGGAGCGACGTGTGTCAGGACACCCACCCCAATCAGCATCTGTATAAGACCGGAGAACCGAGAAGGATGAAGGATAAAGGTGTAAACCGTAGTGAAGAGTCCCCTGTAGATAGCGAAGTATGCGTTTGAGTGCATTCATATGAATATCTCGCGGATCATGCATGTGAAGGCAAACTTGTTGTACAACATAGGAAATATCCGGTCGTGTGAAAGTAAGGCATCAAGCGCACCGCCAAGCTCTGAAGAGAGGGATTCGAATCGACTCCATCCGAACTACCCAGTTTCGGACATGTATCCACAGGCGTAGAGGTTGGCTTGCAGGAAGCCATGCCCGCCCGGTCGATGATAGCTGCAGCATACTTGTGTTGAGACAAAAACATCCCCTGCTTATGGCGAGTAACCACAATCCCGAGAAAGTAGTTCAGAGGGCCAAGATCCTTCATTGCAAATTCGGAGGCAAGTAGGGACATGATCGAACATCTAAGGTTGTCCGAAGACGCTGTGAGAATAATATCATCAACATAGAGTAAAATATAGGCGATATCAGTACCTCGTTTGTAGATGAACAAAGAGTTATCCGAACGACTATTGACAAAGCCAATGGATGATACATAATCTGCAAACCGTTTATACCAAGCACGCGGTGCTTGTTTGAGTCCATAAAGAGATTTGCGGAGAAGACACACATAGTCCGGTCGTGTGCGATCCCTAAAACCGATGGGTTGATGCATATATACCGTTTATTTAAGCTCACCATGTAGAAAAGCATTCTTGACATCGAGCTGATGAATCGGCCAGTTCTTGGAGAGGGACAAACTGAGAACTGTACGAATAGTTGCGGGTTTGACCACTGGACTAAAAGTCTCACCGCAATCAATGCCAACCTGTTGTGTTTTCCCGTCACCTACAAGTCGAGCTTTATGTCTCTCAAACACACCATTAGCTTTCACCTTATGAGCAAAAATCCACATAGAGCGAATAACATTAACATTAGGTGGACGGGGAACCAACTCCCACGTCTTATTTTTAATAAGAGCATCAAATTCATCTTCCATGGCCAATTTCCAATTCGGGTCACGAAGAGCCGAAATAGGATTACGAGGAAGAGGAGATTTGTGAACAGTGTGAAGGTTGACATAGTCTGGACCATAGTATTTTGGATTGGAAATACGCATCCGCCCAGGATTAGGAGGTTGGGCCGGAGCAGGCAGTATTATGGGGGAAGGAGCGGGCCTGGGGATGGAAACCGCATCCTGGGCTGGGGAATTTGGGCCGGTCTCGTGAGGAGATGGGCCAGGCAAGGGAGAAACTTGCTTGGAGCAGCCCAGCTACGGATGTGGAGAGTCGAAGTACTGTTGGGCCTTGAGCTTACGAGGATGGCTGGTTCAGGAAGAGATGTTGCACGTAAGGGAATGGGGTGCTATCATCCGAACAATCATACGAAGGAGCATGAGACTTAGTTTGAGAAGCAAAAGGAAAATTAGTTTCATCAAACACAACATGACGAGAAATAATAACTTTGTGAGTGGATAAGTCATAGCATTTATAACCCCGATGATTAGTAGGATAACCCAAAAACACATACGGTGAAGAACGAGCTTGTAATTTGTGTATGGTAGTGGATGGGAAAAGAGGATAGCATAAACACCCAAAAACCCGAAGATGAGAATATGTTGGTTTGCGATGGTATAACATTTGTACCGGAGACATATTGGCTAGGAGTTTGCTTGGTAGGATATTTAGGAGATATGTGGCCATTTGCAACACATGATGCCAAAAATATGAGGGCAAGGATGCATGTGTGAGTAGAGTGCGAATGACATTGTTGATGGAACGAATTTTGCGCTCAGCTTTTCCATTATGTGATGATGTGTAAGGACAGGATAAACGGAAAGTCATGCCATGTGTTTCACAAAAATCCCTAAAACGACCATTGTCATATTCTGTCCCATTATCACATTGAAACGTTTTAATGGGTGAATTGAACTGGGTAAGGATGTGGGATTGGAGGATAACAAATTTGTCATACACGTCAGATTTCTTAGCAAGAGGAAACGTCCATAAATAATTAGTGAAATCATCTAAGAATAGCACATAATACCGATGACCGGCAGAACTCAACACAGGAGATGTCCACAAATCACTATGAATAATATGAAAAGGAATTAAGGTCTTAGATAAAGATGTCTCAAACGGTAACTTAATGTGTTTACCAAGAATGCAAGAGCGACAAGTGCTCGAAAGAGAAGACTTAGTACAATCTATGTCATTCGCAAGTCTAAGATATGACATAAGAGGCTGTCCAGGATGTCCCAATCTATCATGCCAAAAAGAGGAAGACAAGGTTGCAAAGGCCAACGGTGAGGTAGAAGGATGTGTGATGGTGGTGAATGGATAAAGATCTCCCAGGCTATCACATCTCATGATTGCTATCCCCGTCTGTAAATCCTTAACAGAAAACCCAAAGGGATCAAATTCCACGGATACAGAATTATCAGAAGTAAATTTACGCATAGAAATAAGATTTTTAACGAGCTTAGGTGCATGCAATACATTCTGTAAGGATAAGGGAGGTTTTGTCTTTGTCAAGTTCACATTACCACTACCCCGAATTGGAATTGACTGGCCATTGCCTACAATTATATTTGATTGAGTGCTCGTATTAGAATAAGACGAGAGAGTACCTGGAGAAGAAGTCATATGCGATGTTGCACCCGTGTCCATGTACCAGTTAGGATCCGGTGGAGTTAACGACATAGTGTGCATGGCTGCGTCAATATTGGTAGGAGCCGCAGTAGCCATGTAGGCGGATGATGCGGGTCTGGGCTGCCGGACAGGAGCCGCAGCCGGAGGAGATGGCCACGGTGCCGAAGGATATGGGCAGGGCGGTGGGTACATATATCCGGGTGGATGGGCCTGCGGGACCCACTGCCATTGGCCATATGGGCCAGGAGGATAGGCAGCCGGTGCACCAGAATATGGAGTATGTGCGGATTGCACGGTGCAAGGCCGGTTAGCCGCCGGTGCCGCGCTTGTTTTGTCCGGTGCCACGTCGTGTCTTCTTTCCTGTATTGGTGGGGTTACGTGCACGTGGAGGATTGGTAAACTCCGGTTGCACAATATCCACAGAATTAACCATAGCCGAGCCAGATGTATGTGCGTTCATAGACGCAAGTTCGCTTTCTTCAAGACAAAGTGAAGATCTCGCTTCGGAGAACAACGGTAATGGTTTGGCATGGCGAATTTGAGTTCCAACTCCTTTGTATGCTTCCGAGAGGCCGGAGACAAGCTGGAGAACAAGACGACTAGCAGAAACTTCAGCACCAACGTTTTTTAATTGATCGGCCAGATTTTTGAGGCGTTGACAATAAGCCGCCGCTGTAGAAAAATCTTCCATACGTGTGCTTGTAAATTCTTGCTCCAGAAACACCGCACGAGACGTTTGGTGATCCTGAAAGATGTCGCGAAGTCGATCCCATGCTTCGCGTGTTGTGGCATCCGGTTCAATAATAGTGTTCAACAGATCGTTAGAGATTGTCGAATAAATCCACTGGAGAACCATAGCATCTAGCGTAAGCCATAAATCTTTGTCTTCAGCAGTAGTAGGAGGAGGTGGTGGGTCCTGACCTTTAGGTGGGTCAAGAATATGATGAAGAACCTTGTGGGAGCGAGCATGGATTTTAAACAGCTCAGCCCATGTCCCGTATTGGGAATTTTCCAACTCAAGAACGATGGAAACATGGTTCCGGATGTTGGTGACAGCAAGGGCCGGATGAAAACCAGAACGAGAATGCGTTGGAGAGGACGAAGCCTGCTGCGCATTCGAAGATTGTGGCGAATCCGGGGATGATTGGCCTGCCATGGTGGTGCAGCTACGAGCAAGATCACATCAAGATCAAAGGTTGATCAATTGATGGAGATGCGAGCGTGCAAAAGGGGCTTGACGATCGACTATGCGTGAGGCAAAAGTCGATGGTGGCGCGTCGATCTTGCGTGAGGCAGATCAACGGAGAAGGAAGGCTGGGGGTCGGCAGAGCAGAAAGCAGCTGTCGGATGGTGGAGATCGATATAGCAAGGTTGCTATGGTCGATGTCGATCAGAGAGTTAGGCAGCGGAAGAGCAGAATTCTCGTGATACCATATAAGAAATATATTCCCGTAGAATTTTCCATTCAATACAACCAAGTATTTATAGTTTACAATACACCATGTAATGCTACTTCTAATCTAATTAGGACTATGCTAATTCTATTGAGATTCTACCTTCTAGATTCCTAAATACGTTATACTACTATTTACAATCTATCAGGAAGTATTACGTCAGTTTCTACAACCAAAGTTAAGTTAGCTAACTGCCATCATCTTGTTTGTTCATCTGATAAATGCTGCATATTTGCTACTTGTTTTCACTGCCCAAATGACGCTTCACACCGCAGCTTGATTTTTCCGGAATGCTGTTTCAGAAGTCAGAACAAAAACTGTTAATTTAAAAAGAAATAAAATGAACAACATACTCTTAGCAAGCAAATATCAGTATGATTTACAGTGAAATCAAGAACAAGATTCTGAAATTGCTCTTCTTATTTATTGCAACATGTACCACTTGTAACATTAAAACCGCAAAGGCCTCAACTACAAAACACTTTTTTCTTAATTTCCATTTCACGGTACGTTCCTTCCATCTTCACGATCCCTCTTCCTACCCCAGGCATGGATGCAAAGATGAAGTTTTTTCGATGCAGCTAGAAAATCCACGCCTTGTAACGGGGTTAATATACCTATCAGCTCCTTCATCGCACTTAACCTCAGACCATCTGATTCATCCAGCAATTTCTTCATAGACACGTAAAGAGCATCCAGTGCCTCTTCAGCTTCTGGACTCGTCTCCTCGTGACTCCGCAGCTCTTTGGCAATTATGGCAATTGGTCGATCAGCCATCTGCTCTTGCAGACTTGCCAACTTCTTGGATATCTCGTCCTCTTGGTGAATTATCTTGAGCTGCAAATCGTTAAGTGAACTCATTTGACTCGCTGAGAGGTCACGGGGACCCAAGCAGGGCCTACCCTGAAGATACTCATCAAGGTGAGACACAAGATTGTCTCCACAGAGAGTGTAAACAAGCCGGATAAATATAGATGGCCTGCAGCCCCCAGCCCATAGCATGGAACCTTCTAGAGATGTGCACCAGGTAGGCGAGAAGTAGGGGCAGATATCTGCTCGAGCCAGGTTGGATCGCTTGGTGATGTAATCTTGAAAGTGCCTAATTCCCTTCTGTATAAGGTCATTTAGCTCGGTGGTGGTCGCATGATCATGCTCATTTGAATGACTGAGGTTAAGTGCTTGGAGAAGTTCTGAGAGGTCTTCCTCTTGGAGATTCATCCACTCACGGAAACAGGTTTCAAGAGAACCTTGACAATGATCTTCCATTGAGAATCAAATCTCTCATTTCAAGTACTGTGCCAAGAGCTATCTTAGTATGTATATATATGAACATGTGAAAAATATCTGGCAACTCTCAACAAGATATTTTGAACATATCTGGCAGTCATGCATCATCATTCTGGCACAAAGAGGATCGATAAGCTCAGCAATCAAACAACTACGTAACCTACAAAATGGAAAGTTCAAGAGACTCGCATGGATGCAGGTTGTCGACTAGAGTACTGCTATGGTAAATTCTTTTTAAGCACCTAAAATAAGAAATGAGACGGCGCCAATTTAGGCACGCACACAATAGTGGCAATGTCAAATTTAGGAGCACCTTAATAACACCTCATTTAATTGAAGTACTCCGTTTCACTTCCTGGTCAATTAGCTGACGTGGCAGCCGAAGCTTGATTTTTCCCTCCAATTTGAGCTTTGACTTGACTCATATATTTGAAAAAATTAGATGAAGAGGCCACGTTTCATTTCCTAATTAATTCTGGATTTATCTTTAAAAAAATGATTGTTAAAATCCGAAAATGTATTTTAAGAATACAAAACATTAAAAAACACTTAAAAAATGGTATTTTGTGTGCAAAATACATGTTTTTTCGTTTATAATTCAATCTAAAAATATTTAGCAATGCCATCATTGATGACATGTATGTGAAGATATGCAAGTGAAGAAATTGATGTCACATTAATAGCAGAAAACTCTATGCAAGTCAAGATTTACATTCTTTGAGCTGCAGAACTCATTAGCATATTGCAGTACTCCTAGGCGGCTCTATCATTATAACTACCATTATCCGATTGAAACACGTTAAAAGAGGTAGAACTGAGTAACACCAAAGTCCGAACCCAGTAAAACTATACCCCGGTTTTACAGGTTCTACTCTAACAGGTAAAACCCGGGATGCAGATGGTCTAAGGCCCGATAATCCCATGCTTCCGTTTACTACAAGACAACAACAAATTAACAGCTGCAATCAAAATATCAACAAGCAAACAGAAACAGACAGAACTGAAATGTTCTGTACCGTACGACAAAATGTGCAAGGCACAAGTTTTAGAGTTCAATAGGGACTCTACTAAAACCGTGGAAGGCCATGTGAAAGACATCACCTGCATTCGATAAACCCATGGATGAGATGCGCTTCATTCTTACAACTTCTAAACACTGGTTTTGGCTACAGACAAAGCACGGGTTATCGAGTAAAAGATTTTTCAAGCACCAAGACAAAGTTTTGTGTTATGAGAAGCCTGGCATTTTGACAGACAGGTGGTGAGCGTGAAAATGGATACGCTTCATCAAAAGTAGCGGCAAATCTTAATTCATATATTTACCTCGAAACAAAATCAAGTTTTGTCTGTGAGTGAGAGCTTGTTGGATTAATCGGAGCTCCATTAATGGAAATCCAACAAATTGTTTCATGGATTTCTGTAATCTTGTCTACAAGCTTAATTAGCAGATGTAGCAAGTAGCAACTAGCAAACTACTTTACCATATGGCTAATTGCAGTAATTAATTCTAAAAGTTAATTTGTAAACAATTTAAAAAATATAAACTATTCCAAAAAAATTATAAAAACACCATTTCTCCAAAATTTAAACCCCAAACTTCTCATTCATCTCCAAAACTCTCTAGTCTCCACCACCACCTCTTCAACCTTTATCGATTATCATCGTGGTCAATTTGTAACTCATTACCATAATAATAATAATTTGAATATGATACGACTTGGTGCAACCCATTATGCAACTATGCAATGTCTAGTTGCATTAATAAAGAATGCAGGGTTGAGATTAATTCTAAAAGCAATCCGATGATTTAGACCCTAGTACAAACATTAATACAATGTGAGTATCCTACAGTTAGTCATGCCCAAGTATTAATAAAGTACGTGAGGACTGTTATTAAATATAAGTATAATGTTTCAAATAATATTTGTAATAATTTATGTGTGAACATGATGGAACGTTGCATTTTACCGATCCATCACGAATTATTAAAAGTGGCTAGAGTCCGCCAAGCAAACTCGATCAGTCCAGTGGAATATCTTCTTTTTAATACTCCATGCGCCACAGTTTCATTTATCCGTATTCTGTTTTGGTCCGTACCAAATTCAATTACCCATTTCTTTAATGAAAAATCTTTCTCATGCTTTATTCACTAGCTCTCTCATACTTTATTCACTATTTCTCCTACTTTATTCAATCTCTTTCCTACTTTATTACCATCTCTCCTACTTTATTCACTTTTTTCTTAAAACTTGTGTCCGGCTCCGCGGGTAATTGAAACGAGGGAGTATTATTTACATTATTTATGAATTAGTATCCTAGTATATTCTTTTGGGCCAGAGATCTAGAGAGATTAGACAACTGCTAGATTTTCTCTAGATGATAAGGGAGGTAGATTTATTAGGATCTTTTATTTTATTCCTGCATATATTTTCCTTTATTTTATTTTCATTAGAACTCTAGACTGCCTGGAATACATTGTCAGATAGCCAGTATAAATAGGACCTTAGGGCTTAACCCTAATTCACTATGATATTAATGATTATTGATATTTCTATTGATACCGCTATGCGTGCACCAGTTAAGCTACCGTTTTAACTGTGAATATACCTTAAAAATAGGTGAATCTGTGCCAAGTAACCTTGGAGGCTCAAATCCGGGCAAACTACTCGATAATTTGCAACACGAATTATCGGTTATAACGTTGGTTCCAACATAACATTTTCTAGTTATAACTCAGTCCACAATCTCTTCGTAAGACGGTCCTCCATGACACTGACTCTTTAAATAATAGTAGTACTAACATTTCACTTTAACAAATTAATATCATTTTTTATTCATTCTTTATTATTTTTCATTCCTGACTTTATTAAATAATAAAGTAAACGAGATGTTGTTTCCATGATGGAGGACATATAAGGTCACATTGTAGTACATGGAAGAAAATTTGTACTGTAGTAATATACAACCGCCATGACTCATAAATGCGGTTTAGTATGTATACAATGTTAATATTTCGATTTGTGTAACATCCATTGACTAGAACCCTAACCGATGTCAAATGCACTTTGACAAAAACCTAGTAAAACCAAATCAATTATTAAAGGGTCAACCACAATTAAGAAATATAATTTGACAGTGTTGTTAACATTTTTTTTTTTTTTTTGAGGGGAAACATAGACTTGCATTCATAATTTCAAAGCAGAACAGTACAAAGCAGAATACCCAAAATCAAGGTAATTCCGACAAACCATCCCTATCCTCAACTACTTGTTGCGTAATGTCGTGGGCCAGAGAATCAGCAGATCGAAAAATATGAAGAAAAGAAATAGAGTCAAACAAATTAAAACTAGATTTGATGTAATCAATAAAATGGCCTCCAGTTGATACGCAAGTAGCTGTGGAGTTAATAGCTTTGACAACTGATTGGCAATCACTCTCAATGATAATATTCTTCCATCCAAAAGTCAGGGCCAATTCGATTCCGTGCTTGACATCCATTGTTTCAGCAATCTCTGGGCAGAGCAGGTTCTGCACTTCCATGCTAAGACTTCTCCATTCCGAGCCACAATCCCTAACCCTGCAGCTTGCACAGATTTCAGAATAGCGGCATCCACATTGATCTTGATGTATGGCTCTTCAGGTGATGACCAAGTTGAGGAAGATTCCAGTGGTCTGGGGCGCGCAAAGTGTTGTTGTGCAGCCTTGAATCGATTAAGAAATTCAGCAGCAAAGTTCACAAGTTCCTGTGGGTCTCCATGGTGATTTGAATGAATGATTTGGTTTCTGTGGTACCATATCCCCCAACAAAGGCAAGTGAAATAGTTAAATTGAGCCGTCTGTTTCACCATACAAATCCAATTCCAAATATCAGTGTCAGAACCAGAAAAGATAGTGGCTGGTATGCCAGATATCGCCCATATCAAACGTGAAAAATGGCAATTACGGAAAACATGTATAGCAGATTCTGAGGTTTATTTGCATAAAGGACATATTGGATCCACAGACAAATGGCGCTTAATGAGATTCTGCATAACAGGTAGTCCATTAGACATCATTCTCCATAAGAAAACACGAACTTTATTAGGGACTCCGACTTTCCACACAAATCTCCAGTCTCTATTAAAAGGCACTGAACTAGAGGCTAAATTATGATTCTTATTTCGCTTCAGGTCTCTAGCTAAGTAATACGCCGTCCGAACAGAATAGTGCCCGTTTTTGGTGAAGTACCAGGTACGGACATCCCTGGAATTGGGGCAGTTAATGGGAATCTGCAGAATAAACTCGATATCTTCCTCCGAGAAAACCCAACGCAAACCCTCTACATCCCACCCCTTCCCGTTCGGCAGGATAAAATTTGCAACAGAAATCTCCCCCAGTTGATACAAGTCTGGTGTGAATAGCCTGCGCACACTATCCGTACGGATCCAATTGTCTTTCCACACACTGACTGAAGTTCCATCTCCTATGCGCCAAAGGATGCCAGCGTTAACCATTTCAATGGAGCTATAAATACTCTTCAACGTAAACGAGGAATTATGTAACGCCCCAAAGTTTCAAGTCAAGTCTAAAGAGTTTAAAGGGATCTCATACCAACAAGGTGCACCTTTCTTTTCGGGAATCCATCCATAAGAACTCCAGAGTTAAGCGTGCTTGCTCAGGAGCAATCTTAAGATGGGTGACCAACTGGGAAGTCTCCCGGTTCGCGCACGAGTGAGGACAAAGTATGCGGGAAAGGACATGTGTTGATAGTGACAAAGATATCACCCGGAGAGTCATGAGTAACTGCATGGCGGTCAAAGGTCCATTAGTGGTCTGGGTCATTACAAGTTAATTAGGATTTGGTAAAGCATCAAGGATATCACAATCCGGAAAGTATTTAGCTTTTAGAATACGACTAAGTAAAGAATTCGGGTTTTGAATAATACGCCACACCTGTTTTCCCAACATAGCCATATTGAAAGAGCTCAAGTCCCGAAAACCCGTTCCACCATCTCTTTCACTCTCGCATAGTGTATGCCATTTAGTCCAATGGATCTTATCCTTCTTACCATCACCCCACCAAAATTTAGCAATTATAGATTCTAACTCATGGAGAAGGTAATCCGGTATTTTAAAACAACCCATGACATAAGTAGGGATTGATTGAAGAACGGATTTTATCATAACCTCTTTCCCCGCTTTAGAGAGATGCTTCTCTCCAAAACCTTGTGTTTTCGCCCAAATCCTCTCCCTAAGCCAACTGAAAACCTCTCGTTTTGAATTCCCCATTGTTATAGGTAGCCCGAGGTATTTTTGATGCTTACATGAAAATACAATTTGATTGTATGTATAATATGAAGAATTACAAAATTGGTTGTATTTATAACGTGAAAAATACAGTAAACGTGGATTACCTTTTTTCTGAACAAAATTGTCCAGCTAGTTACTTGCTTATTAGTTTCCCAAACATAATCCTCCCTTAATCAATCATGGAAAATCAAGAAGGGGGCGAGTTGCAAGTTTAGAGAAATTTTAATGGGGTAAATTGCAAAACAAAAATGATACATTAGGTTTAATGAACTATTTATAAACTAACATTTACGTAACACACGTGTGTTAATAGTTTTTATATAAACCAATGAATCCGCAATTGAGAAAAGAGAAAACATTTAAAAGTAATAAATAAAATGGAGAAATTTATGTCAATGAGATTCGAACCTGGACCTTCTACTTAAACAATGATACATGTACGTACCACAGTCAAATTGAATCAGTAAAATTAACGGATAAGATTTAAATTGAATTATAAATTTAGTGAAACTTTGTAAATTATTATACTAATTTAAAAAATACAGGTCTGCAAAAAATAAAAATAAAAAAATAAAACGGATTAATTGGTTTAAGGTCCTCATGTCCCAATCCTACTTTCTCTGTCTTAACTCCTCATCTAGAAGGAATTTTAGCTCTAAAACGTAGCTGCTGGCGGAAATCATAGCATGCAGAGATCATTAATGCAAAATTGTCCTTTCCTCACTCAGTCACTCAGTAAATCTATAAATATGTAAATCACAAGCGCTAAACCAAACCAAATTCAGTGAAATTTTGTGAAATTAATTGTATTTTAGCCAGTATATATTTTAATGTTACTTTTTGTATGTTGATTGTATATATAGTTTTTATTAAATTTCATATAACTTTATCTGCAAAAATTCGAAAAATATTTTCAACATATATTTGAATTCGCCATGACAATACGAATCCATAGACACCAATCTTCAATATGATTATTAATTAAATAAATTATTTTATTCATTAAAATTAAATATAAATTTAAATAATTGAATTTTAATTTTAAAAATAGAGTATTTATTAAATTATTTCAATCCTACATGGAATTTTATGGAATTAGTTGCATTTTCAATGAGTATATTTTTCACTGTTTATTTTTTGTACGTTGGCTACATATATAATTTTTATTAAATCTCATATAAATTTATCTACAAACCTCCGAAAAATATTTTGAACATATATTTAAATTCACCATGCCAAGATGAATCTATAGACACCAATCTAGATTTTTATTATCATTATTATTATTATTATTATTAATTAAATAAATCATTTCATTCACTAAAATAAATTATTAATCTCATATAACTTTATCTAAAAAAATTCAAAAAATATTTTGAACATATATTTAAATTCGTCGTGACAAGACGAATCTATAGACACCAACCTTGAATACTATTATTAATTAAATAAATTATTTTATTCATTAAAATAAAATATAAATGTATTAAATAAAATAAAATGACGAAATAATGGAATTTTAAAAATTAAAAGCGACTCATTAAAACACATTATAAATAATTAAAGTAGCATCAAGCGTTCAAAAAGATACTCATTTTAAATAGTTTAGCATCAAACATTCTGGACAAACTAAAATATACGATTATTTTGATTAGCCACATATATATCCATACGGCCATACCATTTCGGTTATTCTGGGCACTTTCGTATATTTTAATACTGTATTCTAAAGTTGATGGTTTACTTTGAAGCACACACAATCCGCATTTGCATAAATGATACTTTGAGCGCTATCTAATTACTTGGACATTTTCTAATACAAAATTAATGTAAAAGAAAATTCATTTTAAATGGTAATGTTTAAAGTTTTGTTAACTCTCTAAGTTTCTTTTTATTTTTGAATTTAGGTTTCGATTTCTTTCTAAATATTTATGTATGAGAGATAATGAATAATCGTAGGAGATAGTGAATAAAATTTAAGAAACGAGATAGTGAATATTTATGCTTGACATAGTCCCTTCAACTCTTCTCAGAATGTTCTATGAACCGTGTAATAAATGTGCTCTTTTTTGCTTCCACAAGATAGAAGAAATACACGTGAGCTAATTGATGGTGTGTCGATCTTTACATGTCTATCAACATCATTCTACATGTGAAAACTTTCAATTTTCTTTTTCTTTATGTATAAGATTCGATCAGTAGGATGAGGTATAAAGTTCTCTTCTCTACGGTCTTTGGCCGGAAGGACTGGTTCTATCCAACCCGAATTCAACCCCGTTCGAAATAATGATGTTCAGGTCCGGTCTGAACTATACTCGGACCCGTTCCATACATTTGTTACAAGACCCGACCACAACACATTTTATGATTAAGTTAGTAAATCTATGCGGGGGTCCTCCGATCTTTTTCTAAGGGGTATGTTAAACGCAGAATAATTTTTACTAAATGCAGAACACTTTTTAACATATTGCAAAAAAGTCTTTATATATTAGAAATATTAAAAGTGGCCCAATATTTTATTTTTTGTCACAAAACCCTTCAACCTCAAATCTTTAAAGTATATACTTGTTAAATCATAAAATATAAAAAAAAAAAAAAAGTCAGTTTGACCTGTTTTTTTTTAACTTTTTTAATTTTTTTCAAATAAAATGTAGTCAATTTTAATATATTAATGAAATGAAATAATTATTATAACTATGAAAATTAATATTCGATTAATTTATAGGTGAAAAAAAGGAAAAAGCTGAACAATCATGAATAAAAAACATGTTGAACAAGAATTTTTCGAATTATATGAACAATCATGAATATGAAGATGTATATATCGTTTTAGTTTTATTCTTATAATTGTTAATAATACTCAATTATTACAAAATTAGCTAAAATTTGATTGGAATATATAAAAAAAATTTAAAAATTGAAAAACAGTAAATTTAGACTTTTTGGTGGCGACCTCATTTGCCGAATATAGATCTGGTGCCAGATCGCTCTGGCAATTAGAGCCAGAGCGAATCAAGAATCTAAGGCGCTAAACTTACCGGCACTGGCCGCCCAACCCGAAAAATTAAAAAAAAACAGTCAGTTTGACTTTTTTTTGAGTTTTTTTTTAACTTTTTTAATTTTTTTCAAATAAAATGTAGTCAATTTTAATATATTAATGAAATGAAATAATTATTATAACTATGAAAATTAATATTCGATTAATTTATAGGTGGAAAAAAAGGAAAAAGCTTAAAATCCGACCAATACTTATATGCGATGTTTTTTTTAAACGTTTTTTTGGTTCTTAAGAGTATATGAATTTCAACATTTGCGATTGAAGGGTTTTAAGATAAATAAAAAATAATTGAACCATTATTAATATTTTCAATAAATAAAGGGTATGTTGCAATTTGTAGAAAAACAAAACGGATTTTTTACCCATAAGTCACTAATGGGCTTCTTTTTTACTTTTAGACACCAATAGATATTATACTTACTAATGAGTCACATTCCTTACCCAGAAGACACCAAAAGTGACTGCTTTGTAACTTAAATCGTGTGTATTCATTTTAGGTCACCCTTCTCATTAATTTAATTAAACAATATTGTGTTGTCCTGAATTCACAATCATATTGTGATTATTTTGTATTCCTTCTTATGAGCTTTAATTAAATTTTTATAGACCTTCATAGCAAACTTTGTCCGGGAAAAAAAATTATCTCATCACTTTGATCTGGCTAGCGGAGTAGTGAGATGTTTTGAACCAAAATTCTCATGTTGCTTAAATTTTATTTCTTATTAGTTTAATTATTTTTTTTATTTATACCTCTGGGAATAGTTTACCCTGGGCATGGAGTTTGCTCCGGGCATGGTGTGCCACGGGCATCGTGGCACGCCATGCCAGGGGCAAATTTTTTTAATTAATCTTATATATTGTGATTATTTTGTATTCCTTCTTATGAGCATTAGTTGACAAGTTTAATTCCATTACCACAATAATATGTGATATTTAATTAAATTTTTATAGACCTTCATAGCAAACTTTGTCCGGAAAAAATTGCCTCATCACTTTGATCTGGCAAGCGGAGTAGTGAGATATTTTGAACCAAAATTCAAATTTTGCTTAAGTTTTATTTCTTATTAGTTTAATTAATTTTATATTTTTTTATTTTTACCTCTGGGAATAGTTTACCCTGGGCATGGCGTGCCACGGTTAAAGTTTGCCCCGGGCATGGTGTGCCACGGGCAAAGTTTGTCCGGGGCAAATATTTTTAATTAATCTTGTATATTGTGATTATTTTGTATTCCTTCTTATGAGCATTAGTTGACAAGTTTAATTCCATTACCACAATATTATGTGATATTTAATTAAATTTTTATAGACCTTCATAGCAAACTTTGTCTGGGAAAAAATTGTCTCATCACTTTGATCTGGCAAACGAAGTAGTGAGATATTTTGAACCAAAATTTTCATGTTGCTTAAGTTTTATTTCTTATTAGTTTAATTAATTTTTTTATTTTTTTATTTATACCTCTGGGAATAGTTTACCCTGGGCATGGCGTGCCACATGCAAAGTTTGCCCCGGGCATGGCGTGCCACGGGCAAAGTTTGTCCGGGGCAATTTTTTTTAATTAATCTGGTATATTGTGATTATTTTGTATTCCTTCTTATAAGCATTAGTTGACAAGTTTAATTTCATTACCACAATATTATGTGATATTTAATTAAATTTTTATAGACCTTCATAGCAAACTTTGTCCGGAAAAAAATTGCCTCATCACTTTGATCTGTCAAGCGGAGTAGTGAGATGTTTTGAACCAAAATTCCCATGTTGCTTAAGTTTTACTCCCTCCATTTCAGAGAAAGTGTTACAACTTTCCGTTTCCGACGTTTCACTAAAAGTGTTACAATTTCCATTTATGGAAATTAGTTAAATAATAAAACTCATTACCTTTCACTTTTATTACAATATGTCACTTAGTTAATTTCTAATAATCAGGGGGACCACTTGTACTTTCTACTTTTTCTTAAAATTGGTGCAAATCCAAATTGTAACACTTTCTATGAAATGGAGGTAGTATTTCTTATTAGTTTAATTAATTTTTTTATTTTTTTATTTATACCTCTGGGAATAGTTTACCCTGTGCATGACGTGCCACGGGTAAAGTTTGCCCCGGGTAATTTTTTTAATTAATCTTGAATATTGTAATTATTTTGTATTCCAGGCGGTGGACTGGTGGAGGACGATAGGAAGAAGTGGTGGAGGCCATCGTCTCTGAAAAATTGACCGGATATGTTGGCCGGATCTGTTGATGGAGAATAAGGGGCGTTAGGAAGAAGGGAAGAATAAAGGGGAAGAAAGTGAAAATAGGAAGAAGAAAGGTGATTAAGTTGAAATTTTGACCAAGATACAAGGATATTATAGGCAATTTGTAATAAATGGTGAGTTGAGTGTAAGAATAAACGATGTATTGTTTTAGAAGAAAATTTGTCCAGCGACCGATCCAGAATACCGGTAGAAAAACTGTTTTACGTTTAGTAAAAAGTGTTCGGCGTTTAACATTCCTGTTTTCTAATGTTCTGTTTGTTGCCCAACTTGGGCTAGAAGAAGATGATGGGAACGAGAGCTAGAAGACGACGACGATGATGATGAGAGCAGATCTTGGAGAAGATGATGATGACGAAGTGGGATTTGCTATTTAGGGTTTTCTATTTTTCCGATCTGTTTGTTGCCCATCTTGGGCTGTTTGGGCAACACGAGTTTATTTGGTTAACTGTTTGGGCCACAAGAGTACAAATTCCTCTGTTTTTCTGGTCGGATTTGGTTCTGTCTGTTGCCCAATTTCTATTCGTAATTTCAAAGTGAGATTTGCTATTCTTTCAGATCTCACCAATTTAGGGTCTTCTTCCTTTTAATCTCTTGATCGTTGGTAATATTTTTGGGCTGAAATTCTGTTGTCACCTCCGGAACTGTTTGGGCCACAAAGAATTGTGGCCACATTTTTGCTGTAATTGTTTGGGCAATACGAATTTCTCTGTTTGGACAATACGGATTTCTCTGTTTTGGCAGCAGCAAAATGTGATAAAAAAGAAATAAAAAAGGATAAAAAAGAAATAAAAGAAAAGGAGCAAAAGAAATAAAAGCATAAATCTAGTGTAAACAGTAGTAGCTTCTGTTACATGCAGAGCTATAAAAGGCTTGAAAAGTAGCATGAGGAGTTGAAAATAAGTCCAAAAAAAGGCAAGGAGCTGTTATCTTAATTTCAAAATGATTTGTCAATTTGAAGTGTTGCAACGATTGAGCTTTCCAGTTACAAGTAAAATGCTGGTGGTGGATTTCGGCCAAGTTGGAAGAATGCTTTGGAATTTTGGTGCGACTGATAATAATTACTGTAATTTGTAATCCGATGATCATTTGTAACTTTTTTTTTTTTTTTTTTTTGTGTTTGCAGGTATGGATTGGGGAGTATTCAGATGACAATGATTCCATATCAATCAATTTTGCCGATTGCGTTCACGATCTCGCTTGCGCTTCAGGTGATCTATATTTGAAATACCATGCACACTTGAGTTGATACGCATAAAGACTGGCTTTATTTAATGAGAATCTCTTAATTACTTTTTGCAACTAGTACCTTAAGATTTGAAATTTGATTTCGATTACAACTTGTGTATTCTGGTTCAGTTCTAATCTAACTACTTTGATATTAAAATGCATCGGGCCGGCACTAAGCTTACAACTTATGAAGAATAATTGGGTTTTGGAATCCGTTAACAATCAATGGTCCCTTGTAGTACAAGACTCTCAAGTTTAATTAATGATTGTTAATTAATGGCAAATGGAGGCAGGTAGTAGTTTCTCATTGTGAGATGAAATCAAACGAAACATAGCATAGCTCATACAATTTGACTGCAATACAGACGAACATCAACCAGTTTTTCTTTTTGCAACCCAACAAAAAAAAAAAAAAAAAGCTGAAAATTTCTCAAGGTCAGATCTGAATTATAGCGAAGTTGCTACAATTTGATTGCAAAACAAAAGGCATCAAAATGTTTTCAGATGTCCGTCAAAGTTAAAGTGAGTGATGTTTAATGTTAGCATTTCTTTGATGGATAATTGGTCTAGTCTAGTCTCTTTCCTTCATTAATTCTTGTAAGCATCTTCTTTCATTGTAAGTTTCATCAGCTAGCTAGCTAGTTAGTTACAAGAAGCGGCATCTTTGTAACCATAATTATTTATTTACTAATGCATTACCATTTGGATTCATACTGTTATTTGGATTCCGAGTTAGTAGTCTTTTGTTATGATTTGGGTCGTGGCATGAGATCCCCGTAGACTAGTATGGCATATTTGAGTAGTTGGGCATGGCCCGTTAGGCTAGACTAGGCCTGCATCCTTATTACTATATATATGTTGTGACTCTCTTCATTTTGGTTTATGTTAAATGAGTTACAGTATGTTTGAGTATAGCGTTGTATGGTGTCCGTAAGGAGACACAGTCGTTCCGTAGGGTTAGAGGCAAACTTATGGCTCTGTAAGAAGGCCTTGACAGTGTCGTAAATATACCACGGTTAATGTGTAAAGGGTTAGGTGCCTTTGCATACCCGTAAGATTGCCTACGTGATTGGCGGTTAGTGACCTAGCCTATCAATTGTCAGGTTTGTATCCTTCTAGCAGTGTTAGGAGATTTACTAATTTGGAGTTACATTTGTACGTTGTTCTATATGTGTTTATGCCGATTAGTGTTCTAGAGTTGATGATTTAAGGTTTAGTGTTTCTTTGGCAATTCTAATGCTTCTACTGGAATTCTGGTTCTATCAGCTAGTTTCATCATTAATTTCATTCAATTTAATTTAATTATATGCCTTCTATGCAACTGCAGGTTAAGTAGCTAGGTTATTCTCCCAAAGCTCAGATCTCCTTTGATAATTCTGCTAAAATTTGACTGCCAAACGAAACATCTATCAAAATGTTTTTCTTTCGAAAAGGAAAAAAGAAAAAAGTTGAAAATTTAAGGAATGAAACAGAGATCACGGAAGGCAGTGTTTCAGATGTCCATCCGAATACAGATGTTCCAATAGAGAGTGAGATCACGGAAGGCAGTGTTTCAGATGTCCATCTGAATACAGATGTTCCAATAGAGAGTGAGATCACGGAAGGCAGTGTTCCAGATGTCCATCCGAATACAGATGTTCCCATAGAGAGTGAGATCACGGAAGGCAGTGTTTCAGATGTCCATCAGAATACAGATGTTCTAATAGAGAGTGAGATCACGGAAGGCAGCGTTCCAGATGTCCATCCAATGATGCACCTTCAGTGTCAGTTGCAATCGTGGCGATAATATTGATGATCTGCAGCACCAGATGCTTACAGACGTGTACCAGAACTTCACTTCAATCCATAAGGCCGTCATTGCTCTACTTCCCGACGAATATGGCTGTATGAGGCAGGAGGTGGGGATGGTCATTACATTCTGTAGGTGGCAACTGAACTGTATGGTCAACGAGCATATGGTGAGACGCAAAACTTCGGCTTTGTTGTTGGAAAAGATCGAGAGTCATCTTTTCATGATTGTAAAAGCTTCGACTGATTTTTTATCCTTGGAAGAACTCGATTCTTCCCTAATAAATGATGTCAGAGCTAAACATATCACCAGTCTGGCAGATGAGATTGAACCCATCTACGAGGCTGATGTAAGTAGAAATGAAGCGTCTTTCATGCCCAGATACCTGCCAATGGCAAATGAACTCATTATGGAGTTTCTCAACCAAGTTCATGAAGATTTGTAGCATAATGCCGTAAAAGGACTCGAAGAAAGAAACACCATGAGTGGATATATGGTTCTCTTGAGATACTACTTTGAGTTCATTGGAGACAAAATCAAAGGTGAAGAAATGAAGCACTACCTGATTTCTTCTCAACTAGTGGCTTCCAAGATGGCATATTATTCCTTTTTTAGTTATTATACCAGTTCCAGATGGGATAAAAATTTCGCTAGTACCAGGCATCGCATAGAGTCAGATATACGTCTTGGATTCCTGAGGATGACTTTGGTATTGCCACAACATGTCTCTTGTAGTATTCCGGCTATGAAGGGAGAACTGATTATTTATGCAATCTGCATCCAAGATAATCTGTCGGACCTTGTGAATGATGAAGCTTTCATTGACCCAACAAGCCCGATGGCTGAACAATTCACCATCCTTCAAAGTGGGCGGTTGTTCCTGATATTTCTGCTTGCCGACTCTGGGCCTTTACTAGGTGGTCAAGACAAACTATCAGATATCAGGGTACACTTCCAAGCTTTGGTCAGAAATGTAGGATCTCTTACCATCTCGTGTTTCAATAATGAAATGAATGCAAGTACTGATTTCATTGAGAACTTGAATCTTATAAAAGATAAAAACATTGAGATTATGGAAGGCAGTGTCACAGAAGCCCGTGAGAAGATGCATGTTCTGCATCAATGTGTTGGACATTGTGAAACTTCTGATGATCTACACCAGATGCTTAAATACGTATATATGAACCTCACATCAATCCATAAGGCCGTCGTTGCCCTAATTGAAAGTGTAGGGAGAAAGTTTCATCAAGGTTCTGCTGATCTTCCCGGCGAATATCGGTTGATGAGGGAGGTGGTGGGAATGGTCATTACATTCTGCAGGTGGCAACTCAACTGTATGGTCAACGAGGATAAGGTGAGACGCAAAAGTTCGGCTTTGTTGTTGGAAAAAACCGAGAGTCATCTTTCCATGATCATCAGAGGTTTGACTGATTTTTTATCCTTGGAACAACTCGATTCTTCCCGGATAAAGGATCTTGAAGTTAAACATATCAGCACTTTGGCGAATGAGATTGAACCCATCTATCAGGCTGCTATAAGTATAAATGAAGCGTCTTTCATGCCCAGTTGCCTGCTGAACGCAAAGGAATTCTTTCTGGAGTTTCTCAGCCAAGTTCATGAGAATTTGCCCCATGACAGCCAAGTCGGAGTTGAAGAAAGAAAAACCATGAGTGGATATATGGCTCTCTTGAGATACTACTTTGAGTTTATTGCAGATAGAACCAATGGTGAAGAAATGAATGATCACTTCCTGATTTCATCTCAACTAGTGGCTTCCAAGATGGCATATTATTCCTTTTTCAGTTATTATACCTGTCCCAGCTGGGATAAAAAGTTCGCCAGTACCAGGCATCGCATAGAGTCAGATATACGTCTTGGATTCCTAAGGACAACTTCGGTATTGCCACAACATGTCTGTTGTAGTATTCCGGCTATGAAGAGTGAACTTGAAAGAAAATAAAGGACCTAAGACTTTATTCTTATCTTGATATACTGTTGTGAATATGATATTCTTATCACAGTGAGTGTCACAGTGACAAACACACTCAGAACACAGCAGAATTAAATAAACAAACACAGCAAACACGATGTTTCTTTCTAGTAGGAATATAAATATACCTACCATGCACAAGTAAATATCCACTATAATCAATGGGATTTATACAAACTAAGTCTAACCTTCTCAATAAGAAAAGATCAAACACTAGAATTAGTCGGAATGAATTATTCCAAAGCACCTAAACTAGACACTTCAAAGACTAGTAAAAATATGAGAAGATTACAACTATTGATTGTGAATCTCAAATCTCTAAAATCCGTAATCTTCTTCATCACTTGATCTGGTATTTATAATGCATTAATCTGATGTAGATACGCAGAATCAAGTCTTCATCTTTATCCTTATCTTCAAGAGTCCAAATCATTCAATCTTCTAAGAGTCCATAAGATATTGACTTTCAAGAGTCCATTGTATCTTGTCTTCTAAGACTCCATGGCTTTCTTGAATATAAGTCGCATCTTATCTGAAGCCAAACAATTAGAAACGTGGAACTAGGTTATCGTTAGTGAAAAAGGCAATTATTAATTAAGTCCTTCAAAGTGCAGATTTTCTAGACTGAAACTGTTAGAGCCATTGTTGCTGCAACAGTCATATCAATGTTGCTACAACAATTATTTAAACAGCTGCACTTTCATTCTCCCCCTTAATGCCTTTCTTCACAACACCTAGTGACATGTTAGACAGAAGGAACATAACAATAAACAAAAATACTTCACATTAATTAAAAAGAAAGACCACAACACAAAGACAATAAAAGAAGACTTTTTTTTAAAAAAATTTAAAATAGGACACTAAACTAAGACACTAAAACACAAAAGATTCACTCCTTCACTCCTTCCTTCTTCTTCAAAAAACTAATCTCCCCCTTGTTGTGAGGAAAGGAGAGAAACTAGAGTCCGACGTTCCTCCATAAGCTCCTTAATCAGATCATCAATGTGCAGAACCTGATCCATAAGCATTTGGTCAGCTTGATCAGTGGCGAATCCAGGAACCAAGATTCACCGGGGTCGGATTTAGCTATATAATTCACAATAAGTTAATGCTAAACAAAAAAAAACTTAGTCAATAAAAACCAAAATTAAATCTGATAGAAGATTAAGATTCAAGCTAAAGTACTTCAAAAAAAATAAAGTATTGTACAACCCCAAAATTCACTTCTAAAATTAAATAGTCCTAAGTACTTGTAAAATTATATTTTAATTGGTGGAAACTGCATTCGACGTGGCTTCATCTTCTGGAATCGTTGTAAGATGTCTTCATCTTCAAGTGTCTTAAAGATGCCCTTTTCCACGTAGCACACCATACAATCATTCAAAAACTTGTTTCCCATCCTATTCCTCAGATCAGTCTTGATAATATTCATGGCTGAAAATACCCTTTCAACTGTTGCTGTTGCAACCGGCAATGTCAATGCAAGAAGTATAAGCCGATAAATCAAAGGAAATACACGATCTTTCCCATCCTTACCATTTTTCTAGCCAAACTTCCGATGTCAGAAAGGCTTGAATAATCATGGTTATTCTTCACATTGAAATATAATTCTGAAGTTGATCCTCAAGTACAATAAGATCAATGGATGAGAAATCTGATGGATAAAGTTTAGCAAGACCGATCAACTTGACATGATCAAAAGCTTCGAAAGAGTTCTTGGGAGAAAGACATGATATGCCTAAGAGTAACTCCGTATTTGCCACATTGAAACGACCATTTATTGCTTCAACTATCAAATCAATAACTTGACAAAATACCTCAACTCGGAAATGATGAAAGTAGGTAATACTAACCTCTAGACGCTTACGAGTAGGTAAGGAATCATCCATGTTAGGCACCACAATGGAATTGTTTCCACAAAAAACATTCACATCTTCTAAGAACACATCCCACTCATCCTCTCTCAATGCTTGCAGTCTATACTTAACCCCATCAACAAGAGACATAGCATTTACAATGTCTTGTTCCTTTCGTTGCAATGCTTGGGATAATTCATTAGTGATACCCATAATTCTTTTCATCAAATGCATTGAAAAGACAAATGTGTACTCATTCATCTTATTTCTCATACTCATTGCCATGGATCTTTGCTCACCAATACAACCATCAACCTCAATATTCTCAAGGACTTCTAAAACTGCACTCCACATAGTCATGAGACGAATGATTGTACTATGGAAGGAACCCCAATGGGTATCACCAGGGCGTTTGAGAGTAGTTTGTTGATTTTGTCCCGTTCCACTAGCGATATCCCCACTCTCCAACTTCTCAAGAATCTTATCATGATGTATGCGCTTAAGTGCATCCAATCTTTTACAAGAAGTCAGAGTATTGACAATGATATTTGCATAGTTGAAAAGTCACCGCATATAAATTATTTTTGAAACAAAGAACCACACTAATTGAAGTCGGTGAGCAAAACAATGCACAAAGAAAGCAGATGGATTTTCCTCCAATATTTTAGTCTTTAATCCATTAAACTCACCACTCATATTGCTTGCTCCATCATACCCCTGCCCCCTCAATTTAGAAATTGACAACTTATGATGTGAAAATAAATTATCAATAGCTTCTTTCAAAGTGCTGGCAGAAGTGTCACTCACATGTTCAATTCCTATAAACCTCTCCATAACCTGACCTTCCTTATTCACATATCGTAAAACCACGGCCATTTGCTCTTGCACGGAGTTATCTCGAGACTCATCAACCAATAGAGCATAGAATGAATCACCAATATCCTTAAGAATTTCATCTAATGACAATGATGCACAAGAATTTGCCAAATCCTTTTGAATTTCAGGAGATAACATTTTATTATTTCCAGGAGCTTCTGGTCCTATGTGCTTTGCAATTTCTTTATTTATGTCAGCGCCCCATCTAACAAGCTCAAGAAAATTACCTCTATTATCCGACTCCTCGGACTCATCATGAGCTCGAAATGCCAAACCTTGAGCCAATAGATACCGTGAACACTTTAAGCTCCATGTCAATCTAACCCGGTAAGAATCTTGTGAAGCAAGGTCTTGCTTGGATAACAAATAGGACACACTTTGTCGTTGATTTTGCAAATTTTCACATTTAGTTCTTGCCTCTGTATGACTACTGCCAACATGACTACTGCCAACATGGTCTCTAAATGAACCAAGAGCCTTTTTCCAATTCTTATATCCTTTTGATACGAATACACCTCCACCCGACTGAGAGCCTGCAACTTTCTTAAAAAGATAACAAAACAAGCAATAAACTTGATCACTTGAAGTACTATAATCCAACCAAACAAATTCGTCAAACCACTCTGAACTAAATCTCCTCAGCTCATTGGAAATTAACCTTTGAGGAAATACATGATTCACAGGTTGACAAGGGCCTTTTAGCAAATATGCCATACGAACTTGGTCTCGAATGTTAGGATCATAGGAATTAATCGGTTTGCGTTTTGCAGGATCATGGATAATATCTTCTTCACTGAATTCGACACACATTCTCTTTGAACAATTCTCATTGGAAGTGAGTGGTAACCGAGGACGCCTAGTCACAAACCTGTCCATTACCTGCATAACAAAAAAAATCAAATATTAGATGTTGTTTTCAGACTAATAAATCTCTCTGCAGAAAATAGTTTACTAGTTATATATAGTAGTCTACTAGTTACATAAGATTGACACAGTGAGTAGAATGCCATTTAATAAGTAGAAATGTAGAATACATGGATTCAATAAATTGGTAAGTGTTTTATTCAATGAGACAAGGAGCAAAGTTAAAACAACAAAATGTATAATTTTTTACAGTATTCAAGAAGACAAGAAAATGCTTCAACACATTCAGACATTGTTAAACCATCAGTCCATCATAATACATTAATAATTCTTCTTTCTTCAAGGAAAAGGACAAAAGGCATCATTTATTTCACAACAGAATGTTATTCATCTTCTTGCATTCTTCTAAATTCTAATTTTCTCCAATTAATTAAAGAGACAAAACCAATAGTCCATTACAACAATTCCATTCACGATTCATCATTTCCAAATACCAAAACAAAAGGAACATTGAAATTGAAGGTTTAAGAATTGAAATTGAGCATACCTTACTGCTAGTCTGCTACTAGCCTACTACTCAACAATTCACACCGGAATGATGGAAATAGCACAATTAACATCCGAGGATTGCGGCGGGACGATCACGGTGGGCGTAAAGGTGGCCAAAGAAGCGATCGGTGGAGGAGCAAGAATCGAAAGGTGTCGGCAGGAGCAAGGCTTCTACGGGAAGGAAGTTAGGTTTGATAATTATCTCCAGCTGGGTCAAATGTTAAAAAAAATTTTTTAAATTTTTTTTATTACTAGTATATGGGCTGGTCACTGGTCAGTCAGACCAAATGACCAGCTAGGTGCATCCGCCATCGAAGCTTGATTGAGTGGTCAGAATAACACGGTATTGCAAACCATCGTGAGAGTAACATTGCAAATGCCTATTCTGGATGATATCCAGGGAATCTGGATAAGACTGCTTCAAGTATCCAAAGCTAAAAGAATTCTGAAGAAAACACATGATCTGAACAAAGACACTTAGGTGTCACCTGATAAGTCAAGAATTATAGCACTTGGAGAGAAACAAATATCCAAAAGTTCTGAAAGACATAAACTCTCAAAAATACCAAGTCATAATAGATAATTAAACTTAAAAAAACTCCTGGTATCATTTTAGAGGCCGAACAGAACATATTTCCAATATCACTGTTGGACCAACAGTTACTCCAACACCCTTTCCCACAGGAAGAACAACACGGACCAGATAAATCTCCCCCTTAAGGAAAACTCCTAAAAACTCTTAAAATATGCAGTATCTATCATGACCAAATATACTATCAGCACAACACCCCAAAACAACATCAAGAAAGATATGTAACCAAGCTCCCATCTGTACTCCTCTTTGTAAATTAAAATTAAAATTAAAACAAAGCAACTGGTTGAGGCATCTATTCGTAGCTATTCAGGGGTGACTAAAAGTCGGCGAACCATGTCAAATAATTGGAACGCGCATGAATCCCGTCCAAAGCCTAAGCTTATGCGGAAGGCAGACTCGCGACTTTTAGCATATGGTAGAATAGCTTAAACAGAACTGAGTGCTAAAATGATTCAATGTAGGCTTAGAGAATCGAGGGACTTATATAAGTCGTACGCAACTCATAGTATCACTCAACAAAACATTGGCCCCCATTGGGCTCTTCTTGGTTGGCCATCATTGGGCTCTTTTGTGGCCACCATTGGGCTCTTTTTAGTTGCTTTCACAATATGACAAGATTAGAGGAGTTAGTCAGGAAGACAAAGAAAACAAGGTTCTCAAGACATTGAAAGAGAAGAGACTGACAGTAAACCAGGTCATAACAAATGCATGGACTTAGACAAACACAAAACACACAAGAAAAAGACAAGATGCAGGCAAGAAGACACACATCACAAGCATATGCAACACTGTTGATCTGTGATGTTAAGATAACAGTGGCAGTAACAGTGTACCTAATGAATGCACAGGCCAAGAGCCCTTCTTAGACTGAAGATTCTCTCGGTATCTAAGGGTTTTGTGAATATGTCTGCAAGTTGATTTGTGGTATCTATATGCTGAATGTCTACAACTTGGAGATTTACTAAGTCTTGGAGAAAAAGATGCCTAATATCTATATGCTTTGTGCGTGAATGTTGAACCGGGTTCTTAGATATGTTGATGGCACTAAGGTTATCACAAAACATAAGTAAAGTGTCACTCGTAAGACCATAATCATGCAACATATTTTTTAACCAGATTAACTGAGTGACACAACTACCCGCAGCAACATACTCAGACTCAACAGTGGACAAGGAAACACAATTATGTTTCTTGCTATACCATGATACCAGATTTTTCCCTAAGTAAAAATATCCACCACTAGTGGATTTTCGATCATCTACATCTCCCGCCTAGTCAGAATCACTGAACCCAATGAGATTAGTGTCAGTTTCCTTTGTGTACCATAAGCCTAAACTAGTAGTTCCGGATATGTATTTAAGGATGCGTTTAACTGCAGATAGGTGAGTAGTTCGGGGATTGGATTGATACCTGGCACACACACATACAGAGAACATTATATCTGGTCGACTGGCAGATAAGTACAGAAGACTGCCTCGCATGGATCTGTATAGTGTTGGATCCACTGTTTCATCCACTGTTGTATCAACTGTGACTGCAACATCACATTTGCAGAGTTTCAATGTGGAGGACATAGGAGAAGAACTTGTCTTGGAACCATCCAGACCAAATCTCTTGACTAAATTACGTGCATACTTCTCCCGAGACAGGAACAGACCAGACTTGCTTTGCTTGATTTGCAATCCAAGGAAGAAATTAAACTCTCCAATCATACTCATTTGGAATGTACCTGTCATGGATCTCGAACAACCACTATCAAAATACCACATGGTCTTTTGCTTTGCACTTAATGCAGACAACACAACATTACATCTCAGATTGGTTTTAGGTATCCAAACTTGCTTACTTTTACCCTTAGTTGAAGTCTGTTTAGTCGATGTTGATTTCACTGTTGTAGCAACAGTTGTAACAACATTGGCTGATTTTTCTATGTCAGGTGCTTTTCCTTTTAAATATAGAAAACAAAATGGTTTCTTATGTCCTGGTTTGAAGCAAAACTGACACACAAACGTTTTCTTGATTTTCTTTTTCTTGCTACTTTCTTTCACAAACTTAGGAGCATCTTTCAAAATTTAAAAGATTTAGTTTTGTGATTAGCTTTTTCAGACTCAAGAGTAGTTGTAGGTGAGTTTGGATAACCAAGACCAGTAGTACCATGATTACCTCGTTCAAGTACATTACATAGATTAGAAGTACCTGAGTTCCATTTTGCAAATATTGCTTCAGTAGCATCCAATTTGTTGGTCAAGGTATGTATCTCAGCATCCTTTTTTGTCAACATCACTTCTAGACGAACAACAGTGTCCTTGAGACTTTGATTCTCTTTATCCATAGGTCTAAGAACTTTCTTCATGTCTCTTAATTTATGCAGTATTCCTTCATACATCCTCTGAAGTTCCTCAACCAATTGCTCTTGGCTAGATTCTTCCTCAAAGGGGTAATCTGCATGAAGATCAAGAGAACCATGCAAGCATCGAAAATTCGTATCAATGTTGCTTACCATTTCTTTGTAGTTGACTCTTGCTTTCCTCCTCAATTGCATGCCATCACTCACTTCACAAATCACTTGGGGAAGGGGGGTGCAATTTGCGAATCTTTGCTAGAGGATCTCTTCTGAAATTGTCCAGTTCTGGGACTGGCTCTTCTGATTCATTGTCATCAACATCTGTCTGTTCAGCATCACTATCTTCTGAGGAACTGGTGTCAACCAGTGTTGCATCAGCTGTTGCAGGAACAGTTGGAGCAACTGTTTCAGCAACATTCTCGTCCTGTGGTGCAATTTGCTCTGTATTCATCATTTCAAAACCTGTGTAAGGTTTCCCATCATTACTCAGACCCTCACAATGACTTTGTAAGGTTTCCCAAGCATCCTTTGCCGTTTCACAGTTTTGAATAATTCTACACATGTGCATATCAATGTAACTGAATATTGCATTAAGAGCTTTCTCATTGTAGGAAGATTCCTTCCTTTCATCATCTGTCCATTGACTTTCTGGTTTGATTATCACATCACCATTAGCATCAGGTGCTGATTATGGAATCTTATAACCATCCACCACAGTTTTCCAAGCACAAATATCAATTGATTTGATATGTGTTCTTAGTCTCATTTTCCAATAGGAATAATTTGAACCATATAAAATGGACAACTTATCCGCATTTTAGATTGAAAGAATTCATTTCAAGAAGTAACAATGTCCAACACACCTATAAATTAGGTGCCGGGCTCTTGATGCCAATTGAAAGAAAATAAAGGACCTAAGACTTTGTTACTATACTGATATACAACTGTGAATAACAATGTTGCTATCACAGTGAGTGTCACAGTGACAAACACACTCAGAACACAGCGGAATTAAATAAACGAACACAGCAAACACGATGTTTCTTTCTAGTAGGTATATAAATATTCCTACCGTGCACAAGCAAATATCCACTATAATCAATGGGATTTATACAAACTAGGTCTAACCTTCTCAATAAGAAAAGATCAAACACTAGAACTAGTCGGAATGAATTATTCCAAAGCACCTAAACTAGACACTTCAAAGACTAGTAAAAATATGAGAAGATTACAACTATTGATTGTGAATCTAAAATCTCTAAAATCCGTAATCTTCTTCATCACTTGATCTGGTATTTATAATGCATTAATCTGATGTAGATACGTAGAATCAAGTCTTCATCTTTATCCTTATCTTCAAGAGTCCAAATCATTCAATCTTCTAAGAGTCCATAAGATATTGACTTTCAAGAGTCCCTTGTATCTTGTCTTCTAAGACTCCATGGCTTTCTTGAATATAAGTCGCATCTTATCTGAAGCCTAACAATCAGAAACGTGGAACTAGGTTATCGTTAGTGAAAAAGTCAATTATTAATTAAGTCATTCAAAGTGCAGATTTTCTGGACTGAAACTGTTAGAGCCATTGTTGTTGCAATAGTCATATCAACGTTGCTACAACAATGATTTAAACAGCTGCACTTTCAGAACTTTTGATTATTTATGCGATCTGCATCCAAGATAATCTGTCGGACCTTTTGAAAGATGAAGCTTTCACTAACCCAACAAGCCCGATGGCTAAACAATTCACTATCCTTCAGAGTGGGCTATTGTTCCTGATATTTCTGCTTGCCGACTCTGGGCCTCTAACTGGTCGTCAAGACAAACTATCAGATCTCAGGGTACGCTTCCAAGCTTTGGTCAGAAATGTAGGATCTCTGACCGTCTCATGTTTCAATAATGAAATGAATGGAAGTGCAATTCCATTGCTCTCTGATTTCATTGAGAACCTGAATCTTATAAAAGAAGAAAGCATTGAGATTATGGAAGGCAGTGTCACAGAAGTCCGTGAGAAGATGCATGTTCTGCATCAATGTGTTGGACATTGTGAAACTTCTGATGATCTACACCAGATGCTTAAATACGTGTACATATATAAGGCTGTCATTGCCCTAATTGAATGTGTAGGGAGAAAGTTTCATCAAGGTTCTCATCTTCCCCGCGAATATCGCTTGATGAGGGAGGTCGTGGGAATGGTCATAACATTCTGCAGGTGGCAACTCAACTGTATGGTCAACGAGGATAAGGTGAGACGCAAAAGTTTGGCTTTGTTGTTGGAAAAAACCGAGAGTCATCTTTCCATGATCGTCAGAGGTTTGACTGATTTTTTATCCTTGGAACAACTCGATTCTTCCCGGATAAAGGATCTCGAAGTTAAACATATCAGCACTTTGGCGAATGTGATTGAACCCATCTATCAGGCTGCTATAAGTATAAATGAAGCGTCTTTCATGCCCAGTTGCCTGCTGAACACGAATGAATTCTTTCTGGAGTTTCTCAGCCAAGTTCATGAGGATTTGCAACATAAGTCTCCACGCGGACTCGAAGAAAGAAAAACCATGAGTGGATATGTGGTTCTCCTGAGATACTACTTTGAGTTCATTGCAGTCAGAATCAACGCTGAAGAAATGAATGACTTCTTGATTTCTTCTCAACTAGTGTCTTCCAAGATGGCATATTATTACGTTCTAGTGATTTCATAAAAAAAGTAGATATTATGAAAGAAGAAATCATTGAGGACATGTATCGCATTGTTTTGGGGAAGCCGGGTCAAGAATCTCCCAGAACACATCGACTGCACTTCTTGATTATTCTTCTCGAAAACCTTGAGGATCTGATAGACAATAAATCCAACTTGATCATGAGTTGGAAGGATCAATTTGATGCAGTTCACTTGAACCTAAGTCTCTTCCGATCCTTTATCCAGAATATCAAAGGTACAAGAAGTTGAATGTATGGATTGTGAATAAGACCAGAATTTCCGAAGGTTCATCTGCCGGGCTTTTTTGAGCTGCTCCTTGAAAACTGGAAGGAATTCATGGATTGTGAATCTGATACAGTGAGGAATAAAAAAGAGCAGTGCAAAGAGATTCATGAGATCCTAAATCTTTTCAGATCATTTATCCAGAAATTCACAACTAGCCCCACTGATGATGAAGAATCACAAAGGCTTTGTGAGCTTACCACTGAGGCAGGATATGTCACAGAATATTTACTTGACTCATTTTCTGTTGAAGCCTATCCTGTCTCGTGCACCCCTCATTGCATTTATGAGTTTTGGGAAGACATTAAGCTAATTAAAGTGCGTGTAAATGGCGTATGCAAAAAAGGTGATGATAAATTCCCAACATTGATTGATGTGGTGGTGGGTTTCAAGGTTGAGATGAAATTAATACAGGAAAGACTCTATAGTCGAATAAAGCAGCTAGATGTTGTTTCCATTGTTGGCATGCCAGGCTCAGGCAAGACACTCTGGCCAGGAAAGTTTATGACGATCCTTCTACAGCGAAACGCTTTGATGTCCATGCATGGTGCATTGTCTCCCAAGAGTATAACAAGAAGGAATTGTTTCTCACCATTCTAGGTTCCAAACTCGAGGTCACTGATAATCTGAGGTGGATGAGTGAAACAGAGTTATCCGAGAAGGTTCACAAAATGTTAAAGGGAAGGAGGTATCTTATTGTTCTGGATGACGTCTGGGGGATAGACGCATTTATGGGACTCAAAGAATTTCTTTCCTGATGATAACAATGGTAGTCGGATCATGTTAACTAGCCGAAGCAAAGTAATTGGGTCACAAGCAAAATATCATAGCGACCCAATTGAACTTGGTATTTTAACTGATGATGAGAGTTGGGATCTATTGGGACAGAAAATTTATCCTCAAAGGAAATGCCCTTCGCGATTGTGTCAACTCGGGAAGCAGATTGCACAAAAGTGCAGAGGGTTACCACTTGCAGTTGTCGTGGTAGCTGGATTTCTCGCCAGGTCAGTCGAGAAAGATGAACTTTGGGAGCAAGTAGCAGAAGACTTGAGCTCCTCGTATCTTGATCGTGATTCTCAAGCACAATGGATGAGGCCGTTAGAGCTAAGTTACAAGAATCTACCTGATTTTTTAAAGCCATTATTTCTTTATCTCGGAGCATTTCCGGAGGATAAGGAAATTCCGGCAGATGAGTTAATATGGCTATGGATTGCTGATGGCCTTGTCCAGAAAACTGCAAATATGAGCTTAGAGATTCAAGCAAGGATAAGCCTAATGGAACTTATTGATAGAAACCTCATCATGGTTGCCAAAAGAAGTTCGGATGGAAGGGTGAAGGGTTGCCGTGTTCATGATCTTTTGCGTGATATGTGTTTGGCAAAGGCCAAAGAAGAAATTTTTTTGGAGATACATGTGAATCAGGAGTTGCCAGAATCTGTAATGTATCAACGGCGATTAAGCATATTGCTTAAAAGAGATACTCCAACTTCTTCGAAACCTCTCATCCCATATAAATATTTTCCAGTGGTTTCATTTAGTCCTCCTTTACGCACTTTGTTGTTCTTTGACATGAATGATCCGAACGTACGGGGCCAGGATCATAACCCAGACTTTTCCAGCTTGACGCTGTCAAGGGTCATCCATTCTGAGAGCACCAAAACTAATGTTGACGACATTGTAAAGCTTCTCCATTTGAGGTACATTTCAATTCGCACAGAGTTTAACAATATCCCTGAATCACTATCAAACCCCCAGAACTTGGAGACATTGATCATGAAAAGAGTTACAGGTGAAATGGTTTTGCCACGAACTATTTGGGAAATGGTGAAATTGAAGCACTTGCATGTTAATGGCCGTGTGACTTTCAGGGATGTACCTGAGAATTCGTCCAAGCTGGAGAATTTGATAACACTTTCCACACATGTCATTGAGTCTGGAAAAGCGAAGAACTTTTTCAGAAAAAGGCCTAATGTTCAGAAGTTGCGATGTATCTTGAATAATGAGCACGACAATGAATGTCACGACTTGGAGTCTCTATGTAAACTTACATCACTTAAGGCATCCTATGATGGTAGCGTGAAATCTCCAGGCCAATTTAAGCTTCCTCTGAGCTTGCGAAAGCTTAGCCTCTCCGAGTTCCGTCTCCAATGGAGTCAAGTTTCTATCTTTAAGAAACTACCTAACTTGGAGATTCTCAAATTACGATCAGATGCTGTTCAGGATGAATCTCGGGACATGGGAGATGATGATAAGTTCCTTAAGCTCGAAGTTTTGAAGTTAGAGAACCTGAATATAAAGACATGGAATGCTTCTGAAGAAAATTTCCCGCGCCTTCAGAAATTGGTTTTGGAGAAGTGCAAGCACCTCGTGGAGATCCCTTCCAGTCTGGGAAACATCGATTGTTTAGAGACGATGGAGGTTACCTGGTGCAGCCGCTCTGCAGCAAAATCAGCAAAGGAGATTGAAGAAGAACGAAACGTCGCTGGGAACTATTCGCTGATCAATGTACATATCTATCCTCCCTAAGTGGATTCTCAATCATCTGCCTGAGTGAATATGAATCAACCATCATCAATCTATAAGTAAACTCCACCTTTCAATCAAGTTCGCTATTTACTTCAAGTTGCCCTCAATATATTTGAACATTTTAGCATTTAGTACTGACTCCCCTGCTGCAAGATTGCTTGACAAACTTTCGTTTTTAATTAAAATTGTTAAATCGCATGAGTAATCAGTAAATAACCGGAATATTCACGTTTATGCTTAGAGGCGGCAAAAAAGCACAATTAGTCCCAAAGTTTGAAGATGCAACGTCTGTGATCTGACGTTGTCAAGAATACTAAAGTCCCAGTATTTCAATTTTCTCATTGAACGATCCTTTTGGTAAAAATCGCCTTTATTTGTTATTCTGAATATTATCCTCACATCGAGTCAAATACCATTTTGACTAACACATAAGCAGCTTAGTAATTTCCAGAATAAATAAAAAATAAAATGCAAAACCCAAAAATTATTAAAAAAGGAAAAATAAAATAAAAAACCAAATTAAAATAAAATAAAATTATAATAAAAACGAAATTAAAATAAAAACAAAATTATAATAAAAATGAAATTAAAATAAAAACAAAATTCTGGTAGTGGACTGAACAGCATCACAGCAGCTCATAATCATTATTGGTTGACATAATTCCAAAAGCAAAAGCAAAGAAATTATAATTACAACAAACAAACCCACTTATTGGGGCAAAAACTTCTTCTATATTCATCTACTAATAATACAGTTAACAGAAAGAAAAGTTTGAAACAGAGACAATCAATCGACTGAAACATTGAAGTTAATTAACCTACGTAAATTCAAGCTACCTAATTTTGTTAGGCGAAAATTGCTGAACAGAACATGCCACCACCTGCGCCCATTGCTTCAGCTTCGTCTTCACGATTTCTGGATCTTCACCTTCACGATTCCAATCAAATTCAAAATTAATTCCCGATTCGAAATCAAACATTAATTACGAAACAATCAAATTAACCATAGAGAAAGAAACAAATCAAGCAATGAAATAAAATAAAATACCTGGATCTACGATAGAACGAGGACTCTCACAACTAGCAGAGTTATCAAAATCCGAAAATGCAGCAGAAGATGAGCGAGAAAGCGAATCATAGCTCCGATTAACAGCACTGTAGAGCTCAAGCGCAGGAAAAGTCGAGTAGAGTTTGGGATCCAAATCCGGTGAATCGAATTGGAAACCTAATTCAAAACAAGCATGAAGCTCCTCGAGATCGTCATCAGTGACACTCCTGCCACGGCGGAGTTTGTTATTTTTCCGGCGAGTTTTTGGAAACCTAACTCAAAACAAGCACAAAGTTGTCCGAGTTAGCTATTTGGAGTGAGTTTTGGTTGAGTACGGAGCTACTGTTCTTGCATTTTGCTCCGGTGTGTGTTTGCTAAGGCCTTGCAGATCACCTTTTTCGATTTATTTTAATTTTGTTTTTATTATAATTTTGTTTTATTTTAATTTGGTTTTTTTATTTTATTTTTCCTTTTTTATAATTTTTGGGTTTTGCATTTTATTTTTGAGTTTTCTTTATTCTGGAAATTACTAATTTCATGTGTTACTAAAATGGTGTTTATTTCGATGATGAGGATAACAACTCAAAGAAATACTGGTCAAATACGATTTTGGCCAAAAGGATCGTTCAATGTAAAATTGAAATACTTAGACTTTAGTTGCTTGACAACGCCATATCTAGACGCTGTAACCCCAAACTTTAGGACCAATTGTGCCTTTTTGCCCTTAGAGGCATACCATCATTATTTGATTCTCATAAATGTACATGCCCTCTACCCCTTGAGACTTCTAAATGCACCAGTGCTGAAAAGTGAAAACCTACCGAGTTTTTCTTTGGTTCATCATATCTTGAGTATCTTGAGTGATGTACATTCTGCAGATGCACCGGAGAGGCTAGCTAATGCACTAATAAAATTTATGTGAATGAGAATAGGTAATGACTTTTTTCGAGTTAAATACATACTTTGTAGTTTCTTGTCATGTTTCAGAAATGGGAATATTGTCGTTCAACTCATAATACTGGAATATGCTTCTGTTTGAATTTTTGTGCCCGGACAGTTGTTACAGGCATGGATCCTTGTAGAGTCGGACCAGGGGCGAAGCCAGGAATTTATAGCAGCCCGTGCTCAACTCAACCAAAGTCTATACTAAAGTTCTACCCTGCGGTTCTTCTGAGAATTGAAATCATCAATTATTGAATCCTCATCGATAGTCCTTGCTAACTCTCTTTCAATATAAACAATCATAGAATCTGTGAGATAGTCCTTTTCCATCTTGTTACGAAGAGTCGTTTTGACAAGTTTCATGGCTGAAAAAGCTCTTTCTGTTGTTGCTGTGGAAACAGGAAGAGTCAAGACAAGACGAACTAACCTGTAAATATAGGAGTTAGATTCATATTGAAAATAAATATGATATGTTTATAATGTGAACCAAAATAATAGGAAACAAACCTGTCGATGCAACTATATTGTTGTTTGCTACTTTGCTTTCCAATTTTGTTGTTTGCTCTGTAGACTTAGTCTGTTGGTTTGTTTAATTAATCTTGGGCTTTATTCAATGGACTGCAGACTTGGGCCTTATTGTTGCTGATGGAATTTGTAATTTGTATTATTGTTTTGGGCTTGAACTATTAGACTAATCGGGATTTATTCACACCGTGTTAGTTCCGGAAAAAATCGAAATAAGCACTACTAATTTTTTTTTTTTTTTTTTTGACCCCGTGCCGAGCACGGGGTGGTTCCCTTGGTGCCTTCGCCCCTGAGTCGGACAGATCATCAGTTACTCTGTGGTTCAATCATTGTATGCGATCCTTGCAAGTTATGGAACATAATGGCTTATGTTCTGCTTATGGCTTATGTTATTGGATTGATATTATGTTTGTGAAAGTTATGTTATTGGGAACATAAGGGACTTGTTTGCAGTTACTCCGTGCTTTTGTTAAGTTGACGTTATATCATCATCTAACAGTGACTGTTTCTCCTGTACTTCTATGTTTGTGAAAGTTATGTTATTGGAACAGCTTTTGATTCGTAGATTGGTCTATTGTAATCCTTTTGTATATCTTGTAACAAAGACGAAGATATAGTGAATTTGGTGCGAAACACCCGTGGATCCGAACCACGTAATTGATGTGTCAATTCACTGCTTTACTTGTGTGTTCATTCATCGTGGTAATTACGAGTTGGTGTGGCGTTTTTCTGCATCTTTTATTCTACTTTATTTGGAAGTTAACTTCCTGTATTTTTGTAGCTGCTGTGGAATTGCTATTATATTTCTCTCCATCTTTTGTTCTGCTTTCTTTGGAACTTCCTTCATTGTTGTTGCTGTTGAAGATTATCAATTACTAATACTAGCCAGAAAAACAGAGGAAGAAACAAACTCTGCACATATTTTGCATTGGAACTGTGAGTGTGTGCGTACTGAGTACTGCGTGCAGAGATTTCTCGACCAGTACCCCTATTCGCAAATCAGGCAACTTCTGGCGGGGATCTGAGATAGCATTCACTACGTCCGGTCCACCCCCAACTTCGCCACTCAGTCGTAGCAGATTCCACTGTACTAATCCAGCCATCACAAGAGCAGATGGATAAGCAAATCAGGCAGGGAGGGAAGAATATGACTAGCATGATAAAAGAAGAGCCCGTCAATTCACCAGAATGCCTGCCCGCGATTAACTAATCCCATCCACAGAACCGAAACCAAACACTGCTGCTTCTGAGCCTGATGGTCAATATATCACAGGCAAGTCATCCTTGGCTAATCCATTGGCTCATCTCTTCATGCAAGTCCTATCTTCCTCATCTATGCAACAAAGAACACATGTCACAAACAGTTTTTTTCTTCGACTTATTGATGAAACTCCTTTCTCAGAGTGACTCAATTTATAGAGTAGCTGTTTCTTGATGAGTTTTTTACAAGTTACTACTTTGAAATTGCATCTTGTCCTTATTCCAGATGATCTGATCCCATAATTCCCTTTTTCTTCTTGGCTTTTCGGTTTTAGTTCCTCACAATGCAGATTTTCCCAGAATCTGTTCCTTCAGAATTTTCTTGTATGGACATGGAATGTCAAACCTTATACTTTTCTATCAATCAAAAAATTTACTACTCCCTCCGTCCCGGAGAACTTCATACATTAGGTTAGCGGTTAGCGCCCAGTTTTACGCGAAAAGTTAATGTAATTATAGAATATATAAAAGGTGGAAAAAAAATGTACTTTTAGTGGCAAAATGTGTAATTTGAGTGCGAAGTTGAGATTGTTTATTCTTTGTTAGGTATATGGTAGCTTCATTTTTTGGTAATGTATGAAGTTTTAGGAGACAGCTTAAAATTGCAAATGTATGAAGTCATGCGGACAGAGGGAGTACAACAACTAAGGCATTCTATCTCTTCTTCTTTCATAGAAATATGGCACGACAACGTATATATTGATGCAACGGAAACTGTTCGTCTGTAAACAGAGTAAAGAGTTACAGAGCAGATATCTGTAAACAGCTTCATACCGACAAACATATTCAGGATCATCGCACTGATCAAACTCAAACTCTGCATAAGTGTAGAAGCAAGTAGGTATTCTAACAATACAGCTCCATTCCATAGCGTCTAGGAAAATATACAGATCAATTCGATAAGTGATTAAATCAATAACATCATTGTACAGGCAGCAACTTATCGTTTACATACTTGTCTAGCAGAAACATTGTGTTCATCAACATGTTCAGGCTTAACTATGACGGAGTTCGAAGACAGGTAGATCCTAGTAAAACATAAATAAAATCTCAAACCGACGAGCAGCTTAAGACATTGCAAACTAGAATGGACACGGATTTTTCCCAACGCCAAGAACTTTATTCAGAGGACAGTGAACTTATCTGCTATAATGACTCTCACATAACTTGTTGTGGTCATCATTTTCCTCCAAATTCTTGACCTGAATCATTTCTTGTTCTCTGGTTCTCCTTGCTTGAGGTTTTATGTATGGCTGCCCTACAATATATCCTCATTATCTGCTATATGGAGATGGAATGTCAAGGTTGGAATCTGATGACAGAATAATTGGCCACACCTGTCAATCTATAGCTGGTCAGTACAATTTGAAAGGAATATTTGACACTACATTTTCACATATATACAGGATATCATTGCAAGCATTTTATTTCATACTCCCTCCATTTCATGAAAATTGTTTCATTTTACTATTCTGCAGTCAACTGTTTTGACCACAATTTACTCTTAAACGATATTAATAAACAAATTATTAAAATTATATAATAAAAAATAAGTAATTAAATTTTTATTATATGATTTTATTAAATTATTTACTATTATCGTTTATGAGTAATTTGTGGTCAAACTCGAAGACAGTTAACAGGTCAAAGTCTGTAACACTTTTTCTGGAGGGAGTATTACTTAAAATGATACAATTATATAGGAAATTCAAGTAGATTACATATGACCCTCTACATCTTCGAACACAAAATCAGTTCATCGGTTTTATTTATAATTTTATTATCCAATGTATTCAGTATTCTACAGAGTATATGTGTGTATAAAATCTATTAATTGTTCATCATGCTGTATCTGTACTGTATATAATGTGACAATGAGACGAGCTTGCTGCTCGCGTTGACCGATCTTGAGCTCGATCTGACCGTTGACCGGGCTTTTTCTCGAGCAGCTCGCGAGCGGCTTGATTCCCCAACACCCCTACACCTACAGTAGTGTATCAGTCCTGATAGTATGTCCTTCGTCTGTTCAAGCAGTACGCCATGTGAATGCTATGTTTGTGGAAGCAGTAGGATATCCTAATATGATGTCCTTGGCTTCGTCAAGTGTAATGCCATTGTCACCAAAACAATGGATATGAAATTCCTTCAATTTTGCCGCAGTTTTCAGCAAAAATTTTGCTAGTTGAAAGGTACCCGAAGTTCCCATGATATTATAGATCGATATATCTACCAGGCTATTATTAATACACCAAGGCACAGACTCCTCTGCGTCGTAATCATAATCATCCCAAAACATCTGGTAAAGAACAAACAGAACATCAGAAAACATGAATCATATTTGTACTTAAAAGGAGAGCCGGCATTGTAACTCACCGCATCTATGTTTAGACTGTCCAGAAAAGGTGCGGCGTGAAGTATCTCAAATACAAATGCAGTGTTAGTAAGATGGATACCATCAACGACAAAAAGCGTTCTCAGCTTATCAAACACTGGAAGACGAACACGTCCTCCTTTTGATTGCAGCTTGGCCTTGATAACAAACAGATACGATATCAGAAAACATAATGATATCCTAGTATTGATCGATCATTTTTGTTAGAAAGAAATGCACAAGATAACGTATGAAACGAGAAAGTGCGTGTAGGACTCATTACCTGAGCGACATACACAGATACATTCAACTCCTCAAGAGTAGATGCTATATCATCAACAAACGATGAATACGCAACCCACTCCATAACATTGCTCCTGCAGCATAACGATCAATATAACATTGCAACCATGCAGAAACAACTTGGGATCCAGTGAAAGTGAAGTTCTCAGGCTCACATATCAATTATAAAATCTGCAAGCCTGGCGTCACGGATATTGATCGTGTAGAACTGGATATCAAGATCCGATTTTGTTTTGGACCTGAATGTCTTTAGTGCAGGAGCAGAGACATAGATATCAAAAACCGCCACCATGCCATGAGCAACGAGAAACTTCCAGGTTCTCCAAAACAGGGCAATTAAATACTAACTCTTCCTCGTCACCCACATCCACATTTGATATCACAACATCGTGAAGACACAAGCTTGTAAGATTGAGAAAACTGTAAGTAGAAGGGATGATGAATGGCGGTCCCTTGATCAAGACCAGTTCTTTCAACGAACTGCTATGGAAAAGGCTGTCTGGAAGAATCAGTCTCTGAGGAGTATCTATATGCAATTTCACCACATCGTTTCTTTTCAGCAGATCAGATATGAATGTCTGAAGACCATCTAAATCGTACTGGTGCTTTAGCTCGAGCCTACCTGTCCTGACATCTCGCATATGTAGAGCTAGACTTTCCAAGAACGTGATCAGCGTAGATTCCCCTGCTGGTACTGGCCGCTTTTTATCATTGATTTCAATATTGTGAACCGATGCCCACTTGTATTTCTAGTGTTTGGATAATAGACATGTCGCCACAGCTTCGACTGTGGACAGGTTCGACAGGATCAGGTCTATAACGTCGTCCGGTAAGTTACTGATATGATCTTGATCTTTTGTCACATAATCCTTTCTTGATGCTTTTCTGGGAACCATAGCCTGAGAACTACTCATGATTTCAGAAACAACCTGATATGTTAACTTGCAAGCCTTAACATCTGTTATCATATCTTCATTGCAGTAATACAAAAGGTATTTATACAAAATAGTAGTCCAAGATCAAGCAATCACATGTATTATTGCCCTATGCTAACCTATCAACTAGCTCATAGTTTGGATGAGATTATTTTTAGAATAAGCACCTAAATACATATCGGACAGCTTATAATCTAATTGATTAATAAGCTAGTTGACGTATATTTAGCAAATCAACTAGCCTATTAGCTAATCCATTTACTAAAGACTCCAAAAAGACTAACTAGTTTATCAGCTATCAACTACCATCTAGTTTTGTGTAAATTCTCACTAACTTATAAACTCGATGAGGTTCTTTTCGAAATAGGTATGTTACATGGATTATAAACTAACTGATCTTATGAATGTGATCAATTAGCTTATTATTAAAAAAAAAAAAAAAAAAAAAAAGCTATCTAGGTGTTTGGTTTTGATTGTGTATACTGTATTTATGAAATCAGGTCATTAATTTACTAAACATATCCAAAAAATTAACTACGGACTACCTATTCAGGTACCGACTTTCTTATCATTTAGTTTTGCTAACATAACCTCTATGGATTATAAAGCTAGTTCGAATTTCACAGTAAAACTTCAACATCACGCTTATAGTTATATGGGATCAATCTAGTCTAGTACTCCCTCAATTTCGGAGAAAGTGTTACAATTTGTATTTGCACCAATTTTAATAAAAAGTAGAAAGTACAAATGGTCCCCTGATTATTAGAGATTAACTGAGTGACATATTGTAATAAAAGTGAAAGATATGGAATTTTATTATTTAACTAATTTCCATAAATGGAAATTGTAACAATTTTAGTGAAACGCTGTAAACGGAAAGTTGTAACAATTTCTCTGAAATGGAGGGAGTAGCATATATGAATCCGATCATGTTTCATATCTTTGCTGGCCCAATTTGCTATATTTGAAATGGAGGGAGTAGCTATATTTGTTGGCCCAATTTTTTTAAATTCTTTTTGTTTTAATTAGTTTTTAATTTTATTTATCAAATAATAATTTGAAAATTATAAAAAAATATACTAAGTTTTGTGTTTTTTGTCATTTATAAATAGAGACCAGTCTTTACTATAGTTCGACCATTTAGATTTTACGATTTTTACACTCTTAAACAAAAAAAAAAAAAAAAAAGAAATTGAGTGCAATTTCATTATTTTTAACTTGTAAATACTCTTGTAAGGAAGGGGTTCACAACTAGGATTGGGATAACAGGAAGACTCCGAAACATGAGTATAAGTCCTGGCTTTCATGCTTTGCAAGGGCATGCATCATATGCTTGGTTCGATTCCTGTATACAAAAGATGCATATGAACTTTTCCAAATCTTGCACTCAATCTCCTAATGTCCTGAAGAAGACCCTTCTCGAGCTAACTCATTCCGCTAATACAAGAAATGGTAAAGTCAGAATCAGATTGAATAACTTACCATAATTTAACTCACATTCAATTGGAGTTCGAGGCGGATAGTCCATAATTCAACAGTATTGATATTAGTTATTCTGGTATCAATTACAATCATGTAGTAGTAGGAACTAAATCCACAGTAGTCCGCTACAAACAAATTTTCCATTTAATTATTGTTTAGCATGAGATGAGGTTGTTGCAAATTGCAATTATGTTGCCAAATCTCCTATGAGCCTTTGACATGTTTAGAATTGTTACTTGTCATGTTTCATATTGAACAGTCGTGAAGCTGTGATGCGTTAAAGAGATAAATGATAAACTTGTTCCGTGACTGAGGAAATAAATTATAGCTAAAATATCAAGAAGAGCCTAAGAACTAAGGTGCTCTTTGGTATTGCAATGCCATGGTTCTTGTCACTATTTGGCATTAAGTTGGCATGACAAAATTCGTGTTTGGACCAAAAAAATCGTGTGAATTGTTTTGGCAACTGCCCATGGAATAATGTTGGGACAGCCATCTGATTGGTGGATTGGGCTTAGGTGGCAGATGCCATTGTTGCCATAATGCCAGTCCATTTCGGTTGGCATGGTGAACAATTGGGCTTGGCATGTGAACAGTCCAACACAAGTGGCCCATGATAAAATTTGACTTTCCTAAACTAACCCCCAATTGGGTTTAATGTGTGGTCCAATCCCAATATTACCAAATCTGCCAAACAAAAGAATAGCATGCTTGGGCTGGATCATGTCATACGGAAAATTGAAGCCCAAACACATACATAGAATTTTGGCATAACTTGAATTGGGTTAGATGTTGAATTTTTTTTAGCATGAAGAATCATGTCAAACCCAAACCAAACAGCAGCTAAATGTCACAAGATATTCTAGTAAAGTTGGCATAGGTCCATAGGCTAAGGTCCTAAAATCAACCAGGTATATGTGATCAGATTGGGCGACACTTTAACCAAACTGGGTCCATTTTCCCGTACGTCACTTTCTTCCCAAACCCAATCTCCTGGTCGGATATTTATGTGATTCCGATGCAAATTGCCCCACCGGCCCAATAGTACATATGCACCCAATTATAGTACTTTACAAAAACTATAGTTTGTGGAATGTGCGTCTGAAATTTAACATTACTACGACTACCACATTGAAAAACCGAAGACACCACAGTTATGAAAACCACGTAATCCAAGTACATCTCAATTAGTGTAATATAGTCATTGAATTTATAGGACATGAATCACAAGTTCGTTCCATCAAACCTGAGCATGTAACATAGATAACATCTGTTTTAACCACCCGAACCTCTCGTGCATGTACTTTTCGATTTTAATCGTTGCTTTTAAGGTTCTCAACTCACTACGCACTCATTTCCTTTTAAGTATACACTTATTTTTTACCAAGTATGCAGGTATTATAAATCTTAAACTCAATATTTTTTGATAGTAGAAATTCAAGTGGTGCCAATTGCACAGTGTGTACACATGTCAATGTGTATCATCTTAGTACAACACAAGTAGCTAGCAAGCACTGATAATGATCATGGGTTGGATAAGTTGTAAGGACAAGACAATAAAGAAAAGCAAAAGAGCGATTTGAGATAATGAATGAATTGAAGGATGGAATCCATGACATTAGATTCCAACCTTTTTTATGCATTAAAACCAACACACACTATATATGTACTATTGCTTGATATTATCTCAAATCCTCCTCCAATCCTACTAATGCTTGACCTTTTTGGAAATACCTGTACTCTGTATTTTTCTAACGATTTGAGTTAAGTTTTCCTAAATTTTTATATTTGTTTCTCCACCCTACACTATGCTCTATTCGAATTGAGTTAATATTTATCAACTCCAAAACTTAAATATACTATTGAACCCTATTGAAATCACAATAAATCCAAACACAAGACTTCAAAAATCAACTCTAATTAAGTTACTATTCGATCATCAATTCTAAATTTCAACTCAAGTTGAGTTTAGAATCGAATGTGCCAAAACACTCAACTCAACTAGTAATATTATTTTATTGAAAATCATCACTATAAGTCTTGTACCTCTTAAACTTAAACAGGTAAAAGCTTAAAAAAGTAGGTATTACATGCACATAACTGACAACACAAATTTGCATCGATATTTTTATTGGGTACTAATTAGTAGCCATTGGACATGGACGACTAGTTTTTTAATGGTAAAAATTCTGGAAAATGGAATTGCCATAATCATGAAAAGAAGAAAGAAGCAAACAGAGAGATTGACATGAATGAATCCATTAATCGAATATTATATCATCAAATGTTATCTAGGATGTTTTCGTTACAACATGATAGTGAAGTGGATACTCACAAACATAGGACATTTCCTTAATTATTTGCTTAGGTCACACCACGAATTTGTGTTTTATCATCTGTTCTTTTTCTTTCTAGTAAAAGTGGAAAACTTTTTTAAGATGATAATCATCCTAATGTGGGGGATCAGGGATCATCTGTTTGTAATTAATTAAAGTTTCACGTACGAGAGTTATTATATCACTGTTGTAGAGCATAGTTTACTTTGTGTATTCTTACATATTTTGGCATAATATTGTCCAGTTTGCTCGTGTGATGTTTATATATCTAACATGGTATATGATCAATTAATCCTACCTAAAAGTTATAGTTAACTTAAATGTTATGTAGTTTATATATCATAATTAAGGATATTATAGTTAACTTATATTTTACTATGTAAGAAATATATATATATATATATATATATATATATATATATATATATATATATATATATATATATATATATATAACTTAAGGATCCGATTGAATTAAGTGACATGTGGAAATCAATGAAGACCTATCTTAAGATCGGTAAGTCAATTTGAAAATAGAAAAGTCGTTTTTCATAGCCATCCACATTTACTAGATCACATAACTATTGTTTTACTAAAATGGCTGCTTCTTTTCTACTTCGATGGCCTTCTTCTACAACTAAATCATTTTCCAACCATCGTGTGTCACACTCGTCGCACACACATGATGTTCACGCTTTGTGAGGCGGGTCAAGCCCTAGTCTAAAATGATCATTTAATTTAATTTAACTTTTTTTGACACGCCACATGATGGCTCAACCGGACATGTGTCAAAGAGATGTACGTGTGCCCGATATGTGTTTGACATGAACACTTTCAAGTTTAGGAGTGTCCGTGAACCTAGTTATGATTGATTCAAATGAAAAATGATTCGGATCATGAACTGATCATTTTGTTGGTTCCAAAATGGATCCTTAGATCCGAATCAATCCATAAGAAGATCCATGGTGGAACCACCATATTAATTCACAGCATGAATTAATCACTTTGTATCCACACACACACACAAAAACCCTTACCTAATGAGTGCTGATCACTTAGCTAGCTAGTTTAGGCAATGGTTTGAATGGAGATGGAATGTTTTAGCAATCTCCTTCTAATTCCATAATTCCGTTTTTGGGTCTTGAAGTTAAGCGTTAATACAGATCTTTACACACCCAAAAAAGAATTGACAGTCTTACCTACATCCTAGTCTATAAATATCAACCAAATTAAAATATCATATTTCAACCGGCAAAAAGACATATTTGGTCGTAAAGTTTGGGGGTATGGCGCACGCAGTGCAACGTTTGTCCACCCCGGCAACTCTAGTCCTTTTGTTTGAACTTTTGGACAATCCTTTTGGCCCAAAATCGAACTTTGACCAAGTTGACTAATGATGTGCCAGCCTTGTCAACGAGTTCATTTGAAGGTGTGTTGCCACCTCAATAATAATCATGGGTTTGTCCAATTTCCCTAGTCCATTTGAAGGTGTGTTGCCTTTCATTGTAATGAACGCGGTCATGTCCGTTGCTCTTGTGAAGTACCTTTTCCGCTCAATGCTGCAAGTTTTTGGCGTCATTGCGAAGGATTCCCGATCTTTTATGGATCTAGAATACGAAGAGTACTTCGAGAAGAAGGCCAAGGCGAGAAGGAGTACTGACACATCATCAGTCAACTTGGTCAAAGTGTAATTTTGGGTCAAAAGAATTGTCCACGCCAGAAAGTTCAAACAAAGGGACTAGAGTTGTCGGAACGGACAAACGTTGCGCTGCGTGCACCATATATACCCCAAAACTTTAGGACCAAATATGCCTTTTTGCCCTCCTATGGAAGCTTGTTTCTTTGATATGAATGACATCAAAACCTCATGATGTCGAGCTCTACTGTAATGTTGGAATTACATAAATTACAATTAAATAAACCACAAACTCCGTTAGTTGCATACACACCTGAATGTGTTCTAGCTATAATATTGCTCGGTACTATTGAATTTCGTAAAGTAATTGTCTCTTAATTTCTTTCCATAAAGAGCACAATTAATTAATGAACAATATTTCCAGGAATTCTAAGCATAAATTTAGTCGTTACATACCCAACACATATAATTTGAAAGTTATAGTGCGTGCATTTACGTACATATATCAATCGTAAAATAGCTACCAAACTCTCCAAAAGTAGGTTGGTCTAAAGAGATTAAAAGAAGTCTTATTACTAGTTCAGATTATGATCAATTACGTAAAACATAGATCCGATAAATAAATTCTTGCATCATCCTGTGTCACATATATTCATTATTAACAAACAAATCAACTTTAATAAAGGGATTCTAGGTGTAACCGTAATTGTAGTTAATGAGAAAGAAATGTCATTAATTAACTCTTTTAGGATTAATTCTAAGCTATTGTTTTCATTTCGTACGTACTAAAAGAAGTATAAAAGAGACGGACAAATTGAAAGATTAACAACACAAACGACATTTAACATTTCTCACGTGAAATCATGAAAATTACATGGGAATCATTAAAAGCATATTACATATTCAGAAAACAGACATTATTTGTAATACTTGGGTTAACGTTAATTAATATATATATATCAACTGCAATGTAACAGTAGATAACGTGTAACTATATTGATCTGCACTGGGCGAAGTCTTCAATTTTGGTCATGAGATGAGATGATGAATCAAGCTTGGCATTCGACGGCACGCGGAGCTGCTTCGATTCCGTTATTGTACGGGGTATTAACCACCGGAGGGCGCAACATTGTATTGAGTTTCGCCACGTCGATGGCTTGTTCATTTGGCTCGTTCAAGCCTTTAGTTTTCTTCTCGGGTATCCTCACTTCGTTTATTTCAGACATCTTGGTGTCAATTTCGGGGAGTTTCTTGTTGACACCTTTGTTTTTGTATACAAAGTACAGAATCATTTGTAGTATGCCGAAGAAGAATCCTAGCACATTTGGAACCTGTACCCAAAACAAAAAAAAAAAATTAGTTCGATCATAATTTTAACATAATAAAATGTGACAAAAAGTTATCGACTAATTGTACTTACAGCGATGACGAAATTCTTGAGGAACAAGCCGTAGCCAAACCACATGACGGAGCTGAGGGTGAGGAAGAAGGAGAGGAGGAATGGCATGTATTCAACACTCTTGGTTTTAATCACTTTCCTCTGCAAGTGAAATTAAGAAAATGCGTTAATTCAATATAAATATTCGACTTTTAAAGAAAATTGGAAGTCATGTATGTTAATTGGACCCAACCGGTTTAAAATCCTAACGCTTACCACAATGGCTAGAGGAGCAACAAAGACACACAGGGAAAAGACGAGACAAATCCATCCAACAACAACGTTACGTTCTGCAGGTTTCACAAGGAACTCGGTTCCTAGTACGATGAATCCAAATCCGCAAACTATCATCCCTCCAACTAGCTTTCCTGTTTGTAACTGCATTATGAATTTCAAATTAAATCACCTTTCATTGTCAAAAATTTATAAAGTGAATGTTCAATGATGTATGGTATAATTTGACAAGTAGTCCGAATTAAAAATATCGGTACGTACCCTAGAGTTCTTTGAAGCATAGAAAAGATGGAAGCCAATGTAAGCGGTCTCAATGACACACCCAACGGAGTTGATGGTGAAGAGAAGGGTTGTGTTTGGCTTCAAAAACGCGTAGTAGATCCAGAGCATCGCGCTGAATAGAGCAACCACATATGGAAGAGATTGGAACCCTTCACTTGATTTTTTCCTGTAGATTTGGCGAAAAGCCGGTCTGCATGGGAATAATGTAATAATATTAGATTTTTTTGTTAAATCGTAAAAAAATTATTAAAAAACTTTGAAAGTTACACAAGTGTAATTCGGAACTTACATCGGAGCAAGAAACACGCAGAAGGAGATGATGTTTCCTGCAAATAGATTGGAAGAAATTTTAAAAATTAGGACTTTTTGTAGATTTTGTATGAGAAGTAGTGAAAGGTAAAGTAATTGGTGCTTGTAGTTACAAATTAATTGAAAGAAAATATCATGGTAAAGTGAGTTATACTATAATTTAATAATTTGTGCACAAATGTAATGATTGCTTGAAAAAACACACGACAAGAAAGAGTCAATTTTCCAAGTACTAGATTGATATCTCATTATTGGAAGGTAGCTAGGTTGGAAAACATAGTAGGGCGGCCAACATAGTAATGACAAACAAAGAATCATTTTCGAAGATTCAAATTCTTTGACAACAAATAGCATATAAAATGTGAGAATGAAGAAGAACAAGATTTAGGGTTTTACCAAGAACACCAAAGAGAAAAGCCCATGAGAATCCTGCCATTTTCTTACAAGAATATTTCTTTTAAGGGTTTTGTAAGAAGTCAAGCTAGGAGACTAGATCTCTCTTTGTATATATTTAATTCACTTGAAGTTTGTTATGGACAATGTGGACTGGTGAAGGCCTATTTATATAGAAGGATAATTGGGACACTTGTGCAATGTGTAATGATTTACATAAAAAGTAAATGATCATATAATTTAATTATCATTTTGTTATTACTCCCAATAAAGAAAAGCAACTTTTTGTTGAGATATTATTGTATAATTTCCTATTCATGAAGGTTACTACTTACTAGGCTCTTCTCACCAAGAGAGTCCAAGATTATTGGATTTAAAGGCTTACAAATAATGCTCTTCCTTTTCATTTTTTTAAAATGAATTAAAACTTTTTTTTATTTTTGAAAATTGTAAATTATGTAATTTGCAGTATGTATTGATCTCCAATTCAGCAATAATGTCTATCTAGAACTGCAATTATTATATGCCACTAGGCATCAATTATAGAGATGAGGGGGCCTCAGTGTGATGGGAAATGAAGATATGCTTTTGTAAGCAAATTAAAGCATTCTTTTCTTCCTCTTTTATTTTCCTCTTAAGTGCTGCTTTATGTCATTTTTAGATGGACGAGTGTTTGTTTCAAAAATGAAACTGGCTACGTTAGTGATGAATTGATCAACAGTAGAATTTATTTCCAGCCATTGGATTAATTTTATTTGATTTTTTCACGTTTTCAAATGTGGTTTTCTTGGTTAACGTAACTATTATATGTTCGGCGGATTATAAAGTAACGGAGTATGTGGCAACATAGGACCAGATTTTTAACGCAACCTAAGCACGCAAGTCATCTATCTTGGCGTAAGCCTAAGGTACTAATGATCATTAGCTAGCTAGAAATTTAATTTTACATGCACTCTTTGACCGCGTACCTACCACTTAATTTTGTTACATTTTTATTTTTCGTCCGTTAGTTTAAGTAGTAATTTTGGGATACGGTCTCCTTGAAATAGAAACGAATTTTGGATTATTACCAAGAACTTGTTTGCCAAAACACTTTTTGAACAAACTTTTCAATACGTGTATTTTCATTAGGTAAATGAATGTCATCACGGAGCGTGTTACACAAAATTCGCCTAGCTAGTAGTGAAATGGTGATTGATGCACATAGTGTGATGACCATCGATACATGAATGAATCAAATTCAAAACGCATGGATGCTTACTCCATTATGTTAAAATTCAAGTTGAAAGAGCAATGATATCGAAAGGCAAGTCACGAAAATGAAATCCGAAGAGTATGGACAATTCCCCAAAACAACAGGGCGTTCGCCGCTGTGAGGAAACTTTCTAGAATCCAGGAAGTTTGCTCATTGCAGCAAGCTCCAAGCTCCCCACAGTGAGACCTGAAGGGCTTCCAACTAGGACTGCAAAAGAACCGAGCTTTTTTCGAGCTGTTCGAGCTCGAGCTTTTTTTGTAGCTCGACTAAACTTTCGAGCCGAGCTCGAACATCGTAAAGCTCGTCGATTGTATTCTTTTATTAATTACATATTATATACTAGTATATATATAAAATATATATACAAACCCTACTTCACCACTTCCCTTCCTAAATCAGACCAAATAGCGGTTGCAAATCAATACTAATTCACCAAAAGTCCAAAACCTCCTACTGGCGCCGTACACCATCTCCCACCGCCCTGCTCCACCACTGCACCTCCATCTTACCGCACTCTCTCCATCTCAGATCTCACTGCACTCCCTCAGCCCACCGCCCTGCTCCACCACCAGACTCCCTCCATCTCACCAGACACCAGCAAACGACTATAATAAGATAGCCACATTATCGGTTGGGCAATAAGCACATTTATATTTTTATCCATCGAAAGAGATCTGGCTTATTTTGCTAGATAGACTCAAAAGAGATCTTTCCTCATTATCCTTCAACAACAAGAGTCTATGTATATAGAGAGTGAGCTCTAGGCCCTCCAATTCAACCCTTAACTTTATTTTATTACCCTTGAATCTGCTCTAAAGTTCTGGTTAATTGGGGGTGAGGATTGATGCCATTGATTTATTTTCAATTTGCCAATCAATGTCTTTCAAGATTAGGAATTAATTAATTGGTCGCTAATCTTATTAGCATCGGTGCTTATCGGAACTAATTTTAAATGTGTTCATTTTTGAGAATTTTTGAGCTTTCAAGCTGAGCTTATTTCGTGCTTTGTAAGATATCGAGCTCATACGAGCCGAGCTAAATCAAGCTTTCGAGTTTTAAATGATCGATTGAAGAAAAAAAATAGAGCTCACGAGCCGAGCTCAAGACAAATAAATTCTTTTGAGCTCGAGCTCAAATTGTGCAACTCGATCAAGCCCGTGCTCAAGCCTATAAATGATAAACAAGCCGAGCTCGGGCATAGCTCGGCTCGGCTTGTTTGCAGGCCTACTTCCAACCCTTCATTTTTCTGCGAATTACTTAAAAGTCTTTCATGAATGGTCACTTCCCTTCAAGTGTGGTTGTTATCCATCTAACTTAGGTCTATCAGATAAAGAATTAACACACTCTTCAATGGTTTTGAACAATGAGAAAGGATGTAAGAAAGTGTAAATATGTGATTAAATTCACATAAACAATATACACGCAATCAAGAAAATACTTATCATCCTCCCTTCTTACTACTCTCTTTGTTCTCCTTACTACGTACTCAAATTATGTTCATCATATTTGACTTTTGACTGCTCATAAATAGTATTATCCCGCGATACAATTGCCACAAACAATGTAAGCACCATATCGAAGCAATGTTGTCTTAAAGATAGATAAACCAATTCAACGACTCCACTACCTTTGTCAATATCTATCTTCCAAACACTGCTGTTCAAGAAAAAAAAAATCAAAGCCTTTCAACATAATTAAGGGCGTCTATTGTTTTTCATAAACAAAAGAATTCATTTTGTTTATGGTCGACTTTTTGTCTATTGTTCCAGTTTTCTGGTCGGCTTTTTATTTCCCCTCTTGTTTTATTGTGTTTGTTTATTGCAGGTGATCGCCTGGACAGGCAGGCGATCGCCCGCTTTGAAGAGGACGATCGTCCACTCCACTGTTGTACGCCTTATCAATCATCATCATCATCATCTACATCGATCTTGATGAAACCGCATCCAAAGCTTCTCAAAATTAGTACTCATACCTTCTATACCCATTCCAATAAGCTGGATAGTTTTTAAATACTTTTTCTTTCATGTTCCAGCCAAGACTCCGACAGCATACATTTTAGATGATTTCATATCCTTGGAATCTGTCGACCTCCCAATATCTTTGTAAAAATTATATATTTTACATCTATTGCGTGTCCCATGGAATCATACAACCCATCCAAATCATCAAACATCACATATGCTTCCAACTAAGTCCATCCCTAGAAAATTTTCGGAAACTAATCAAGTAGTTATCCGTGTTACTAAGCCCTCCATGGCTTTTCTTTTTTGACTGATAATTATATAGGGTTCTGATTGTTCTAGATATTATCTAACAACACCTGTCCTTGGTCTACTAGAGTTTCAATTTTTAACCTCACCCAACTTGATTGATTTTTGAAAATCAAATGAATTTCACCTCTCATAAACATCATCCCACCTCCCCTCTTGGTTTAGAGTCTAGCCACTCGGTTAAATTGTATTTGTATGTCTACTACAACAATTTGTTTTTCTCTTTTCTCCTTTTTGTCACACTTTCCCACTACTACAAATAACTGTTTATGTGTCAAACTCACCTCCCTCACACTCTTCCCACCTATTCCAAATCTTCATCTTCACAAATACTATCTCCCAACTCTTCCAATTCTTCATCTTTTTTCTTGTAAAAAGTTTATCATTGGCGATTTTTATTTACCCTAAAAAATTTAAATATAAAAGGATTACTGCTTAGGTACAATAATCAAATATTGGGCGCCGCCTACCCAAACATTAAATGGAACTATTTTTACATGTGAATTGAAATACAATACATATAAATAAACATGTAATTAATTCACATAAAATATACTCCAACCATAAATAAACATGAATTATAATTTTTATTTAACATATAGTTTCAAAATAGATAAAGGTCCAATTCCTCCATTAGAATGGAGGAATTGGACCTTTATCCTGTTTTTGAGAGTTAATCTCTGAAAAGCACCAAGAAATCTTCTCGCGTGTATGTATTGTTTTCTTACAGTAAACTATATGTTAAATAAACTCCAAATTTTCACATATAGTGTAGGCACGCACCAAGATTGGCAAAGGAACATGCGAAAAGATAAACTATATGCACGCACCAAGATTGACAAACGAACATGCAAAAAGATAAACTATATGCACGCACCAGAATTTGCAAATTTTAGTGGCAAACGAACATGCGAAAAGACCAGAAAATGGGACTTTTGTTGTTTTTTCTCGACCGTCTCCTATTTGAAAACAAACTGCATAGTCATGTACAAAGATACGTACATAATATGAAAATGTATGTCTCCCGTGCGATTGGACTCTCTGTTCCCTCAATACGGCCTCCCGAAGTCGAAAATTTCACTTGATTCTAGCCATTACGGGTCCTTACAACCAACCTTAGAAATTAAGAAATACGATCTCCAGTTTAGATGTGCAGCAACCAAAAAAAGAAAGGAGATGTTGAGATTGGGACTAAGAGAATACTTTGTTAAATTACACAACAACCACCAAGGCAGCCGGTTACTCCACTTTAGATGATATGCTCACCCTATTATATCAATAAATGTCCATCCTTGAGTTGAGACTGTAAAGGGAAGTGAAGATTCTTAGACTTGGTGCAAGGGAACGATTACAGTTGTCTCTTAAATTTATTTCCAAGTGTTAATATCAAGGAGCCGAATTATTATGATTTGGTTTTAAATATTAGGGGTACAATTATTACGACGCTTGTAAATCCTTAAATTGTAGTAAAAGAAATATTTTGCCATTTAAAAGTCATGGTGTTGCATTCTAGACATGTAAGAATTGAAGATGCGGGTGAAGTTGATTGATGGTAAAAAATGGTACATATACTAAATTAAACATTCATAACTATTTAGTAAACCATTGATTTCATCCATGAGTTAACATATAGATGATTTTATTACACCAAATAACATACGTACATAACATAGACAGATACTAATGGTGGGCATCCATTTTGTATAGATGCTTCTTATTACGTCGGGATAAAATACACACCAAACATATATAGTGAAGTGGAAGCTAGGTGACAAATAAAACATTCATTTGTCGCTTCATTCACATAGATGCTTTTTATTATTCGGATAAATAACACTTCAAAGTCTGCCAATTTCACGCACCCAATAATTCATGCATAAATGCAAAGACACAATGACGAGTTAGAGTTATAGCATCCATGTGAAATTTTTATGAAATACTTGATTTCTAAAAAAAAGAATAGGAAATACAACAATAGAAGTTCAAAAATTAGATGAGTGTTGGGCCAAACATTTGGCTTATGACCTGTGAGATATACGTATGTTAACCTTACACTAGCATAGAGATTAAAATACCTTTTTTGTTCAAGAGCTACCATATACCTCATATTTATGTAAATTGCCTACAAGCTAAGTATTTTTTTGTGTTGCTTTTATTTATTAAGTTTAGTTTTCTTAATTTAATCTCCAAAGCCATTTGTTTAAGTTTATGTTTAAAAACTCTTTGCAAGTATTTCGATTCGAAGAAGTAATTAAAATTAGGGTCAATAACATATAGGCCCCCCTGTTAGATTTTTATCTTGCAGATGACTACCACTCAGTTCAACAATTACATGCAAATCCTATTCGATACAAAACAATTACATCTAGGTCCACGAATTTGACTTTTCGCGAACTTAAGCCAGGAAAAACCATATTTGCCCTGCTCCAATTTCAACTTTTCAAAATCACCAAAATTTTTACCTAATGACCGATCATGAGAAGCACGTGAGGACTTCAATGTAATTGAATTAGATTTATCAAGTAGTCACTTGTAATAATTTAGTTACCGTTTTTCCAAAAAACTAGCCGTTATCGATTTTTGGAGTGAATTATCAACTATATTTACCCATATTTACCCTAAAAAGCAGTTTTGATCTTCATTTCATATTTTTTTCAACTTACGTCTTATTATGCATTCATCGAGTGGTGATTCGTCGTGTGGTGTTATTCGTCCAATTTGTAAGAATGCAAATTGTAGTAAGCGAACGGTTCTATCAGTTAAGAAGTCTCAACCGCACGAGGGAAGATTTTATTGGGGCTGTCCTAAACATGGATGGTCGGAATGGTGTCATGAACAAGAAAATATGCAAACACAAGGTCGAGGAGATTTCATCCATGCCGAACTCTTATGCGAATATGTTCCACCACGACACATATGTACAAGGCAAGATATGACAATTCAAAGACAACAACAAGCCACAAGAGATGTACCTGTTGAAGAAATTAAGGATACAATGGTGCAAAGAGGAAAGAAGAAGAGAGTACACAGCACAAATGAAGACAAGTATGGTATAATTAGGCACCTCATTTGCCTGAATCTGTTGTTGTTTGCTATGTACCTTATTGTGCAGATTTATAAAGCATTCAACTAGAATAGTAAGTAGACAAGTAGATTAGGAACTAGTAGATTGTATTGAACTTAATTTTCCATATTCAAGTTTCAATACAAATGATCAAGGCAAGTTTCAAAACTAATCAAATCCATCCAAAAGCTAAACCAACAGATAAACTGTATGAGGAACACAAAGCTACCAGTTTGCTATCAGTTTTGTGCATCAAAACCACCAAATCCATCCAAAAAAAACTTAAACCTACACAACATAACAAAAACACATGCATCTAAGGTGTGGAACCAAACCAACCACCAAGTCCCCTGCCCCTCCTTGATTCTCCTCTTCCCCTAGCTTCTCCTCTGCCCCTAGACCTTCCTCTTCCCCTGACAGCTCCATCTGCTCTGCCTCTTCCCCTTCATATTCCCCTTCCCCTGCCAGTAGCACTACTACTACACCCTGCCTCACCATCAACTTCAGCTCTAGGTCTTTTGCCGCCAACAGTTTGCCTTCCTTGGTTTGTATCCTACACAAGCAAACAACATATACCAAAAGACTGAGTCCACAAACTGAAATGACTACATACAAGCATACAACTATACAAACATATATACCAATCTTACATCAGTAGCTATAGGCTGCTGCTCATTCTCATTAAGCACCTCATCATCATCATTTTTTTGCTGCAAAATGCAATACACCTTTAACTATATTTGCAAAATACAATACACCTTAAAGGGAGACAAATAAATCACAAACAAATCATATGAATGACACAGTTAACTTACCAATGTAGGGCATTTCCTACAGTTGTGACCTCTAACTTGGCATAAGCTACATTTTGGTGGCCTCCTAGTTTTGTTGAGTGGGACTTTCTTCTTTCTAGTACAACCCTGAACACCTTCACTTGGATGTCTTATCCTAGATACAGGAGGCCTTCCAGGAGCTCTCAAGATTTCAGGTGGTGAGCACTTTTCCTCAGTCAAGTTATTGGGCCAGAATGGTGTTTGAGGTACAGGATAAATCATCATATCATATGTCCTAATGTATGCTGCCTTGGTATGGTTATCAGTCAAGTAATTTTCCCCATCTTCTCTATTATGGTTGATTGCTACCCAGGCATGCCTACATGGAATCCCACCCACATCCCATCTTTTACAATCACAAGACCAAGTCTGCATGTTTACCACAAATGTGTATTTGAAATCCTGAACCTCATACATGTGCCCAGCTTCTGAAATTAGCCTACACCTTCTTGATTGATCATGAGTGTCATTTAATTTCTTCAACACCCTTGGCATCACAACAGATGTGCAGGCAGCTCCCTTCTTCCTTCTGAAAGTCAGCCTTTGCATCACTTGGGTTCTAATACCCTACACAGTATAAGGAGAAACAACAACATATCATACAAGTAATACACCAACAGTTAAGCAATTGAACTGCAAGTAAACCATACAAATATTACACTACTTACCTCCATTACACTTATGATAGAATGTCCTCTGACAGCCTCAATCCATGAGTTAAAGCTCTCACTTACATTGTTGGTGCAGTGGTCTACCTTAATTGTTGTGTCAAATGCATGTCTAGCCCATAAGGCAAGAGGTAGTTGTATGCTGGCACACTTGCATTCTTTATCTTGTCCATTGCCTTGTTAAAACCATAAGCTGTATAAGTTGTTACTGCTTGCCAATAGAATTTCCTCAAGTCCACACTTCTCCATTTGAGCTTGAAGTTGTCATAAATGTGCTTAGCACATTTTCTGTTGACAACATTTGGTGCTTGCTCCTCAATGACTTGCACCAATCCCTGCAAGTTTGAATTGATTGTGTTAGTGACAATAGAGGTTAAAGTCTAAATTCTTAAGTGAAAAATCAAGTATTTAAGACTCTACCTTGCATCTATCTGCCATGAAATGCCAATGTCTATCAGCATCAAATGGTCCAATAAAGTTCTCAAGGCACTGCATGAAGAATCCCCATGACTCTTTATTTTCAGAGTCTACAATGGCCCAAGCAACTGGAAATATGCCACGATCGCATCGTGGCAATAGCACTCAACAAATGACCTCCAAATCTGCCCCTCAAGTGGCACCCATCAAAAAACAAGAATGGTTGGCAACCATTAAGAAATCCTCTCTTGATACCCTCCAATCCACATAACATCCTTTGGAACTGAGGTGGTCTATCAATAACAGGCTTCACATCAATGACAAACACAGATCCCACATTTGTTCTAAGCACCATCTCTCTATACTTAGGTGCCAACATGTAAGCTTCTTCAGGGTTGCCTCCCATTATCTCCTCAGCTTTTATCTTTGCCCTATAAACCCTCATGTATGGCGTAAGCCCTAGCTTGGTATTGACCCATGGCACTAATTTTTGCAATCGATTCGGGATGATCCTTTAGTATTTGAATCAACTTGGTAGCCAACCAATTGGAATCTGCTTGTCTTTGGTCCACCTTCCTTACACACTTGTGAGTACCATTGTAAGTCCTAATCATGAATGATGTTTCATCATCCAGACACTAAAATTGCAATTACAATTAAAAACGTTAGTAATTGAACACTTAAACAATATAACATGGGAATGCACAGTTAAACACTTACATGCATTCAGTCTCCAAGGGCAACCTTTTCCACCATAGTGTACTGTGAACCTTGCTGTGTCATTTTTCTTTCTAATCAAGGTGAAACCAACTTTCAATACATACTCTTTCACCCTCAACCGCAAGTCCTTGACATTACTGAATATATCCCCTTCTTTGAACTCCTTATCCCCATCTTCAACATTCTCAAGAAACTCATCTCCAATCCAGTCTACATCACTCAAATCATGTTGTTCATCACTTTCATACACAAATGTGGGATCATCATTTTCAGTTTCCTCATGTGCAGGTGAAGGTACATTTTCAGTTGCAGTTTGACTCACATTTCCTCCACCTTCACCCACAGTTGCTTCTTCACCCTCATTCTCATTACCACTTGCTTCTTCACCCTCATTTTCATTACCACTTGCATTTTCATTCCCCTCCTGCTCTTCATGATACTCATCATCTCCCTCAGAATCCACATACCTAGTGAATCCAATCCCTTCATCCTCACTCTCATGCAAATACTTGTGTTCAGGTGCATCATCCTCCCAACCAAATATTTCCCTGTCAACATCAACATCATCCCCATCTTGGGCTACATTCTCAGTTCCCCTGCCACTCTCATTTTCAATAACAACAGGCTCATCCTCATCCTCATAGTTCTCAGTTTCATCAGCATCACTTTCACCATCTAACCCTGACCCATTGAAATCACTATCATCACTATTATCACTATTATCAGACCCACTATTATCAGACCCACTATCAATCATCTTGCCTTTTAGGGCATACATATCTTGTCTCATCTCTCTTTCAAGTATACTAGCTTTAAGCTTCTCTCTTTCAGCAATTAAATCTTCCTCATCATCAACCCAATCTTCAACCAAGGGCTCATCCCCTACCCTACTCCCTTCACCAGTTTCAACCTTACTCCCTTCACCAGTTTCAACCCTACTCCCAACCTGGCTTTGTGTGAATATATCATCCATTAATTTATCAAACTCTTCATCATTTACAACACAATCAGGTCCAACAGACTTACAGGGAGTAGACTCAACCACTTTTGGAATGTAAGGAGTTTGTGGAGTTTGTGGAGTTGGTTTGTCAAAGTGTATAGCAGGTGGAGAATGTGGTTGTTCAGTGTTCTCTGTTTCTAGGGTAATTGGTGGTGGTTCATCATCAGAATCACTTAACACAACAGTTTCAAGGGGATGTTGGGGTGGTGGACTAGGCTTACATCTTCTAAATAACCTTCTTCTAGCACTAGGTTCAGTTTGAAAAATTGGTTGAGAGGGTACATATTCAACATCAGTATCATACTCATGTGCATTTTCTCTCATTTTTTTAGTAGCAGAATTGTCTACAGCTAGAGGTTGAACAAACTCAGTTGACAAGTGTACTTCTACTTCTTTGCTATTCATGTTCAGTTCAAACATTTGCTTGACATTATGATCACTTAAAATTTCTATTTGCTCAAATGTGTTATCAGTGTCAGCAATCAAAGAAAAGAACAGACTAGAATCCTCAGTTTGCAAACCATCTAATATCTTTGCATCCACATCTGATAACAGTTTTGCGTATGTGTACCTTGAAGAGTCGATATTGGGAATCATGTATTGCTCCCTCATGTAGTGAAGCCTAATGTTAAACAACGTCCCCATTGTCACTGAAACAACAAAAGAACACATACAACAAACAAAACTGTAAAAACCAATTCGAAAACAAATAAAAACCCTAGCTTTATACAAAACCGATTTTCGGTGAAATATAACAAAACGATTAAGCAAACATGAGGTTTATGAACATGATCAACATGTATATTTCGAGAAGAAAAAAAAAATTTGAATTCGAAAAAAAAACCCATTACCTTACAGTTTCTTCGTCGATTCTTCACCAACTCGAACAATAATCACCAATTGATGCCGAAAACGTCGAATCTTAACTGGTATTTGCAAGAATTTTGGGTTTAGAGTGGAGATTTTGGTCGTCAATGGCGGAACTGTTTGGTGAAGAAGAAGATGGAAGATTACAGTTTCTTCGTCGATTCTTCACCAACTCGAACAATAATCACCAATTGATGCCGAAAACGTCGAATCTTGACTGGTATTAGCAAGAATTTTGGGTTTACAGTGGAGATTCGTCAATGGCAGAGGAGAAGAAGACGGAAGAAGGTTTTGGCGGGTTGAGTGTGGTGAGTTTTTTGATTTGTCAATTAACCCTAGTAAAATGTGTAAGAAACTTACTAAGGCCACGTTTGGTTGGAACATAAGCTGATAGGTGACTTAAGCTGGTCAACACAAAAACGGATTAATGGACCTAGATGTAATTGTTGAACTAGATGGTAGTCATCTGTTACGGAGGCGTCTAGCAGGGGTGGTGTATGTAATTTTCCCTTAAAATTATTGTTCTTGTAAGAGTTCGTCCCTCGAATCCATTATTTCTCTATGGGATAATTTTATCAGAGGTTCTCGTGCATTTTCCATAGTTACCCTTTTGCATGGAATAAGGTTCAAAGTATCACAAGTAACATTAGTTAATCTTGACAAAAGTAAGATTTTTCTAAAGAATACATATTACTTAGTACACACTCATATCTGTCTTTAGTTGATAGTAGGTTAAATTGGTATGTGACAAACTAATCATATGTTAACCTTAGACTAGCATAGAGATTAAAATACCTTTTTTTTCCCAATACAGCTACCATATATCTCATATATATCTCATATTTATGTAATTTGCCTACAAGCTAAGTGTTTTTTTGTGTTGTTTTTATTTATTAAGTTTAGTTTTCTTAATTAATAATCTCCTAAGCCATTTGTTTAAGTTTATGTTTAAAAACTCTTTGCAAGTATTACGATTCGAAGAAGTAATTAAAATTATTGTTCATGCAAGAGTTCGGCCCTCGAATCAACTTCATATTACGCTATGTAATTGTGTGTTTTGATTAGGATATTTAGCAAGATATAGATTCAAATTGTTGCTATCCTAGTAGCAAGAAACTATGTCATGGAGCATCATTTTTACCAACGACTCTTTTCCTCCGTCAGTAAACAAACAAAAAGATCAATACTCAATCACACAAAACAGAGAACTATTTGATTCAGAGTAACAAGCCCTACATTCACGGAAGAACCAAAGAGCTAAATTCACTATTCAAATGAGATTATAGTTTACAAGCTTTCTCTTTATTATAGTAACTCACTCTCCACAATTTTTTACACTAAATAAACTTGAATTGACTATGATTAACCAACTAAGCAAACATATGAATATAGAACTCCGATACAACTTACAAACAAATCTAATCCGCGCGCTCTTTTAACAACAACGAACTTACAAACCCTTCAGGCAATTTGCAAACGAATCCCTGAAACTCTGAAGTTGTTCAATTAAACCCGAAAACCTATACAAACTTTACACAAAGAAATGGAACTTTTTAAGATGATAATAGATGCATGCATGCATGCAAGAAAGATAAAAAGTGCAAGAGTAGTCCTTTTCTATATGTCTTCTATAATTTCAATTGGTTGAGAAATTTGTAAAGTTAAGTATGAATCTTGTAGTTGTTGAATTCCAAATGTAACCCTTATTTTGTCTGGTTGTTCATGTCATGGTGGCTGGTTGGATAGATAGATAGATTAAGATGAGGCCTTTGCATTGCATTTGTTGTTGTAAATTGTAATGAGCCCACAAGTACATATAATACCATATCGAATTGTCGATTGTTGATGATCATCTCATCATATCTAATATATCATCTAACCCACTATGCCATTTTTTGGGGAAAAGGCAAAGCAATTCTCCTGGTGCACAAACCATTACGTGTCGATTATATTACTAACTTAAATTATTGCCCTCGTTGATATATAATCGATCTTGATCCTGATATTTTGAGGCTCTTTTTAGTGGAATTTTGGTTGTTTTTGCATTTTTTGGTTGAAATATTAATACTGTAATATATACCATGGTTTAAAATTAGAAAATTTAAGATATATTCTAACAATGTGGACTATGACCATATATTAATTGTGTAATACCCCTTAATTTCATTCGTTCATTTTCCCTCTGGTCCATTAGAAACTTACTAAGTAATAAACTGGAAAAAAATAATCTAACTCACCTTATTATTTCCATGTGCTACATTTTAACTACTTCATTCATTCAATATCTTGCATATCATTCAGTCACTAATTAATTTTTCAAATATCAATACATCTCACATACTAGATTTTCTATTAATTTAGTTGAATAAAAAATGAAATAAGAATCTAGAAAGGAACGAATGGAGTATTAGAGTATTAGAATGGTGTCCAGGTAAGGTTGCGTACATTGACTAATTTGTAGCCATCATAGTCCACCGGACCACAAAAGAGCGTGATCGTTAATTACTAGCACAAGTTCTAGTCGAAGGTTGACTCGCCTTTGCCTATGATTGTTTGCGCCATTAAAATTCACAGGCCTCCATTAACGGTTTCTTATTTACATAAAAGTAGTTGATGAACGGGAGCTTTAGATTTTGAGTTTAATTAAATGTAAATTTTCAAATTATGGGAATATTTGTAACTATCCCCCCTCTCTCTCTATATATATATAGTTTGTCCATTATTTTAATACTAGCATTTACCTAACACACTACGTGTGTTAAGGGTTCTTATATAAACCAATGAATATGTGATTGAAAAATGAGAAAACATTTAAAAATAATAAATAAGGGGAAAAATTTACGTCAATTGTATTCGAACCCTGCACCTTCTACTTAAACAATGACACATGTACGTACCAGATTCAAATTGAATCAGTAAGATCAACGGATGATATTTAAATTGAATTACAAACTTAGTGAATTTTCGTGAATTATTATACGAAAAAAATAAATAAATTATATTGTTACAGAGGTTAGCATGTAATTTTTTGAAATACAATAATCATGACATGATATAGTAAAGACTATACTATCACCAACTCTACCTCTCATATACCATTGGTTTAATTTCCCAACCTTATTTTGCTAATATTTTACTATTTTATAGGTTCCACTCCGATTATATTCACAATGTATTTTAAGGGAGCGACTAGTGATAGAATCGTCTGATATTTTTAAATATAATGTAATGTTTTAAATAATATCAATAATGAATTTTATGAATGAACATTTCATGTCATTTATATATATATACACGTATAATATTAACACCAAAGTTCTTAATAAATATATTTAACAATTTTATCATGAATATAATGTTTGTAGGTCTATTTTCACCCTGTCAAGACGGAAGCTGCAGGTTCGAGTCCCTTTCTTTCTTTCTTTTCTTTCTTTCTTAACTAGTTCATGCCTCTGTCTCTGGAGAAATAATTAGAGGTTCTTGTAGAAATAGAGTCCTTTATCTTTAGAGGGTCGGGTAGCTTAATAAACACAAATGGAAAGACGAAAGTGCAATTAAAGTGTAATTTGAGGCGGGGATAAAAAAAGTGACAAGTCATATTTATGGGCGTAGGCATTCCACAAGTTCCGATGTTACTTTCACCCCCCAACCTTTTGCCAATTTTTTATACCACTCCCCCAAACAGATTCACTTATAAATGTCTTCTTTTCTTTTTTTAGCAACCACACTTAATATAAATGTTATATTATCATTTGATACCTATACATCACGATGATTTGTTTACGTTTTGTTTTTCTTCCATTCCACATATTCATTTATATAACCGAACTTAACGTTGGTACAAATTAATTTTCTTTTTTCTTTTTAGAAAAAGAATGGCATATAAAAGACTCTATCTGACACAGTTTCTATAACAAACTAATCTTCATTCAATAAATGGAAGAAGTGCTTAAAGTGTTTTTGGTCTCTAGAAAATAAGAAGTAAAGTTTCTATAACAAACTAACCTTCATTCCATAAATGGAAAAATTGCAGAAAGTGTTCTTGGTTCTCAAAAATAAGAAGTAATGAGAAAATACATGTGTGGAGCTATATATCTATATCAATCTTCTAAGAACTTGAGCTAGTATTATTATCAAAGAATTAAGTTACATCAAAAGAGATAAAAAAAAAAATCTATAAAATCATTTCTCTTAAAAACCATCCATATAAATCCAAGACTAACTCTATTAAACAAAGTATAATGGTTCAACGAATCCATTTTTTATTTTAACTTAGATCTCTCTCAAAGTCTCACGAATAACAACAATTAGCAGGATTTATTGCACTAACCAATATTTTCTTATACATGCTAAATATTCCACTTATGTCGGACAAAATCGTACGGCAGAACATTACATGCACGATTTTCTTGCAAAAAGTAAGAACTCGAGATTAAAATGGTACCACACGGGTATCCGTATGTCACCGATACTAGTTTGTACAAGAGCGATGTAGTGTCTTCAATGCATAAAAGAGCAGCCATATGATGATTTACATTTTGGACCTTTATCTTCTAATATCTGCACGCAAAAGTCCTTGTACTCCAGAATCACAAAGTCTTAGAAAGGACTTATATAAACAAGGGACCAACTGATGTTATTAACTATAAATATCATTAATAATGGTATAAGTGAACACTAGTTTATGTGATCTTGTATGCAGGGGGGGCCCCACATAGGCGCAAGGGGCCTCAATCGCAGCCCCTCGATTTTGAACATGAAATGTCTATTATACCCCTTTTAACAATTTAAAGATATAGAGATACAATTTAACATGATTAATTATACATAAAACTGATGTAGCCCATTAGTCTTGCACAAAGGTCTGCCTTGTCAAGTGATTGTGGGTTCGATACCCAACATTGTCACATTTTCGGCATTTTATGTTTCTTTGTTTTTTCTGTTCTATGTACATTCATTTACTTAATTTTAATCATTTAAATCTTAACAAAATTATTTGGTATCTAATTAATTCCTCCATTTTATAAACATATAATTTTGTTTCCTTTTCTAACATGAATTTCTTTTACCATCAACTAATTATTAGTTATCATGTTCGTTTTCCTTTTTGTATAAATAAAAATACATTAATATATTTAATAATTATGTTAGTTTCTAAAGTGGATGTGAATATGTGATGCACTCTTTTAGTTATAGAGAATAATATTCCATGTACTGGTGTATTCTCGCTCCAGCTTCAGATACCCTATTCGCATTATTTTTCAAAAGATAGATAAAAAGTAGTAGTAATAAATTTCAAAAAACTTTGGTGATTATTAGATTGTGTTGTGAATAATGAATAAGTAATGAATATTTATATTAGTTGGGTGGAATACATTTAAACTAATCCTAAGTCAAAGGGTCGAGAGACTCAACGCCACTATTCTTGAACAACTTAGAGGAAAAAACGGCGTCTTTGTCTAAAGTTGGGAGGCTCATTACTTCAATTAGTCCCTTATAAGTATTATTGCTGAAGAAATGATATATGGACTTAAAATAGAAATTTTGTTAAGCCTAGATTAGAAAATTATAGTCTAAACCTTGTTCTTTACCATGTAATTTTGAAAATGTAATTCTCATTAATAATAAAAATTTTAGTTAAATTTATTTAAAAGAATTCGCTACCACTGACATATAGGTCTGCGTTCGCCACTGCTTGTATGTGTGTATATATATAATAACAATGTTCTTAGTAGAGTAAGTTTCCTAAGAAACACACTCTAGATAGAGACATAGAAACATAGTTTATATTTATTACATATTAATTTCAATAAAAAATAACTTTTCAAAAACACCCCAACCCAAGAGCAAGAAGGCAGGTCGGACTGTCTATGATACGGGTCGGTATATATATATATATACTACAAACCAGCAGAAAAAATCACAATTCGCCATTTATTTTTGTGCTTCTTTCTCTCACTACTTTCTCCTCTAAAATTCTCCAAAAAAAGCTCGATTCAACCGTTAATTCACCGGAAAAATGCAATAACTCGATCGATCGGCAACGTTATCTGCTATTTCTCCAGGAATCTGCAGAAAAAAGCGAACAACAAAAAAGGTTAGATATGATTCAAACGAATTTTTGATTTTTTTCAACGTTTTCAACCGATTTGATCGAAAAATCAAGCTATATAGTTGATATTATGATTGATTACAGACTGGTACATAGTTGATTCATGTTTCAAATGATAAGATAGCTTCGAATCCAAATAGATCTGAAAAAATCAAGTTCGAAAAATTGTAGATCTAAAACTATTCATCTATTTGATGGTAATTCATTGATGTTGTTGCTGTTTATATATGCATTCACAAGGTGTAATCATGCTTGCATAAGGATCGAACAGTATTTTTAATCAAGATCCGACCTTAATCATCAATTCAGATCTGGAAAAATAAAGTATACAACGTTTCTATGTTCAGTCCTGCATGTGCTATGTTCTCAAGAATATTACCTATGTTCTCAGAAATATGTCCTATGTTTTCATTCAAAACCTGACAGTCGTTTTGTGCTCTATTTCTCGACATATTTTTTTTATATTCTGATTTTTACTGTATTTTCCTTTGTTTTTACGTATATGTATACTATCTTCTCACCAATATACAATATGTTCTCAACCATATATAATATGTTTTCTACGAAATAGTTGCTCATTGATGTTGTTGTTGTTTATGCATTCACAAGGTGTAATCATGTTTGCATATAAGGATCGGACAGTGTTTTTAATCAAGATCCGATCATCAACTAAAATCTGAAAAAATAAGGTATACATCATTTATATGTTCATTCATGTATGTGCTATGTTCTCAAGAATATTACTTATGTTCTCCCAAATATGTCCTATGTTTTCATTCGGGATAATTACATACACCACTCCTGTTAGATAGGCTCTACTCATCCAAGTACCAGTTAGTTCAACAATAATGAACAAATAACAATTAGAATATTTCTATTACATGTAAGTCCAAAAGTCAAACAAATTTAAATTTAGCCAAACACATCCCTTCACAAGTTTTTACTGGAAATTGCAAATTTGACCCTAACATATAACAAATTATATATTTACTTTAAAATTAAATTAATTTACAACTTATAATATTCAACAAACAAATAAATAAAAAATTTAAAAGAAAAAGAAAAAGGTTTATTTAAAGAAAAAAGAAAAAGAAAAACGAAAAAAGCTCCAATGAGCAACTCGATGGTCAAGATGCTCAGTAAGAGTCGCTCCGATCTGAGTCATTAGCTCTAGTTTGAGTCGAATAGCTCGATTGGAGCTGATTGGAGCTGTTACAGCTTCGACTAGAGATTTACAAACAACTCCAGATCGGAGCTGTTCAAACAGCTCTAACAGCTCCGACGAGAGCCATTGTGAGCAGCTCCGATCCAGAGCCCGACCACCGGAGCTGCTCCAGTGGAGCTTTTTAAAAAAAAAATTCTAATAAACTTCTAATTACGTTCAATTTTTCCCGAAATGCATTTCTGATTTTGCAATTAAGTACATAAATTATTTAGAAAAATTAATTCATGTTATTAAACAATAAATTAGGTATTCAACAAAAATATTGGAAGATAAAGGACTTGAGTTGAATTACGATGAAATAAGGGATACATTTTCAAATTGACAAAATAAGGCCATGTTTGGTATCCATCCTTTGGTCAACGAAAAAATGAAAACATGGACCTATATGTTATTGTTGAACTAACTGGTATCCAGGTGTAATTAGAATATCTATGAGGGGTACTGGATGAAATTCACCCTTTTTCATTTAAAACCTGACAGTCGTTTTGTGCTCTGTTTTTCGACTTATTATTTTGAATTCTGTTTTTTACTGTATTTTCTATGTTTTTACGTATATGAACTATCTTCTCACCAATATACCATATGTTCTCAACAATATCTTCCATGTTTGCTATGAAATAGTTGCTCATTGATGTTGTTATTGTTGTTGTTGTTGTTGTTGTTGTTGTTGTTGTTGTTTATGCATTCACAAGGTGTAATCATGCTTGCATAACGATTGGACGGAGTTTTCATTCAAGATCTGACCTCAATCATCAACTCAGATCTGAGAAAAAGGTACACCACGTTTATATGTTCTTTCATGTATGTTCTATGTTCTCAACCTATGTTCTCTGGAACATGTCGTATGTTTCCATTCAAAAGCTAATAGTTGTTTTATGTATACAACATTTCTATGTTTTTTGCTGTATGTGTTATGTTCTCAATAATATTACTTATGTTCTCTGGAACATGTCATATGTTTCCATTCAAAACCCGACAGTCGTTTTGTGATCTGTTTTTCGACAATATTATGTTATATTTTGTTATTTACTGTATTTCCTATGTTTTTACATATATGTACTATCTTCTCACCACTATACCATATGTTCTCAACAATATCTACTATGTTTTATATGAAACAATTGCTCATTGATGTTGTTGTTTATGCATCCACAAGGTGTAATCATGTTATCATAAGGATCAGGTTACTAAATTCATCGACTTGAAGAAGACGAAGAAGAAGAAGAAGAGCAAGAGCATTGGCGAAGAAGAAGAATATATGTTGAGTCAAATGCAACAGATGAGCAAAAAGAGATAATGAACCTGAAATTATGTAGATAGAGATCAAGAAGAGGTTTGGAAAAAGACAAAAGAAATAGCGTTATATATTCTTTTCTTGGCAGTTGTATGAACGGTAGTAAAACTTGTAATTGAATGATATAGGTTCCGTTTTGAATAGAATCTTGTTTTTTTTTAATCATGATTTTATATGTTGTGAATGATCTAGGTTCCGTTTGAATATAATCTTGTTTTTTGGATCATTTTTATGGTTTTTGAATCTGTTGAGTTTAGGGTCTTTGAATATTGTTGAGTTCATGGATGAATATGTTGATAACATGGACGGTTATGTTGAGAACATGGACTAATATTGTGTTGGGGAATTGGTTGCAAGAGGCAACTAAGTGTGGTTGCAAGAGGCAACCAAGAGAGAGCCAAAATTGTTATGTGTTATAATGTGTTAAGTGGGTAACTTTGAGCAATTAATTATCTAAGTTCCACCACTCGGTTTTGCGTGTTCTTTAGCTCGTTCTTGAAGTGGGATGCAAGCTCAGAACGGTATAAGATACGGGAGATAACCAATTCTAGGTGTGAATGATAAATTGGCTTAAAGTGAGCTAGTTGAGACTTGCCTTTTGCAATTGTCCCACATTGGAAACATATGGAAGGAAAGAGTAGTATAAAAGTATGCTTGTGTTTACTCATGGTCACAAGTGTGTGTTGTGGTTATGGCAAACCTCCTACGCGCGCAGGGGGGGGGGGACATTTGAACTAAAAATTTCCAAGCAAATATGGTCGAATATTAATCTTTTTACTACAATTTTCCATGGAACGCAACTTTTGGCCTTCCAGAGTTTTTCCATAACCTCCCCACTAACATGCTGCATTACTCTGAGGTGATCAGAGCTGTTACGTTTCTACAGCTATATATACCCCTCCCTCACTTGACAAACAGGCATCAGAAATTCTTCTTCCCTTCTCTTCTCTGTTTTCTTTCTGCACTTTAGATATTCGAGTGTTCTTCACCACAAAAGTTCGACAGAGCTTCTTCACCGAGCTTCCAAGTTCTTGAGATCGACGTTGTACCTTGGGAGCTAATTGTCCGAGGAAGGCCTGAAGCTTACTAGAGGCGGACAAATTTAGCTTAAGGGGAAGTGGTCTCACTACTGACTCGTCCAGGATTAAATCCGAACCTGTGTTTTTTGTTTTTTTTTATTGTGTAATCAAGTTTCAGTAAGTGTTGACAGATTTTTATTCCTGTACTGTTGTCATATATATTTCATACTGACCTTAGTTGTAGCTAAACTTATAATCGGAAACAACATATTGTTTACCAAATCACCTATATCCTCAACAAAATCACATATGCTCTCAATCAAATCACCTATGTTCACACCCCATGATTGTCGTGTAGTAATTGCTTTGTCAACATGAAAATTTTATGTACAGTATATTACATGTTCTCTACATGGAGTTTGAATATCTCAAATGCATGTTATTTCAATGTTATTTATTAATCCATGATCTTAACATATTTATTCATGATCTCAACATATTTATCCATGCTCTATATATTTATAACCATGTTTTATGTTGCTTATCAGACATGTTCCCAACTATTACATCCATGTTTTCAACATACTAATCCATGATACCAAAACACAAGATTATATTGACACAAAGAAAAAAACCTTATGTTACCAATCATATTATTCTATGTTCTCAATCATATATCTTATGTACATTATATTACATGTTCTCTACATGGAGTTTGAATATCTCAAAGGCATGTTATTTTAATATTATTTATTAATCCATGATCTTAACATATTTATTCATGATCTCAACATACTCACAAACAATGTTCTAACAGATTTGAGTAGGAGAACAGTAAGATCTCATCATGAAGAGCAGTTACATAAGAGAAAATGGGAGAGAACAGTGACAAGCTAAGGAACTGGTTGAAAAGGAAGAAAGAAAAGAGCCTTTTATACCTGACCCGCGATGAAAACGGTACTGACCCGGATCCACGAGAGGATCCGCGATAGGATTTGCGAAAATAGGTTAAAAACACATGTTTAATGGTAAATTGCAAAACAGTCCCGTTTCTAGTTAAATTATCTAAAGACCGTTTCTTATGAAACTTTGTGTTCTTAGTAAATTCATAATGTTCCAGACAATAATTATAATCTTTATCGGTCCCTTTTAATATCCCTCTGTAAAGACGATACCGTAAGATACTTAGGCTCTGTTCTCTTCATCTGAAAATTCATTAATTTCAGTCCAGTTCAGTTCAGATTCATTCAATTCAGTTCAACTCTGCTTAGTTATTTTTTGTACTACAATTCAGTTTAGTTCAGATCAGTTTTATTCTGTTCAGACGAAGAGACATAGCTTGTGCAAGTTTCCTTCTTATTAAAAATACTCGTATGATACACCAATATAATGTACATAATCTTTTAAAACAAATAATTACTATAATAATCATCAACTAATGCTAACAAACACGTAATCATTATTACAGTGACTGCAATGTAAGTTCATGCAATGACATCTGTTTCATGGAATGATTAAAATTCTATGATTATACATAATCCATCTATAGTGCCCTTGTTCACTCTCCCACTTTTGACTGCCACATGAGAAAAGATAGTAATTAAGATTATTAGACTAGATTTAGAACATTATCGATCATAATTGGTGTTTATTAGTTAATATTAATATTGTTGATGTAACATATATAAGCGCCAATGAATTTAATTAAAGAAGAAAACAATCTCTACCGTTGAATCTTTTAATAGTCCAGTAGCTTTAAGATTAATTTATAATTATAACTAGACGCAATCATACATGACAGACATTGGTAGTGGAACATTAATCACCTGATGGATACTGTGCAATGTGTATATTATACTAATTTTTAAAGTACTAGGTAGAAAGTATGTGCATACAATACTTAATTGTAAGGATAAGATCTTCATGAGTTAATTGGTCTGTATATATCTGCAATATTAGAATAATAAGTTCATCACTATCATCTCATCCAACGTATAAATTTGAGGAATTTATCTTCTGAATAAGGCTTTTACGTAAACAATCGACTTAGTTGGTAGTTAATTAGCTGGTTGATTTGTGTTTTCAATAGAAAATCATCATTCATTTAGTAATCAATCGGATAATTATAGCCAAGATGATGCAAGTAAAAGAAAGAAATTTGAGAAAACAAGTAAAATTTCCAGTACGCAGTATATGAATAAAGCTAATGTCATATTTGACAAATTAATCATCAAACTTATTAATTAGCTTATCAGTAACTAATTAGATTATAAACTAGTTTTTGATTTGCTTGTAATATGAGTATATCACTATGGTCTGAGCCAATATTGTTTGCAAGTTTAGTGAAACAAATGAACTTTCAAGTCATTCGATGTATTGATCATATGGACCCTTAGAAACAAAGTTTCCTACACGTGTATCTCCATTTCACTAGACACGTTATTCATTAAATTCGCCTTGGGTGAAAGTGTAATTAATGCATGTAGTGTAATGATTGGTAAATTAATGAATTAGTGCATTCAAAACACATGAATGTTTGTTATCTGAAGACGAGTCACGGAAATGAAGCCCGGGGCTGTGAAAATGGGTGCTCACCTGTCACCTATTTATGGATCCTACCGCGGTCGGCTTCTCCAGAAAGTTAGTTGACCACGGTGAGCTCTCGAAGGTCACAACCCTTCGTTTTCCTGTGAACCTTTTAAATTGTCTTTCATGAATCCCCTCAAGTGCGGTTGTTATCCATCTAATTTGTGTGCATTAAATAAAGAGTTAGCACACTTTCTAAGGGATTCTAACACTTGGGGAAGGATTTAAAGGAAGTATAAATATGTGATCAAACTCACATATTTACCCACAAATTTAATGCAAATACTTCTCTTTCTCCCTTCTTGCTCTGTTTTGCACTCTTTACTACTCAAAGTAAGTTCCTTATTCTTTGAGGAGTAACATCAAAGAGGGGCAATATTGTCTTGTCCAACTATCGACTCTACTATCTTGTTAAATTCCATCTTCCAAATACTAAAACTCCAGAAAACACAAAGCTTACAACAAATATCTCTATGATTTAAGTAGTAGTACTATTAAAGATAATGCTTCAGAACCAGCAAAACAATTCCTCCGTCCCTGAACAAGGTTACCGTTTTGCCATTAACGTCCCGAACAAAGGTTCCGATTTTCATTTTGGCAATTCTTCCTTTCCACTTCGATATTAAAATACATAAAATTCCATGACAATAGTACCGCTACTCATTACATATTATAACTTTTATCCAACCAATTAACTTACATTATTTTATTAAAAAAAGTATATTTGATCAATAAATTGTTGACCTTTTGGAAATCTTGCTCCGGATCGAAGGAATTACTATCTAAATAATAGAAATACCACATTAGTGTAAAATGTGAATTATGTGATTACGCTAAACACTTATATAGGAGGAATATGAATATTCCGTCACATTCATAAAAGGATGGATTTTTTTTTCCAGAAATTTCACAATCGTCCGAAGAGAGTAATTTGTTACAAACTTTACAAATACAACCCATCATTTCAAATTAGGGCGATTTACATCCGACAACCTTTTTAGATACCATATAAACGATTAGGTCCCTAACGTTTCAAATTTTACGACGAAGGACAAACTTTGAACTGAAGTAAACAAATATTTACACTGAAAGACAAAAGTCAACACTCGTGATGATGTCATTAAGAGAGAGAGTGAAATATTCATTTTCTTTTCCTTTTTCTTTAACTACTGCATTTTCTTTTCCCTTTTGTTTAGTTACTGAATTTGATTTTCCCTTTTCTTTGAAATACATATGGTGTTTCTAATCGATTTGAGTTCCTCATTGGATATACTCATAACTGTATATATCTACCAGAACAAACATACTGAAAGGCCAATTGCAGCATTTAAAGAGAACATGGTAATGATTAATTTGAGGAGAATGGAAATCGAAATTTGAAGAAACAATGAAACCCACTAACAGTTTAGCAATTAGTGAAAGAATGAATGGCTCACAATGACCGAAAGTAACAAAATCGGATAACACCATCGTTGTACCTGCGTTTAATCTTTTCTCTATTTTCCCCTTTTTTCCGACAGCGAGATGAGCTATAGTAGTTTATCACGTCAGGTTGATCAGTTTCAGACGTCAAAATCAATCGATTATGGAGTTTTTTTAGTTGCAGACATGGAGGTATTGAAGACGAAAATGGAGAAGGGTTTTGGCGGGAGAAAGAGAAAAGAGGAAATGCGAGTAATGTAATGTAACGGGATAAACCCTACTTATTACTTCTTCTCAATTTTAAAATAAATGTTTTATTTCTATTTTTCATTATACCATTTAAACGAAATGCTTTATTCTTCCTTAATTCAATAAACAAATTTACAAGAAAAGTTTTATTCGAGGGGTAAAGTGGACATTCCATAGAAAGTCAACATTGAGGCTGATAATGAACCTCAACGTAAATTTTGAAACGATAGGGATGCAAACGTTCAAGGTGCATCTAAAAAAGGTGATGTGTGTAAAATTCCCTTCAAATTATCAAAATCTATCATTTTGGCCTTTTTGGGTAGTTTTTGAAGTACATGCAATTGTCATTAATGACATCATATGTGTATTTTTTGTCAATCTCAAACACTCTGACGACTTCAACACATATTAATCAGCAACCACAACCACAAGAAGTAAGTAGTTCGTAAGATTTTACTACCCGGGTGGAATTTGTAGTAGCATTTTAGCTAGCAGCATATGGGTACATAATCATCTATTGTTATAATCTCGCGAGCTAGATATTATCTTTAATAACTCATATTGAAATCGAGAAGTTTTAATCCATGCTTTTGAGTAATCTAGGTAGGATATGATATACGTACGAATTGGTCATTATCAATTATCATCAAGTTCAATAATAAAATGAGATAATGCATGCTGAGTGCGATTAGATATTAATTACTTAGCTTTAATTATATGATTATCTGATCGATCATAAACCCAAGCAAGATTATTTTTCCAGTAGTCGTCTTCTAAGAACCTTCATACTTGAAAAGATGTGGGATCGATTAATTTTTGTAATTGAGCTTTTGGCCGATAATTTGTCGAAAGCTATAGATCATGTAGCTTAATTAATTTACCTTTTCTTAATCCTGGTTAATTATGTGCTCCAATGCAAATTAGATCTACACTAGGGATGCTTTTGTAATTCCGTACAACCACCCCATTTTCCAAAAATGTACAATTACATGGGCTTTCATCTTTAATCTAGAAAAATTTGTAAAAATAGGACCAAGGTATCACATGAGATGCATACGTAAAAGTTAAAACCCACATGCTTCAACAACCACATTATAAGACATGAAATGTTTAACTGTAAGTATCATACATGTAAATACAAACATGTGGAAAGGGGCTCGGGGCTCAAGTATTCTTAAAAGATCTAATAAGGGAAGAGATAGGTACCATGTCCCCTCACGTGTAATGAGAATTCAATATATTTTCAATTGGTGTGGTAGATCGTTAAACAAATCCTCTTATGTGTGAGCCAGTATACCTGAGCTCAACACATGACGATAGAGAGGCAAGTCTAGAGCAGACAGAAAGAGACCGGAGAAGTTCAATACAACATCAACTTAAGCAGTACATGAGCCATGATACCATGTAGTAAGAGACTCAATTACCTTTAGAAGGCCTTGTAAGGGGGGTAGTTATATATCTCATATCTTATAGAATATCTTCACGATATTTTAAAGCGTTGTGGGAGATATTTAACAAAACATGTCATGTTGACCATGTCACATACTCCCTACATGACTACATCGGTACATCCTATAAAACTTTATATATTTGTCAATTTTAACCATTCTACAGAACTTCATACTTTACAAAATCCTACTTAGTTCCTAGTTGGGTGATAAAGTAGCTCCAATGTTAATTTGTGTAATTAAAATCCAGGAAAACCCTATCATGATCTTCCTCTTAGTCTATTTTACTAGTAGTACTGGTAAAATTTAAAGCACGTATGAACAACATAAGGATATACACATCAATTGTTCATTTTAAAAGAGTATAAAGGGAAACTAAGGAAATTTGTTCTTGAAGTAAGTTTAAAGATCTCAATTTAACAACATACTAAACTAAAAATGAACACACGTTATGTGCATGGCTGCATCTTCTTATTTTCGGCCAAAATTGCACAACATTAAAAACGCCCTAAAATATTGTGCGATTGATCAAGTTGAGTAATTGACATTTTCCCCTTTCTCACTTTTGCTTTTTCCCTTTAGTCGCGTAAACACCCTCTTCACCACTCGTATATTTACAAGGGATGAACGAACACAAAATAAAGCCCAATATGAAAAAGATATTAAAGTTTCCAATCATAATCTGGACGGAGATAATTTCATAAAAGATGTAATCTTGAGCAAAAAGTGAATGTAATCCAGGCTTGAGGGTCCTTTAGCAGCCTCTAATGGCGCCTACCCCTCAGGTCTCAATAATGAATTTTCCCATGAGTTTCTTCAAATTTTAAGCATCACAACAAATTAATAGTGACTGATTTTGACTGTGCAAACTAAAAGTATGAATTTGTATATTTCATAATTGAATTGTTGAACCTTTTAACTCATCCCAATTGCTACAATCCACATCTGGCCTTGGCCGGCCTCTTTTTCTTTTTCATGATCATACTCAGGAGATTATGGGATATATGTCAGCATGATTTTCTTTCTTTGGCAAGTAGAACGTGAAAGATAGTATGTCCAAGTTGACTTTGTAGTAATACAATCAGCTAAGCCCTATATGCCCACTCTGGACCAACTGTTCATAGTCATTATGGGCAAATTCCGCAAGGAGGTGATACTCTCTCTATGAGCAATCAAGATCTAGTGACATACCCGAGGTCTTCCAAAACCAGAATCCTTTTTACCAGGCATTCTAAGATTCCTCAGGAACAAGCACCCTTGAACTTTCTTTCTATCAGTAACATTATCCATCTTCTAAGCCTTAAGCTTTAGGTCGTTACAATCACTGCTTAGATTGTACGATGTCCTTCTCACACCTAGCCAGACAGGACCATCCACATATCTAGTGGGTTTCGGTTGATTTGGTTCCGATACCATTTGTAACGTCCCGAGTCCCGACTCCCAACCCCTTCGTGTCGAAATCCAGCCCTTAAGCTCCGTAAGGTAGTAAATGATTGTAATCCAAGTAATATGTTGATCGTACAAACCAATACATTTTGTTGTCACTCGAACGCACAAAAATAAGCTTCCTTGTACGTCAATCATTCTGTAGTATAATCCAAATGGAAGCATGTCAAACTTCGGTATGAATGAACAGTTGAAAAGAAAGGTACACGTTGATATGACTAGCATTAAGTCACACTTTAAGTTTTAAATTTTGGGTCGCTACATTAATGTTCGTTATACAAGTTTACACGAAACTTGATAAAAGAAAGAAACCGAGAAAGTTGCAATCCTCAAGTAGTGAAAGATGAAGTTGCATTTTGCCATGTCCTTTGATGTAATCCCATATTGAAGGACCAGTAAGTAGTGGCCATGCCTTCTCCGATCTAAAGGCAAAATAGTTTAAAAGAAAGTGTCCGTAGCAATCAGAAGAGAATCTCAAACCATTGCCGTTCATTTTCAGCACTGATTAGAAGTTGACACACATTTTTAGTCAATGGCCTTTCATCTCATCCCACTTTACCATTTACGACCTTTTAGATCCTACGTTTTTCTTCCTTTAGAATATACTAATATATCCCACTTTTACATTTACTTGTACTACCTTTTAATTCCTACGTTTTGCTTCATATAGAATGATAGTACAGTATATCAGTATGAGAAAGTTTGCATACACTCTCCAATAAAGCAGGGGCCATTATAGTTTCACCATACACGTAAAGCAGGGGTCTTTTCCTTTTCTTCTCTGTCAACAATAGACGGTATAGGTTCTGGTTGTGAATAACACTTGAAAAACGACCATATAGAGCATAAAGGAATGGGATATATGGAAGACGAATATACATTCTACAGGTTATAAGTTACCTTAGGAAATCTCGGATCCAATACAATTACGCTTAACAAATTGCAAACAACCAACTTTTGGGCATAAAACCTGGGAAACACACTATACAATGCAAACATCTGACATTTAAAACTATATACTAGTACTGTTTTAGTTGTTGATTCTTACCAGTGATGATCAAGCAGATATGGCTAGTTCATCAATATGCAGCATACAAAATACCATCTCCAACAACCGTAGGTTTGAGAAAACAATGAACCATGACGATATATGCAATGATTCTCTTGGGATACAGAACTGATAGGTAAATATGACATAGAAGAGAAGCATAATATCTAGATTTAGTAGCAATGAGAAATGGAAAGTTCAATGGGGAAGTTTATCACATTACACAACTAAAACAGAAGCTTCCTCGTACAGAGTTAAATGCTTCTTTAAACTGCAGATAGAGATTCAAAGGCTATTCACTGCTGCATACGTTTCATGATTATGACACTCATGTCGAGGTAGCGTTTAGGACAGTGTTGTAGACAAGAAGTTTCACTAGAACTGAACTTACTTCCAGGCGTGCTGGTGATGCATTTGTCCCAACATACAGAGGTAAGCTTCGCGATCATTTCACTATGCATGGCCTTTTCCTTTTCTTGCTGTAAAAGTTCAGAAATGGGTGCATCAGAATGCTACCATCAAAGCATTTGAAAACAAAAATTAAAAAAATTAAGACTGATGCCAATATTAGTATGTATTGTTGAGATGCAGATTATCCAACCACCTAGGGCTTCATTAGACATGATATAATTTCTCATATACATGATTTGTTAGCCAACAGAAAAGATGAACAGCCGCTACACCTATAGAATGGATAAAAGGAAATTTACATGTATTAAGTGGCTACCATTATGTTTTGAGAACCATATAAATCTTCAGTCATATTACAGGTCTTAAACACACCACTACAGTCAAACTAAAATCTAATACCTCTTGTATAATTACAGATAAACACTATTAACAAGACTCGATAAAATTCTGCAACTAAAGGAACTAGGGTCTATGTGCATGGGATTACCCAACAAATGCCTAAGAACATGCTACCTTCTAGTCATACATTCTCTGAGAGATGACAATACGTAACCTCTATAACTTGTACTTATGCAACAAAGGACTAGCTGTAATTCTCAGAAGAAAGTGTACTACCAACTCTGTGATGGAATTGACAAAATAATAAGATGCAATGCCAAGCGCAACTTTTCTTTCTTTTCTTTTTTTAAGAAAAGATATAGATTCCGTATCAAGAAAAAGGCTAACATGATACAGTAAACATCAACCGTTTCCTACCTCAAAAACTGCTACTACCCAACACTCCTAGAAAGGGAATGTGCAATCTGATTACAACATCTACGAACATGACAAAGCTCTGTAAGATAAAAAAAAAAATCCTGCTTAATGCCTACTGTCACACAACACAGAGCTAACTACAGATCAATCTAAAACACGGCTCCAAAAAGTCACCACTGCCGATAAACAATCAGTTTTCATCACTAAGTCCCATCACATTCACCAGTAGCAAACAACAAGCCAATGAAGGTAAACAAGAGCCAAGACAAGTAGATAATGAAGAAACACATAATTAAGAGCTGATGTTCACTCGTATAACACGGATACAGAGATCAGTGCAATAACTTTTAACAACTACACTAATTATCAGCCTTCCAGATACACGCAAAAGAAATCATGATATTATCCCTGAATCATACTACACAGCTCGGTTGGATTAGTAACTTGTAGTAAATCGAAAAAAAATAAACACCTAAAATTTAAATTAAACTACAAACATGAATTCGAAACTACTGAACCTAAATTTGAACATACGAAGGTTGAAAAGTAGCATCCAAATGATCCAATTCTTCACAAAAATATACCTAAAACATTTGCTATGCAGCACATGAAAAATGAAAAAGCATAGATTCAACTGTTGAGAAAAGGAAATACTCACATTAAGGAAGTGTTGCAGCTCAGGTGTAATCATCGAAGAATCCATTGAGATCAGACAATTTGTTTCTCTCGTTAACAATTTGGGGAGAAATGTTGCAAGCTTCAACTGTTCAATGAAGTTAAAACCCTAGGGAAACCCCATCAGCAAGAAACGGGGTGTACAGAATATGGGCTTGGGCCGCTCAAAAATCTCCAGGCTGAACCTGTAATTATTATTTTATATGGGCCGGTTTAGCCTGTACTTTATTTTTCCGGTGCATCACATGCCAGTACCTCTCTCAAGATTTAAACAGATACCATCTACGTTCAACACTACAAGTTAATGGCCCGTCGATACTCGACGGGGCATGCAGAACAAACTCAAAATAAGAAATTAATATATCGGATAATAAAATGCTGGAGTTAATGAACATGTCGTGTCATATGTTTTACCATCTTCGTCGCAGATTAATACAATGAATCCCTTCCTCCTGATAACTCTAGAAAGAGCAACATGTAATTGATCATGTTTGAATACGGGTGGGGGGGGGGGGGTAGAGGTTGACGTATGAGAGAGATTGCCCATAGCAAAATAGACGATATGGGGAACTATCTTCTATCAAAATTGATAGGGAACTTCGTCTTGTCGAATGGACTCACCATCACAATTGGAATGAAACCTTTTGGCTGCATAGATTACAGATGTTATATTTGCCTCAATGATATGCTTTCTAACATTAGTAACTATGAGACTTGTTCCATTTCACAACCGGTAGTTTGATCAATACATCTCATAAGCATTATCATTTGTTTAAACTGGAGGATGATCTTATGCTTAGGGAATCTATATATATTAATTTTGTTGAAGAATCCTATAGAGAAAATTAGTATATTTAAGGTGGGTTATAAAAATAATCTATAATATGAGGATCCAAGCTTGTAAGAATAACAAATTTTGAAGTACACGAATAATAGTTTGGCAATGAGTAAATTCTAGTAAATTATTGGTGAGACTTGATGAAGTTATCCACACAAAGTATAAGGATATACCCTTAGTTACATAATAAATTGAGAAAACATAAAACATAAATGGAAATATATATGTTAACTAATGTATATGATAAAATAAATTTACCTCATAATTTATCGAAAACTTCTTTGTAAACCACGTTGGTTGACCTTCATTATCACATATGAGTACTTTCAACCCCTTTCTACTTGTAACTCTAGAGAGAGCAACATACAGTTGTCTGTGGCTGAATACTGGAGAAGGTAGGTAAAGCAGCGACATGAGAGAGACTGTGAGTCACTTTTATTTATCGTCATTGCAAAGCAGACGGATATAGGAAACTGTTTCCTATCAAAACTTAGAGGAAATTTAGTCTCATCAGATGGGCTCATCATCATCCTATGGATGAAAAACTTTTGACCAACATTCATTCCTGATATCATTCTTGCTTTTATGATATGTTTACCCAGATTAGTTACTATAAGCCATGTTCCATTGCACAACTCAGAAGCCTGATCAATATTTCTCTGAAGCATGATCATGCATCCAATCTTAAGCACTATTCTATGATTAAGTAGGCCCGAGCAATTAATAGTCTTCAAGAATTCTAGTGAGAATAATTTAGCCAGTTCACTGTCTACTGCCTCGGTCTTGCTTATGCTATCAGCACTCAAGTACTCCACATAATCACCAGGCATTTCGGACATGACATAGTAATTGATCTCATTGACCATTTCATTAGTCGGTGCAAGAACAGCACACGGTGATGGAAGTATTTCGGATCAAGAGTTGGATCGGCTAAGTGATCCAAAAGTGAAGGATATGTGCAATCTACAATGGTGGAAATAGGATGACTTACTTCACGAATAAGTATGTCATCAGGTAACTTGATGTCTACCTCGCCATCATTGGTGTTAGGAATATCTGTTAGTATTTTGATCACTCATCACATGTTCTTATCTTAGCCAGAAAGGTGATTAAGTACTCTTGGTTCACTTGAACATTGTAAAAGAGGAAATCACTGAGTATGATTAGTCTAGTAAATCTTGTATTAGGATTATAGGTCTATGAGTGTAATTTTTATTTCCAGAAGACCATGAAGATCAATCCTAGCAATGGAGCTTTTTTGAAGATTAGAAGACTGAAAATTGCACAAGGTTTATGAAGACACAAAGGTTTAGTCTAACTCAGAAAGACTATGTCCTTAATCCTTTCTTAAGTGTATTAACTTACTTTCGAAATATGATTCTGGACATATGACATCATGAGTATGGAGCATGCAAGCCATCAGAAAGGCTCATGTATCCGTTGAGACTAAATGACAATGAACAGCACTATGCATTAAATGCATCGGCAGAAATGCTGCAAAAAGCAGTCCTCTCTGAAAAATGAGATAGTGACTTCTGAGTACATAGTTCAAGATATAAATGGATATAATTTGATGGAGAGCACAACGGATATAATTCAAACACCTCTCAAATTTATCTATATATATCACACACTTAGATGCTGAGAAATACACACCTTAGAACGCTCTATCTTGCAAACTTACCATCAAGCAAAGTATTCTCTCAAGCACTCTACTACCCTTTATGAAAGCTTTCTGTTGCTCGAAGAATCACTAGTAGTTCTAAGTTGTCCTGAACCTTAACAAGAGATTGTTGTTCGTAAAAGAGTTGAACTATCAGATACCCTTTCTGAAGCTCATTCTCCAGAACGAACATCAATTACTTGGGTCAGTAAAGAGCAGACTGCCATCCACTGAACAAGTGTATTAAGTAGTCTTGTTCTATTAGGCTCTCTGAAAACATAATTGAAAAGTTATACAAGAAGTCTGTCTGACAAACCTTATAACCAACACCATCAAGGCGTGGAGTAGAGGAAGTACTTGATTTGGAAAATCAGGGAATAACTCCAAGGTTATCTGAGTATAGGAAGTACTTAGCTCTAGGAGCTGGGGAATAACTCAGGGGGAACATTTGGTTGGGAACCATTTGTTTAGGAATCTTAGAATAGGATTATTGTAAGGTTAACTCAATTATTTGTTCTAGTGAATTCTAGGTCTCAGAAAGACCGAAGTGGATTAGTTGGAGGATTACGCCACCTCCAGATACCACTATATTTGCTGTGTCATTTACCTTTCTGTATTTACATTTCAGCAAAGCACACACACATACTTATTGTTTCTGCACTTACCTATCTTAAGTCTTCCGCGCTCAGAATTTAAGTATCAGAAACCCCCAGATTTCTGAGAAACTGTGTTTATCAACAAATGTTTTAAAAGACTATTCACCCCCCCCCCCCTCTAGTCTTTTACTTTGCCGTTATCTGGACCAACAAGTGGTATCAGAGCAGGAGGTTCACAAGCCTTCTGCACTGAACCTAGATCCCCAGATAGGTAAAGGAACTTTGTCCCTTTCTGAGGACTATATAATTTGTGTGTTAAGTGTGCAGGTATGTCTCTGAGTGATGCACCCGTTCTGAAGCCAGAAAACTACGAGAAATGGAAGAACAACATGATGCTCCATCTGGAGGCCGTTAGTGACGAGATGATCTATGTCCTCAATGAAGGGCCTATCAAAATCAGACAACTCAAACAAGTTACTGAGGTGTCTGATGGAAGAAAAGCCTCAGACAAGGAAGATGGAAGTGAGGATGCGGCTGCTAGTGATAGTGGTCGTGTTGCTCGTGGAAGCATTATGTATGAAGACAAGCCAAGAGAGCTCTGGACATATGAAGATGCCAAGAGACACGGATTGGATGGTCAAGCTCGTAATATCATCATCAGATCGACACCTGAGCACATACAGTGTAAACTGTGGGGTGCTAAAACGGCGAAAGTTGCCTGGCAATTGATTGAAGAAATCATGCGGGCCAGAAAACCAAGGAAAACAAGTTCGAAGTTCTTAAATTGAAGTTCCAAAACTTCAAACAAGGTTCCACTGAAACTCTGGAAGAACTTGATTTCAGGTTTACTACACTTATGAATGATATGGCTGCACTTGGTGAAAGCAACAGATACTCCCAGCCAGAAAAGATTAAGACTATTGTCAGAAGTCTCAATCACAACTGGGAGCACACTAAGTTCTTTTATTTCAACCAAGGGATGCCAAATATTACTCCAATAGAGCTCTTCTCTCATCTTGCTACTGTAGACTATGAGACAACTCAGGGAGAACAAACAGCTGAAAAGTTGCAAAGTGTTGCTCTAGTTTCTCAAGGTACTTCTGAAAAGAAGTATACCAAAGATGCATCTGAAGAAAATGCTCTTGCAGTAAGACACATGGAGAAATTTGTGAGTCAAGAGATTGAGAGAAGAAAAGCTAAAGAGTGATGGAAGGTTGACCTTTGTAAAAAGTCAACAGAATGATTCTTCAACCACCTATAGCATTGGTCAGAAAGCTAGGGTAGTTGACAAAGGAAAAGGAGTTGCAACCCAGCCTTTGAAAGAACAACAAGTTCACAAGAAACATGTGGATAAGGTTTCTGAAAAGAAACACAACCCTCAGATATGCAACCATCCACATTGTTGCATTACTAGGAAGGGAAGAATTGCTGGAATAGGCAAATTCTCTACTGAACAATTTTATGAAAATAAAGATGGTGCAGAAACTAGTAAGGCTTCTGAAGAGCGCATTCAGAAAGCCAAAGGTGTTCGAAATGGCATTGGCTATCGTGCTATTGGAAAGGTTCTGCAACAATATAAGGAAGGACAAGAACAATGGCGCAAAGGTCGATATTGCGTGCAATAAGCAGTGGAAGAAATCTCAAGCCCGAAAACTGAATGCCGAGCTAGAAGGAACACGGCGGAAGGCTAAGTTCTTTCAAAAGCAACCCGAAACCTGTGGTCCGAAAGCACCAAAAGGAACATCTAGAAACACCCCAAGAAGGAAGATTGAGATCAAAATTACTGATTATATTGCATCTCCTTCTGATCAAGTTAGGCAAAAATAAACTCCCAAGAAATTCACTAAAATATGGATTCCTACTGGAAGAATGTTTAGTCTAAGTGGTTCTATCTCTGAGGCAAGAACCTAACTCATGTTTCCTGTTTTTTGTAGAACGCCTCTTGGACTAAGGCTCAATGGCTATATGATAGTGGATGCGGAAAGCACATGAAAGGAGACAAAGCAAATCTGGTCAACTACAAAGCTTGCAACACTGGACCAGATATCAGATTTGCTGGAGGAGAATTAAATCCCTCTCTGGGATTTGGCAACGTCAAATTAGGATCATTAACAATCACTGACGTATTACATGTTAAAGGTTTGAAATATAATCTATTTAGCATGAGCCAGTTTGCAGACAAGGGATTCACTGTGAATTTCAAAGCAAAGTATTGCAAACTTATAAACAATGAGTCAAAGCAGATAGTCTTGGTTGCTCGGCGGAAAGGCAGTCTTTATGTTACCTATTGGGAATCTGCCACAACTGAAGAATGTCTCATGGTGAGTCAATCAGGTCACACAGAAGAGCACTGGTTATGGCACAAAAGAATGAGTCACTTGAATTTCAAAAACTCTGAACAAACTTGCCAAGAAAGAGTTAGTGGTTGGCCTTCCCAAAACATCTTTCAGAAAGGATGGTATCATTACACTTTGTCAGATGGGGAAACAATCCAAGATCTCTTTCAAGTCCAAAACCAGACACTCTAGTGTTAGACCACTGCAACTATTACACATGGATCTTTTTGAATCATCTGTAACTAGTTATGCAGGAAAGAAGTATGGTCTGGTTATTGTAGATGACTTCTCAAGATTCACTTGGGTTGTCTTTCTAAAGCACAAATCTGATGCTAGGGTGAAGATACCAAACTTCCTGAATAAGCTTGAAGTCATGAAGAATGACAAGGTATCTGCAATCAGAACAAACCATGGTACTGAGTTTGTCAACCAGTACATAAAGGAGTTTTGTACCAGCAAAGGTATACAACACCAACTTTCCTCTGTGAGAACACCACAACAAAATGGTGTTGTAGAAAGGAAAAATAGAACCCTTAAAGAAGCGGCAAGGACAATGCTAGCTGACACTGAAATAAGTGAAGTTTATTGGGTTGAGGTCATAAACACAAAGATGCTACACTCAGAACAGATGTTTGATAAACAAACACCATGACAAGACCCCATATGAACTCTTGGTTGGTAGACCCCCTAATATCAAACATCTAAAAGTATTTGGTTGTAGATGTTTTGTTCTTAACAATGGAAAAGAGTATCTAAGAACATTTCAACCAAAGGCAGATGAAGGTGTGTTTCTTGGCTATTCTGTGAATAGCAAAGCATACAGAGTTTACAACAAAAGAACAAAGAAGATTGAAGAATCAGTTCATGTTGTATTCTATGAAGGAAACAAGAAAACACCCCTTGCTGATGAACTCTCAGAAAGGTTCAAGGAACTAATGATAAAGGATTCTGAAGAAGAACCCTCAGAAAGGAAAAACATCATTGTGGAAAGGGAGGATGACTCTGACGAAGAAAAGCATGAAATGCCTAGTAACAACCAGATGATTCTCAGACATGATGAAGAATTTCCTATGAGAATTCCAGAAATGGAAACTGAAGATGTTCATCAGAGAGCTAACTCTGGAAATGACCTATTTGACAGGCATGTCCCAGAAAACTTCCCAGCCACCACTCAGAATCAATGAACCCTCCTCTAGCCTAGCTGCTTCCCAGAAACCTACTGAAGGAACCAAAATGGTAACAAGGGCCATGGCACAGAAACCTCCAAGGAGTACCAAGTCTCCAAGGAGAAGATAAGTTAGAGGGATTGATGAATCATCTGAAGAAGAAGAAGAAGGTCAAATCAAGTCCCTGGGCAATGAAGAAGGCTGTGAAACTCTCACAAGATCTAATCTTGATGATGATGAGGAAACTGATGAAGATGAAGCTCCTCTTCACAGAAAAAGGAAAATTGAAAGCCTGGCAGGCCCATAGTGCCAAAGCCACTAGCGGCTAAAACACCCTCGGAAATACCAAGTCTATCCAGGTGGTGGTTCTTCAAGCAACAACCCCAAAGAGAATTCAAGATGAGAAGGAATGATGAGAGTCGAGCAAAGACAAAGTCAACTTCCACTCGGGCCAGAAGAAGCCAAAATTGAGTATGTGAAGTATGACAATGATTCATCTGTCTACAGGTGCATCAATCAAAAGAATGGCTATTGGATTCTGGAACTTAAGCATCTACTGGTAAATTCAAGATTTCCAGAACCAATCCATAAACAACTCATGGCATGGAGAAAGGATAAACCTACCTTGATCAACACCAATCACATCAAAGCATGGTTGGATTTTGAAGTTGTCAAGAGAACTGAAGCCATGAAAAAGGACCTCTCTGATGATTGTCCATATGGAAAGCCAGATGATGTGCACAAAATTCAATATCACAGAATGTGCACAAGACCAAGACTTGTTGTGGAACCCTATGAGTCGTTCTATCTGACAGAAGATCAATACAAGGGTGACATCAGATATCTGAAGATTATCTATGAATACTTCAAGCTTTCAGATATCAGAATAGAGCATGCCTGGAAGTGGGGAAAGTACCTATGGGTCAAGCATTTTGTCAAGAAAAATCCTACCAAAACCTACAAAGAGGTCTGTGGATTTGCCAGAGACACAGAGATGCTCGTCAGAACTCTTCTCTATGATTATTCTGATGACATCAAAAGGTTTGGAGATAGGAAATTTGCAGACTGATCCATAGAAATACTGTTGAAGACTTGAAGATTGAAGACTTGAAGACTAGTCTATTAGGATGTTTACTTGGAGCTTGGTTACTCCTGTTGTCCTAATTTACTATGTAGTTTTTGTATTTTTGCTGACTGAGCTTAACTGTATCATGTATTGAAGTTATCTGTAATCTTTATTTGTAACTTATCTGATGAACTTACTCTCAGATAGTATTCTATAAAAGATAACTTGTCAGCAAAGATCACACCTTGTGATTTGGTTGATGTCTACTTTCTGCACTTAATTAAATGAATTTGAAGATCTTAAGAAAAGATTAAGTGGTGGATTGTTTCCTCATCCAGATTTGTAATAGGGAATATAGTCACCGTTGACTGATCAAAATGGGGGAAATTTGTTAGATATTTTGTTAGAAATATCTGTTTAGATTTTGATCAGCAACATGATGACTTATCTTAGTCTCAGAAAGGTGATTAGTACTCTTGGTTCACTTGAACATTGTAAAAGAGGAAACCCACTAAGTATGATAGTCTAGCTAATCTTGTATAGGATGTTAGGTCTCAAAATGTAATTTTTAATTTTATGAAGAGAAGACCAAGAAGAAGACATCCAAGCAGAAAGCTCAACGACATTGAAGACTTGAAGAAAACTGCACAAGATTATCGAATCATTGTTCAGATATCTTAGCCAGATATCTTAAAGACACGAATAGTTTCAAACAAACTGTGTCACAAGAGATATTTGAGAAATAAGAGACATATCTGAAAACAAGGAAAGTGTCCACAAGATATCTATTCTCAGATACCTTGAGCATTAACCACGTTTCTGAAAAAGAAACATATATATTGCAAACAAAGTTGTTTCAATAAATACAAGTGGTATCTGAAGAATGAAGATAAGGACGTGCAAAGAATCAGATAACACTAGTCTCTGATACAAAGCATAGTTCCGTTGACACTACAGGACAAAAAGTATAGTCTGATGCATTTAATGCACGGACGGAGATGTCGAATAAAAGCAACGCAACTTCGAGAAGAAGACAAAACTCATTCTGATTATACACAGATATCGATAGTTTGAATTTGAGCCTAACGGATACTATTCAAACGGCACTCAAATTCATCTATAAATATCAACACTTAGACAGCTTGAGAGAACACACTGAACACCTTGAACTACAAACGCTGATCTTCTTACTCTCTCTCAAAGCATCTTACTTATTCTCAAAGCTTTACATTGCGACCAAAGCTTTTGATCTTGAGTAAACATCAAGTTCTAAGTGTCACGATCCTAAACAAGCAAAGCTATCTGTGAAGGAGTTGAATCAAAAGATCAACTATCCGAGATTCATTCTCTTGAGCAGATATCATAAGACTTAGGTCGATAAAATCGAACAAGATACCATACGTGTAAAGTGTATTAAGTAACTTGATTCACGAGCTATCGATTAAGCGAAAAGTTATTAAGAAGCTCATCGACAACTCAAACCAAAACCAACACCATAATCAAGGTGGATGCAGGAAGTACTTAGTTTGAAAATCGGGAATAACTCCAAGGTTCTTAGTATAGGAAGTACTTGATTTGGGAAACTAAGGAATAACTCAAGGTTATTGAGTATAGGAAGTACTTGGGAAGCTAGGAATAACTCAAAGGTTTACGAGTATAGGAAGTACTTGGCGTGAAAGCCGGGAACAACTCAGGGGAACATTTGGTTGGGAACCAATTGTTAAGAATCTTAGAATAGGATTATTGTAAGGAGAACTCAATTATCATTCTAGTGAATTCTAGGTCTCTCGATAGACCGAAGTGGATTAGTTGGAGGATTACGCCACCTCCGGATACCACTATACTTGCGTGTTATTTACCTTTACGTATTTACATTTCAAAGAACACATACACACATATTAACTGCTTTACGCACTTATCTTTATTAAGTCTTCCTTTCTGATTCTAAGTATCGGATATCCATTCGGATATATCTTGAAATAGTTGTTATCGACAAAAGTTTTAAAAGACTATTCACCCCCCCCTCTAGTCTTTTCTTTTGCCGTTATCTGGACCAACAAGTGGTATCAGAGCAGGAGGTTCACCAGCCTTCTGCACTGAACCTAGATCCCCAGATAGGTGAAGGAACTTTGTCCACTTTTGAGGACTATTTAATTTGTGTGTTAAGTGTGCAGGTATGTCTCTGAGTGATGCACCCGTTCTCAAACCAGAGAACTACGAGAAATGGAAAAATAACATGATGCTCCACCTTGAAGCCATAAGTGACGAGATGATCGAAGTAATAAAGAATGGCCCAATAGTCATTCAACAACTTAAGCAAGTCATGGAGGTTTCGAGTGGAAGAGACAGAGATCAAAGCGAAGGATCTTCACAAACAGATGCGTCAACTAGTGGAAGATCTACTGGTCAAGTTATTTACGAACCAAAGCCCAGAGAACTCTGGACATCGGAAGATGCCAAGAGGAATCGTCTGGATGGTCAAGCTCGTAACATCATCATCAGATCGACACCAGAGCACATACAGTGTAACCTGTAGGGTGCTAAAACGGCGAAAGTTGCCTGGCAACTGATTGAAGAAATCTGTGCCGGAACTGAGAAAACCAAGGAAAACAAGTTCGAAGTTCTAAAGTTGAAATTTCAAAATTTCAAACAAGGTCCCACTGAAACTCTAGAAGAACTTGATTTCAGGTTTACCACTCTCATGAGTGATATGGCAGCACTTGGGGAAAGCAATTGATACTCTCAGTCTGAGAAGATTAAGACTATTGTCAGAAGTCTTAACCACAACTGGGAGCATACTAAATTCTTTTATTTTAACCAAGGTATTCCAAATATCACTCCAGTGGAACTATTCTCTCATCTTGCTACTGTTGACTATGAGACAACTCAGAGAGAACAAACAACTGAAAAGTTGCAGAATGTTGCTCTAGTTATTCAAGGAACTTCTGAAAAGAAGAAAAGCAAGGAGGAGACTGAGGATGCTCTTGCTGCAAAGCAAATGAGCAAATTTGTCAGTCGAGAAATTGAGAGAAGAAAAGCGAAGAAGTCGAAAAGCATCTAGGCTCAAACTATCACCAAGACAAAAATATGCAAAGCTCATTGAACAAGCCATTTCGAAAGCATCATGTCTTGAGGAAGCGAAATTGAAAGCGATATCTGTTTCTATTGTCGAAAACTGGCCACTTCAAGAAGGATTGTCACGCCTCAACAAACTAAGAACAGTGACAAGAAAGATAGAAGAATCTTCGAAGAAGCGAAGCTTTGTTAATCAAGAAAGAAAGAAAATCCAAATTCAATGGATGCTCTAGACGTTGAAACAAATTACGAAGATGACAATTCAGATGACTCAACCTTACCATCACCGTAATTATGTGGAGTTACTCATGATATAATCGACTTGACCTCAAGAAGAATGAAATGTGTGGGTTCTTTGAAATTGTGGACGGACATCTCAACATAGAAAAGCATCTTATGGTGATGAGGTAACACATACTTCTTGCTACACTTATGAAAGTGATGAAGAGGAAATAAAAATCTAGAAAATCTCGGAAAGAACTTGACATCTATGAAAGAGAATTTCTAATGATCCGAAGCTAAATGAAAACCTTGAAGAAGAAAAGAATTCTCTTGAAAAGGAAAATTCTCAATTAGTTAAAGAATCTGAGAGAAAGGATGCTGAAAATGCATCTCTCAAAACTCAGATATCTGAGACTGAAAAGTCACATGAAGAAGCAACGGCTGAGTTACGAAAGAATTATGAAGATCTTCTTTCTGAAAACAAGGAACTCAAGAAGAAAGAACTATCTTTTCAATCTTATGCCAAAGCTAGTGACACTCTTACTAAAGTACAATCTTACTTAAGAGATCCTTCAGAAAAGAAAGGACTTGGGATGAATACACAGACAGATTGTTCTATCACTCTGAATAAGAGTAAGGAGAAAAGAACATTTGTAAGTACTCAGCAAGACGGTTCCCATGCAATCTATAGTATCGGTGAAAAGACAAAGATTGTTGACAAAGGAAAGGCAGTTGCGACTAAACCTTTGTGGGAAAAACAAGTAAAAAACAAAACTGTTGGGTACGTCTCTGAAAAGAAATTGGATCAACCATGTCACTTTTTCTGGAAAGAAATTGGATCAACCAGAGACTAGCAAAGCTGCTGAGAAAAGATCTCAGATAGCTTCAAGTGCTCGAAACGGTATTGGCTACAAAGGCATCGGAAAACAACTTGCTCATGAGTACAAGGAGCAAGAACGATGGTGAAAGCTAGAATTGCTCAAAGCAATTATCGAAGTGGAAGTTAAATCAAGCCTTGAAAATCAATGCCGAGGCTAGAAGAAATCTGGCAAGGAAGGCTAAGTTTGCTGAAAAGCAAACTCAGAAACCTAACAGGTATCTGAAAGCATCATATGGAGCACCTAGGAACACACCAAGGAAGAAAATAATTCTTACTAATGATAACATTCATTCAAAAAGAATTCCTCCTTACGTTCCTGTCAGACAAAAGCATATTTCAAAGAAATTCATTCAAAATGGATTCCTCTTTGGAAGAACTTTTAATTAAGCGGTTCCATCAAAGATATGAGAACCTAATCTCACATTTCTGTTGTGTGCGAGAATGCCTCTGGACCAAAGTACAATGGCTATTTGATAGTGGATGCGGAAAGCACATGACAGAGACAAAGAAAATCGTTGATTACAAAGCTTGCAACAGGACGGATATCGATTTCTTTGAGGAGAATTAAATCCCTCTCGGGACTTGGCAACGTCAAATTGGGGACTTTAACAATCACCGACGTATTACATGTTAAGGATTTGAAATATAATCTATTTAGCATGAGCAGGTTTGCGACAAGGGTTTTACTATAAAATTCAAAGCTAAATCATCGCAAACTAATTGACAATGAGTCAAAGCGAGGTCTTAGTTGGTCGACGGAAGGTAGTCTTTATGTTGCCGATTGGGCATCCGCCTGTTGAAGAATGTCTCATGCCGAATCAATCTGGTTACCTGAAGAGCCTTTGGTTATGGCACAAAAGAATGAGTCACTTGAACTTCAAAACTCTGAATAGACTTGCCAAGAAAGAGTTAGTGGTTGGCCTTCCGAACATCTTTCGAAAGGATGGTATCATTACGCACATCGGATGGGGAAACAATCTAAAATCTCTTTCAAGTCAAAATCGGACACTCTAGTGTTAGACCACGCAACTTTTACACATGGATCTATTTGAATCATCTGTAACTAGTTATGCGAGGAAAGAAGTATGGTCTAGTTGTTGTAGATGACTTCTCAAGATTCACTTGGGTTGTCTTTCGAAACAAATCGATGCCGTGGTGGAGATACCAAACTTCTTTGAAAAAGCTTGAAGTCATGAAAAATGACACGGTATCTGCAATCGAGCGGACCATGGTACTGAGTTTGTCAACCAGTACATAAAGGAGTTTTGTACCTGCAAAGGTATACAACACCAACTTTCCTCTGTAAGAACACCTCAACAAAATGGTGTTGCAGAAAGGAAAAACAGAACCCTTAAAGAAGCTGCAAGGACAATGCTAGCTGACACTGAAATATGTGAAATTTATTGGGTTGAAGCTGTAAACACAGCTTGCTACACTCAGAACAGATGTTTGATAAACAAACACCATGACAGGACTCCCTATGAAATCTTGGTTGGTAGACCCCCTAATATCAAACATCTGAGAGTATTTGGTTGTAGATGTTTTGTTCTAAACAATGGGAAAGACAATCTGAGAACATTTCAACCAAAGGTAGATGAAGGTGTTTTTCTTGGCTATTCCACAAATAGCAAAGCTTACAGAGTTTACAACAAAAGAACAAAGAAAATTGAAGAATCAGTTCATGTTGTATTCTATGAAGGAAATAAGAAAACACCTCCTATTGATGAACTCTCAGAAAGGTTCAAAGAATTATTACTGAGGGATTCTAAAGAAGAACCCTCAGAAAGGAAAAACATCATTATGGAAAGTGAGGATGACTCTGACGTAGAAAAGCTTGAAAAGCCTAGTAACAACAAGATGACTCACAGACATGATGAGGAATTTCCTATGAGTTTTCCAGAAATGGAACAGGTTACTGAGAACCTTCATCATGAAGAGGTATCTGAAAATAAGAATGCTGAAATGCATGTTTCAGATATCTCTAACACTGAAAAAGTGTCAGATATCAATGACATTTCCCATATGTCAGATATCTCAGATACTGAAAAAGTATCAAATCAAAATCTTAGTGATTCACATTCAGATCACTTGGATATTGATCCTACTAGCACTAAACCTATGATGAGATGGATCAAAGATCATCCTACAAAGGATATAATTGGACCAATTAATCAGGGTGTTAGGACTAGGAGAGCAATAGCTGAAAATGCTAACTCTCTCTTTGGATGTTTCATCTCGAATATTGAACCCAAAAATATAGAAGAAGCATTAGGAGACCAAGACTGGATCTCTGCAATGCAAGAAGAGTTGGATCAATTTGAGAGAAACAAAGTCTGGAAACTAGTTCCATTTATAGAAGGAATATCTGTGATTGGAACTAAATGGGTTTTCAGAAACAAGATGAATGAATCTGGTGAAATAACCAGAAACAAAGCAAGATTGGTTGCCAAGGGATTTACCCAGACTGAAGGCTTAGATTTTGACGAGTCATATGCACCAGTTGCCAGATTGGATGCAATAAGACTCTTTCTAGCCTTTTGACTCATAAAGATTTCAAAGTTTATCAGATGGATGTCAAAAGTGCATTCTTGAACGGTGAACTTGCAGAAGAAGTTTATGTTGAGCAACCACCTGGCTTTGAAGTTTCCTCAGAAAGTAGAATGGTCTATAAACTACAGAAAGCTCTGTATGGACTGAAACAGGCTCCAAGAGCATGGTATGACACTTTGGCCAAGTACCTTCTGGAAAATGATTTCAAGAAAGGTGAAGTTGATAAAACTTTATTTACCTTAAATCATGATGGGAAACTACTCTTAGTTCAAGTATATGTTGATGACATCATATTTGGATCTAAGGACAAGAAACTTTGTAATGACTTTGCAAATCTCATGAAAAGAAAGTTTGAGATGAGCATGATGGGAGAAATGAATTATTTCCTAGGATTGCAAGTCAAGCAACTCAATGATGGAATATTCATTAGTCAAACAAAGTATGCAAAAGATATGCTCACAAAATTCAATCTTAAGCCTTCTGAAAAGAATGCTAAGATACCTATGAGCATTGGAACCAAAATGACCTATACTAAATCAGATAAGAGTGTTGAAGAACATAAGTATAGGAAATTGATAGGTTCACTACTTTACCTCACTGCAAGTAGACCTGATATTCAATATGCCGTTGGAGTATGTGCTAGATTTCAGACAAATCCAATGCAAACACACTACAACATTGCTATGAAAATATTAAGGTATGTAAAAGGTACAGTAGATGTAGGATTGTGGTATCCTAAAGAAAGTGGATTGAGTTTAGCTGGGTACTCAGACGCTGATTATGCTGGATCACTGCTTGAAAAATCCTAAGTATAAGACAGATTAAGATGCGAACAGTGTCCTTGGTCATACAGAATTGTGATTTAGATAGCAAGTCGCCAAAACTCATTAAATGGGCACAATTACACTTGCTGATTGTGATCATTGCTGAAGAAGCAATGGTGACCCTCGATGAAGTTAAGCGATTGATCTGTACGGTGGAAATTAATTCACAGTAAATAGTGGACTGTTGAAATTCAGACATGGCCCACTAAGCATTTAATGCCGAACTAGCTTTTGCTCACGCCTGTTTGCAAATTACAGATACGTACACACAAAATCAATTTGTATGTATTTGTCTGTTGGGATTCATCTACATATATATAGGATTTTGGCAAATGAAATCACTTTTGCCTAATCCGAAATTTTCATCTTGCACAAGAATAGCAAATCCTTCTCTTGATTCTCTGCAAACCCTCTACAATCTCTGCAAATCAAGATTAAGTTTTTCTGCAAAGAATTACTGAATCAAATCTCTTTCAAACACCAATTTCAAATCCCTACACTATATAAAGAGATGGCCTCCAAGAACACTTCAACACAGAAATCCCAATCCTCCACTGGTACTGCTGAAAAGCAAGCACCAGAGTTGATTATTGTGAACAATCGACTGGTAGGAGTTTTTAATCCTGACCATTGGACTTCAAGTCACAGAATGATTTGGGGTGGTGCCATGGTTGAGGAATACCTCTCTACTGCAATAGAAAACCAAACTGACAGAAAATTGATTCTTGACATGCTTGAAAAGGCACAAATTAAGGGTTTTCTATCTGCTCGCCCAAGTGTAATTTCATCACTCGATGTGTTGGAATTTTACAACAACTCCAGGATTATTTCCTGTGTATCTGAAGGCACTGAAATAGTGTCTATCAAAACCTTAGTCCAAAGAAAGGAAATCCTTCTGAACTTAACAACCTTCTGTAAGTTGTTTGAGGTTCAAATCTTGGAAAGGATTTTGAAATAAACACCAAGGATGATGAACTCCTTGAAGGTGTTAAAGAACTTTACAGTGACGTGTGTGATCTTGAAAAATCAGATACACCCACTGAGTTCAAGCTTGCTGACATCCGAACCAGACATCTGTTGGTTCACTGGGATGTACTGGCTTGCATTCTTCACAGATGCTTTGATGGTCTACAAGGAGGTCTTGACGGATAAGCCAAGAACGATGGATCATGATGTTCTTGCTGAATCAACAAGACAAAAGGCTGGAAAACCCTTTTAACTGGGGAAAGTACGCCTTCATGAAATTCGTGAAGAAGATTCAAGGCTTCGAGCCTAAGATTGTCAAAGGACTAGCTGAGCCAAAGGCCACAGTAGGTTATGGTCTAAAGGTATGCTACTTGCTGGAAAAGCTTGGCATTGAGCTCAGAGAGACGGCTGAAATAGCCAACAGTAACCTACTCTACAAATATGAGTATACAAATCTGATGAAAAAGATTACTGGGTCTCAGAAAGGTCCTAAGAAGCAAAAATCTGAAAAGATATCTGAAGAAAAGGTTGCGACCAAGAAGCCCAGAACTTCAAGAAAGAAGTCTGCTGGCAAATCAGAAGACACACCCAAAGAGGTTGTCAATTCTCAGATATCTGCAGGCATTGCCGATGAACTGATAATGGCAGATGAACTCATCAATGCTGCAAAAGAGTTATCAACTACTGAACAAGTAGACTCAGCAAGAGAAAGTGCTTTCAGAAATGTTGCGACTAATGCAGAAAGCCTTGCTGATGAACTCATAAATGCTGCCAAGAGTGGTGAAAAGCACCAAGCCCCATCTGCAGAAACCGCAGGAGTAATGGATCAATCAGTTCCCAATGCTGATGAGAGCTCTGACGATGAAGATGATGAACTAGTCATCTCTCAAGTCCTAGAAAGAACAAAGAGGGCTAAGGTTACTGAAAAAGTAACTGGTGATAAGGTATCTGAAGAAGAACCTACACCACAGGTTGCTGAACCTATAGCAAAGGTTGTTGGTGCAAACACATCATCAGGGAATGTCTCTCTTGCACAACTTCACAAAGCCCTGATGAGTGGTATTTTAGTGCTGGCAGATGCTGATGGAAATGCCACATCTAAAAATCTGGAAGAACATTCTACTGATCAATCTTCTGCTTCCAGACAACCACAACAACCACAAACACAACAACCACAACAGCCAAAAGTGGTTGATGAAATGGTAAATGAACTCCATTTCGAATTACCAGCAATACAGTATGCTGAAGAAAATCCTGTAATTGAGCAGGTTCCCCAACTCAATGAGAGGGATCAAACTGAGACATCTACTCAGAATGATCAACCAGGGGAGGCAACTGAGTTGCACACTCAGGAAAGGTGTGAAGTACCAGAAACTTCAAACAAAGAAACTGCACTGGGACAAGACGACCAATGTATAGAAAGGTCACAAGTTCCAGAGACCAATCAGCCTGAAATTGCTCAGGTAAATGACTGGTTTAACTCTTACCTTGTGAAAAATTTTATACTTATAAATCTTGTTACCTCATAAGAATTTCTTTGTTACAGGCTGAGTTAGAAATGCAGAAACAAGAGGAAGCTGAGAAGCTTGCCTCAGACACTGAAAAAGAGGTCCCTTCTACCTCAACTCTTGAGAAATCTGAGCCTGTGCCACAGGTAAATGATTCTTAAAGAGAACTAATTTTTTAGTAAAAATATTTATGTGCCTATTCATGATTAAATGTTTCTAACAGGCTCCAACTGAGATGGAAGAAAATAAGGCAGAAATGCCAGAGACAAACCCAGAAACCAACAAGGTTTCTGAAGAACACATCACTGAGCCTTCAAACTTGAAGGTATATGACAATCAAGTGACAAGTATTCTTCATCTTGGGTTATCCTTTATCTCTTCTAATATTCAATACTTTCTACTTACAGGCTATTTCAGAAGTAGAAATGCAAGGGGATAAAGTTGCGACTTCCCCTGCATCAATGGAAATTGATGAAGCCCCCAAGGCAGCATCACTCGAAAGAACACCGAAACGCACAAGTTTTTACGAGAAAAATGAATCTGAGCTTCCTTTTGAGGAAGTAAGTAGCACAAATCAGAATTCATTAAAAGCATATTTATGCATAGATTCTTTCAAACTATTTCCTAAGTATTGTATTTCTCTCAGGATCAAGAAAGAAAGGTTGATGAGGACCAGACTTCCAAGTCTCAACCTCACAACAAGATATCTGAGACACCAATTGTCTCAGTAGAACAAGTCTCTGAGCCTGAAGTACTTACTCAGGTAACTCAGAAACTAAACTACACTTCTACTCAGATATCTACAAAAGTTTTGAAACTCACTCAAAACTCTCCCTTTCAGGTTCAAACAGATGCAAAGCAGGTTCCCATTAAAGAAACAAGGGACCTACTTCACTTCTTCAAAGCTCACACCCTGCCAAAGCATATTCAATGCTTCAAGAAATGGCAGAAGTTAAGGTGCTCTGATCTCTCTGAAATATTGAGAATCACTGATCAACCAACCAGACGAGCACGAGCTCTTGACCTGGAAACATATGTCCAAGCAATGTTCCCTACAGAACAATACACAGTTGCGACTCTACTACATAAGGACTTTTCCAGAGAAGTGGCGCATAGTTTGATACATGCCTTTGAACAGCGGATGGTCGACAAGATTACGAGATGGCATTCAAGCCACCCCGCCTGCACTGCAGTTTATACCTTCTGAATAAGAAGAAGTTAATGGGCAGAAGATCACTATCCCGGAAGTGATCAATCTTGTATCTGAAGATGATGAGGAGGAAGAAATGAATGAAAATTACTTTGATGAACCTCCCACTGACCATCACCAAAAGGATGATAATGATAAAAAGGATGATGATGATGCCCCTGCACCACGGACCGGAGGAATTTCACAGAGAAACAATGCCTCAGCTGCTGAAAAGCAAACTGAGAAGACTTCACAAAAATCTCCATCTTCATCACCTCAGAAATCTACTCATCCATCTTCTAACCAACACGCAGTTACTACTGAACAAGTAGTTGAGCTTTCTGAAGAAACTAATCAGAAAATCTTAAACACTCAAACCAGAAGTGCTCAACTCAGACAACTGTTGGAAGAAGAACAACAGCTCCATCTTCAACTGGAAGATCAAATAGCTAAATCCAGAGATAAGATTGATCAACTACAAGATCTATACTTAGAAGAAATGATTGCTTACTCTGAGGTTAAAGAGCTACGGGATGCTGTGCAAGAGATCACCAAAGAACTCGATACTGAAGAAGTATCTGAGGTCAAGCATGATGCTAAGGCTGCATCATCTTCGAAAGAAGTACCATCCTCCTCCCAGAAAGGAAAGAAACCAATCTCTGAGATGGTTGCTGGACTCGATACAATCGATGAAAATGTCCAAGAGGATGAAGATCACTGGGCTGATTACTCAGATGATGAAGAAGACAAGACTTTGACAGAGCACCGCAATGAACATCTAGCGGTTTCTCACTTAAAAAGGAAGCTGATTGCTCCTACAATTTTCAGCAAACTGCCAAATGTCCACTCCAATGAATACATGAACATGTACCAAGTACTGGCTCATCTGAAAAAGGAGATGTCTTCACAGGACAAGGAAGTAATTGCCTCAGTCCCCTCTGAAATGAGAAAGTTCACTGAGCCCATCACTCAGAGAACAACTAGCATAGTCATTGCTCAGAAAGATCTGGGAATGATAAGGGACGACGATGCGTCTTTAGCTGAAAAAGCTTTTCAAGAGGCAAGTTACACTGCTGGAAAAACAGATGCCATCCTAGGCCCATTGGCAGAGCTCACTGATAAGGACAATGGACTTATCAAGCAAAATCAGGAGCTCAAAGCCGAACTTCAGAAGTTGGTCACTGCCTATAATTATCTACAAGGGCATTTTGACTCTCTCTCAGATTCCTTTATGAGACTGAGTCAGCCAACAATGACTAAGGGGGAAAGAAAGTACAAATCTGGACCTCAAAGTCAGGGGGAATGGGAAGAAGGAGAAGAAAACACGAAGAAATCTGGAGCTGGTGCGGCTCAGAAAGGAAGAAGAAAAACTTCCCAGCCACCACTCAGAATCAATGAACCCTCCTCTAGCCTAGCTGCTTCCCAGAAACCTACTGAAGGAACCAAAATGGTAACAAGGGCCATGGCACAGAAACCTCCAAGGAGTACCAAGGCTCCAAGGAGAAGACAAGTTAGAGGGATTGATGAATCTTCTGAAGAAGAAGAAGAAGGTCAAATCAAGTCCCTGGGCAATGAAGAAGGCTGTGAAACTCTCACAAGATCTAATCTTGATGATGATGAGGAAACTGATGAAGATGAAGCTCCTCTTCACGTAAAAGGAAAATTGAAAGCCTAATCGAGCCCATAGTCAAAGCCACTAGCAGCTAAAACACCCTCTGGAAATACCAAGTCTATCCAGGGTGGTGGTTCTTCAAGCAACAACCCCAAAGAGAATTCAAGACAGAGAAGGAACAGACTGAGAGCTGAGCAAAGACAAAGTCAACTTCCACTCAGGCCAGAAGAAGCCAAAATTGAGTATGTGAAGTATGACAATGATTCCTCTGTCTACAGGTGCATCAATCAAAAGAATGGCTATTGGATTCTGGAACTTAAGCATCTACTGGTAAATTCAAGATTTCCAGAACCAATCCATAAACAACTCATGGCATGGAGAAAGGATAAACCTACCTTGATCAACACCAATCACATCAAAGCATGGTTGGATTTTGAAGTTGTCAAGAGAACTGAAGCCATGAAAAAGGACCTCTCTGATGATTGTCCATATGGAAAGCCAGATGATGTGCACAAAATTCTGAATATCACAGGAACAGGCACAAGACCAAGACTTGGTGTGGAACCCTATGAGTCGTTCTATCTGACAGAAGATCAATACAAGGGTGACATCAGATATCTGAAGATTATCTACGAATACTTCAAGCTTTCAGATATCAGAATAGAGCATGCCTGGAAGTGGGGAAAGTACCTATGGGTCAAGCATTTTGTCAAGAAAAATCCTACCAAAACCTACAAAGAGGTCTGTGGATTTGCCAGAGACACAGAGATGCTCGTCAGAACTATTCTCTATGATTATTCTGATGACATCAAAAGGTTTGGAGATAGAAAATTTGCAGACTGATCCATAGAAATACTGTTGAAGACTTGAAGATTGAAGACTAGTCTATTAGGATGTTTACTTGGAGCTTGGTTACTCCTGTTGTCCTAATTTACTATGTAGCTTTTGTATTTTTGCTAACTGAGCTTAACTGTATCATGTATTGAAGTTATCTGTAATCTTTATTTGTAACTTATCTGAAGAACTTACTCTCAGATAGTATTCTATAAAAGATAACTTGTCAGCAAAGATCACACCTTGTGATTTGGTTGATGTCTACTTTCTGCACTTAATTAAATGAATTTGAAGATCTTAAGAAAAGATTAAGTGGTGGATTGTTTCCTCATCCAGATTTGTAATAGGGAAGATAGTCATCGTTGACTGATCAAAATGGGGGAAATTTGTTAGATATTTTGTTAGAAATATCTGTTTAGATTTTGATCAGCAACATGATGACTTATCTTAGTCTCAGAAAGGTGATTAGTACTCTTGGTTCACTTGAACATTGTAAAAGAGGAAACCCACTAAGTATGATAGTCTAGCTAATCTTGTATAGGATGTTAGGTCTCAAAATGTAATTTTTAATTTTATGAAGAGAAGACCAAGAAAAGACATCCAAGCAGAAAGCTCAACGACATTGAAGACTTGAAGAAAACTGCACAAGATTACTGAATCTGTTGTTCAGATATCTTAGCCAGATATCTTAAAGACACGAATAGTTTCAAACAAACTGTGTCACAAGAGATATTTGAGAAATAAGAGACATATCTGAAAACAAGGAAAGTGTCCACAAGATATCTATTCTCAGATACCTTGAGCATTAACCACGTTTCTGAAAAAGAAACATATATGTTGCAAACAAAGTTGTTTCAATAAATACAAGTGGTATCTGAAGAATGAAGATAAGGACGTGCAAAGAATCAGATAACACTAGTCTCTGATACAAAGCATAGTTCCGTTGACACTACATGACAAAAAGTATAGTACAATGCATTTAATGCACGGACAGAGATGTCTGAATAAAAGCAACGGCAACTTCTGAGAAGAAGACAAAACCTGCTACAGTACTATACACAGATATCGATAGTTTGAATTTGAGCCTAACGGATACTATTCAAACGGCACTCAAATTCATCTATAAATATCAACACTTAGACAGCTTGAGAGAACACACTGAACACCTTGAACTACAAACGCTGATCTTCTTACTCTCTCTCAAAGCATCTTACTTATTCTCAAAGCTTTCTGTTGCGACCAAAGCTTTTGATCTTGAGTAAACACTGAAGTTCTAAGTGTCCTGATCCTAAACAAGCAAAGCTATCTGTGAAGGAGTTGAATCAAAAGATCAACTATCTGAGATTCATTCTCTTGAACAGATATCATAAGACTTGGGTCAAGAAATCGAACAAGATACCATACCGTAAAGTGTATTAAGTAACTTGATTCACGAGCTATCGATTAATAAAAGTTATTAAGAAGCTCATCGACAACTCAAACCAAAACCAACACCATAATCAAGCGTGGATGTGAAGTACTTAGTTTGAAAAATCGGGAATAACTCCAAGGTTACCGAGTATAGGAAGTACTTGATTTGGGAAACTAAGGAATAACTCCAAGGTTATTGAGTATAGGAAGTACTTAGCTTGGGAAGCTAGGGAATAACTCAAAGGTTTCTGAGTATAGGAAGTACTTGGCTGTGAAAGCCGGGGAACAACTCAGGGGGAACATTTGGTTGGGAACCAATTGTTAAGAATCTTAGAATAGGATTATTGTAAGGAGAACTCAATTATCTGTTCTAGTGAATTCTAGGTCTCTGATAGACCGAAGTGGATTAGTTGGAGAATTACGCCACCTCCGGATACCACTATACTTGCTGTGTTATTTACCTTCAGATTTACATTTCAAAGAACACACACACACATATTAACTATTTCTGCACTTATCTTTATTAAGTCTTCCGCACTCTGATTCTAAGTATCAGATATCCATTCAGATATCTGAGAAATAGTTGTTATCGACAAAAGTTTTAAAAGACTATTCACCCCCCCCCCCTAGTCTTTTACTTTGCCGTTATCTGGACCAACAGGATGTTTCATCTCAAACATTGAACCTAAAACTATACAAGAAGCATTAAGAGACCAAGACTGGATCTCTGCAATGCAAGAAGAGTTGGATCAGTTTGAGAGAAACAAAGTCTGGAAACTAGTTCCATTTGTAGAAGGAATATCTGTGATTGGAACTAAGTGGGTTTTCAGAAACAAGATGAATGAATCTGGTGAAATAACCAGAAACAAAGCAAGGTTGGTTGCCAAGGGATTCACCTAGACTGAAGGTTTAGATTTTGATGAGTCATATGCACCAGTTGCCAGATTGGATGCAATAAGACTCTTTCTGGCCTTTGCAGCTCATAAAGACTTTAAAGTTTATCAGATGGATGTCAAGAGTGAATTCTTGAATGGTGAACTTGCTGAGGAAGTCTATGTTGAACAACCACCTGGCTTTGAAGTTTCCTCAGGAAGTAGAATGGTCTATAAGCTACAGAAAGCTCTATATGGACTGAAAAAGGCTCCAAGAGCATAGTATGACACTTTGGCCAAATACCTTCTGGAAAGTGGTTTCATGAAAGGTGAAGTTGATAAAACTTTATTTACTTTAAATCATGACGGGAAACTACTCTTAGTTCAAGTATATGTTGATGACATTATATTTGGATCTAAGGACAAGCAACTTTGTGATGACTTTGCAAATCTCATGAAAAGTAAGTTTGAGATGAGCATGATGGGAGAATTGAACTATTTCCTAGGATTGCAAGTCAAGCAACTCAATGATGGAATATTAATTAGTCAGACAAAGTATGCAAAAGACATGCTCACAAAGTTCAATCTTAAGCCTTCTGAAAAGAATGCTAAGATACCTATGAGCATAGGAACCAAGATGACCTATACTGAATCAGATGAGAGTGTTGATGAACACAAGTATAGGAAATTGATAGGTTCACTACTTTACCTTACTGCAAGCAGACCTGATATTCAATATGCAGTTGGTGTGTGTGCTAGATTTCAAACAAATCCAATGCAATCACACTACAACATTGCTATGAAAATATTAAGGTATGTGAAAGGTACAGTAGATGTAGGTTTGTGGTATCCTAAAAAAAGTGGATTGAGTTTGGTTGGTTACTCAGATGCTGATTATGCTGGATCAATGCTTGATAGGAAAAGCACCTCAGGAACTTGTCAGTTTCTGGGAACTAGACTTATCTCATGGTTTAGCAAAAAGCAAAACTCAATTGCAACTTCTACCACAGAGGCTGAATATATTGCTGCTGGTTGTTGTGCAACACAAATTCTGTGGATTCAACAACAACTCAGAGACTATGGACTCAATGAAGAGAAAACTCCCATTTTCTGTGATAACACAAGTGCTATTGCAATCACACAGAACCCCAGGTTCCATGCCAGAACAAAGAACATTGATGTTAGACACCACTTCATCAGAGACCATGTTGAGAAAGGCAATATAGAGATACTCAAGATTGACACAGAAGACCAACTTGCAGATATCTTCACCAAGCCCCTACAAGAAAGCCGGTTCTTGACCTTAAGACATAATCTTGGATTAATGGAGATGCCTAAGGACTGAAAAATGTCCTGAATCTCTAAAGTCTGAGTAAGTGAGGTAGAAAAGAAGTAGGCCTCTGAGAACATGTTCTCAGAAAGCCAAGTTGATAAGAAGTGATGCAAAGGTTTCTGAGTAGCAACACTCAGAAAGGCAAAACATTTCTGGAACGGGTATCCAGAAAGGCAAAGGTTGGTACACACTCAATAAGTAAATAAGACTAGAACTTACTTACTGAGAGTGGGTCAATTACATTCAAACAACTGAAGCTTCTGACACTTGAATTCAGAAAGCTATTTAGTCATAAAGAGAAAAGGCACACAAAGCTCGAAAAAGTATAAGTTCTGAAAGTCAAACATGTCCAATGTCTCGTATTTTTGCCATTTTTATGATAAACAATATAAAGATAAGGACTTGACACTCAGAATGATAAGTTCAAACGATTGAGTGTTCTTACTCTTTACTAAGTGACATAATGGATGTAACTTGTTAAAAATCCATCAAGTCGGCACAATACCATTTGTTGATTGATATCATTACAAGATATTCAATATAAGCCCTTGATGAATAAATGTTTGATCTCAACGGTTGAGATTAAAACAAAGCAAGTAATGTCTGTTGAGAAATGCAGACATGGCCCACTACGCATTTAATGAAGTACAAAGGTCGTACCACGCCTATGCAGATGCAAAGACACACATTCATATCCAGTTGTATGTATGTTGTATCTATGTACATTTTGTCTGCTATATATATAGGATTTGGGCAAAAGACAAACACTTTTACCAATTCCGAAATTTCAAACAGATCAAAACAAAGAAAATCTCTCAAGATTTCTGCAAAACCCCCTCTGCAAACTCAACTTCTTGTGCTTAGTCTTCTGAAAAGATAGACTAATCTCGATTAATTGTGCAAAATTCATCTGAAAAACACTCACTCAAAACTCTATATAATAGATGGCACCCAAGAAGATGACCACCAAGAACCCTAAGGCCACATCATCTACTCCTGCTGAAAAGCAAGGAGGAAAGGAACTTAAGGTGTTGAATAAACGCCTTCTGAGAAAGTTCACCCCATTTGACTGGAACCCTAACTACAAAATGAATTGGGAAGCTTTTCTGGTGAAGAGGCATGTACCAGCAGTTATACCTTCAAGACCAGAAAGGAAACTGATATTGGGGATGCTGAATAATTCCCATATCTACAAGCTTCTATCTGCTGCACCCAGTGGACTATCCACACTGGATGTACTGGAGTTCTATAACAACTCCAAAATCTTCACAAAGATTGTGAATGATGAAGAAGACAAATACATGCAGACTGAAGTCCAAGGACAAGAAATTGTTCTAGACTACAAGACTTTCTGCAAGATATTCCGATTGAAAAATCGAGGAACAATTGAAGACATCAACATCAAGGACGCTTCCATGATTCAAGGCGTCAAAGAGCTATTTGAAGCAATCCAGTTAGAAAATGCAAAGGGTTGTCCAGGAGACTTTGCTCTGAAAGCCATCAGAAATAGTCATCTCCAGAAACACTGGAGTACTTTAGCTCTTATTCTGGTCCGTTGCTTTGATGGCAACAAAGGTGGAGTAGACCAGATAAGCATGGAGAGATGGATGATAATGCATCTTCTGAACAAGAAGCATGAAGGGCAGGAAACCCACTTCAATTGGGGGAAGTACGCCTTCAACAAATTCCTTGGACATATTGAGGAATTTGAGCCCAAAATCATCAATGGCCTTGCTGAGCCAAAGGCCAATATGCACTTTGGTCTCACAATCTGTCACATTCTGGAAACAATGGGAATCACTCTCAGAGAGAAACAAGAAATCCTAGTCACCAACTCCCTTTTCAAACACGCCTTTGAAGAAAAGGAGAAACTTGCTGCTGAGAACGCACTCCAAAAGGCAGAAGAAGAAGAAACTGCACAGCAAGGTGAGGAGGTCTCTGAGCAAGCTCAAGCTAAACCTCCAGTTGCCAAGAGAAAGAGGATTCAAAGCAAAAGAGCCTCCAAGTCCCTAAGCATACAAGAGGCACAACCTTCTGGAGACAAGGTCTCAGAAGATGTTGGACGCCCAGAAAGGCAACTCCAGAATGCCCTAAGAATCCCGAACCAGACTGCTCCAGAACTCTCCAGAGATGATAGAAATATCATAGATGGGTCTGCACCAACACAGAATAGTGATTCTGAGGATGATGAAGTACTTGCAAAAGTACTCAAAAGATTCAAGTATGAGACCCATGGAGGAGCATCAAGCTCAGCTCTTCAGAGAGACAAGAGCCCCTCTGCCCAGCAGGAAGAAGAAGGCCTAGGTGAGGAAGATGAAATGCTGGAAGATCCTGACATTGCTTCCACATTCACTATGCCAGCACAAAATACTGCAGAAGAAAATCCTGTTTTAACATAGGTTCCTCAACCTCTGAGAAAGCTCAACTCTCAGAAAGGGATCAAACTGAGATGGAAACTTAGAATGATACTGCAGAGGAGACCAAAAATGAGCACAGAGAGACTGTGGAATCACCACAAGTCTAAGAGACCAATGATCAGCCTGACTCTATTCAGGTAGCAAAAGTAGTTTGTATCCAACTTGTCAACATTAAAATGTTAACTTGTTACTCATAAGCTTCATTTGTTACAGGCCAACATGGAGACACAATTTCAGGGGGAAGTTAATTTGTCCACCCCTCTGAATGAAGAAGAGGTTCCTTCAACCTCAGAACAACAAGAAGAGCCTGTCCTACAAGTAGTTAAGTTATCTCTGAATAAGAAATAACTTGCTTGAAACATTCATATCTTGTGTTGTAACTTCTTTTTGTCTCTTATTAGGCTCCAACTGAGGAAGTAGTGGTGGAACCAACACCCCCAACACCAAGAGATTCCAGAGACTGAAAAGCTCTCTGAGGAAACATTTACTGAGCCTTCTGTTGAGAAGGTAAGTATCAGTAAATTTTCTTTTAAGAATACTTTGGTAAAAATCGCTACTTAATCAATATGTTTGTTCTATCTTACAGGCTCGGTCAGAAGAACACTTGGAAGGAAAGACTGTGGTCTTATCTCCTCCAAAAGAAACTGGCAATGTCAAGAAGAGTCAAGAAAGGTTCCAGAAACCCCCAAGGTTTCTGAGAAAGATGCCACTGAGCTTCCTCACTTGGAAGTAAGTGAAGTCTCAGAAAGCATTTTTCCACTTATCTTTTCTGTTAACAGTTTCTAAACATATTTGATTTTAATTCTCAGGTTCAAGCAGAAAGAAAGGTTGATGAGGATAAGACTTCTCCTCACAACAAGGTATCTGTGGTCTCTGAGACCAAGCAAGTGAAGTATAGGATAATGAGCCTAGTGTTTCTACACAGGTATGCTCAGAAAGCTTACTTTTGCACACAGATACTAACTCAAGTGGTTTGAACAAAACTAACTTTATCCCTTTCTTTCAGGCTCAAAGTCTAGTGCCAGTTGATTTACTCAAGGCTTTCCAGAAGCACACTTTAAAGAAACATCTCAAGTGCTTCAGACAATGACAGAAACTCAGAAAGGCTGACCTTTCTGAATTAACCAGAGTAATCGACGTCCCAGAAAAGAGAGCAATTGCCTTCAATCTGGAAGATTATATCCATGGATTGTTCCCAACAGAGTCCTACTCATTTGCCACTCTGATGCATGAGGACTTCATTCATGAAGTAGCACAAAGACTTATAGCACATTTCAAGTCTGCGGATGCTCAAACCCAAGAGCAGATGGTTACCCATCCTGCCTTTCCCAGCAAGCTCACTACTTATCCTGCTGAACAAGAAGAAGTTAATGGGAGGATGATTACATTCCCAAATGTGATCAACCTGGTTTCAGAAGATGACGAGGAGATGGACGAAAATGATTATCAAGAACCTCCCTCTGAGCATCAAAACCAAGAAGCAAAGAACAAGAGTGATGATGATGATGATAATCAGAATGATGATCCCCAACCTAGACAAGGCGGGATTCAGAAAGCTAGCAAAGGAAGTGGAGAAAAGGCTACTCCTTCAAATGCTCAGAGAGCCCCATCATCATCACCTCCCAAGTCTCATCAAGATATCCAACAGGCTGAGCACAATGATGCCATAGAAGAAATTTCAGCCGCTGAGTTTAGGATTGAACAACTCAGAAAGGTGTTGGAAGAAGAAAAGAGAATCAACATTGAGTGTCAAGCTCTTGTTGATGAAAAGGAGGCCAAACTCAAAAAGCTCAAAGAAGCTAATGCCAAGGAATTGGCACTCCTAGATGAGCAAAGAAATCTGAAGAATGCCATTGTTGTCACAGCTGCTGAGATAGATGCCATGTATGACAATGATGATGAAGAGCATGATGCTGAGACTGCATCAGAAAGACCTTCTACATCCTCTCAGAAGGCCAACATACTCCAAGGCAAAAAAAAGATGTTAGCCAGCTTGCAAACAATCCCAGAGAAGGATTATGAGAGTGATGCTGAAGAAGACCGCAACTTGATTACTGCAGAAGAAGATGAGAGACTTATCACTCAGCAAAAGAGAGCCCTACTTGCTCCTCATATCTTCTCTCTCGCACTGTAGTTCAAGAAGTGAAGAGCACCGTGCAAGGAACAGTGTCTTTTTGGAACTCAGAGAGACACTAGTTGCCCAAGACACAGAAGTGCTAAAATCCGTCCCAGAAGAGATGAAGCCATTGGATGTGCTTTACTCAACAGAGCAACCAGCATAGCTCTATCTCAGAAAGACCTAGGGTTGGTCAGGGATGAGGATTGTAACAATGCTAATGCAACATTGAATGAAGCCAGCCATGCTGTCCTGCAAGCCAACGCCATCCTAAGGCCGCTTGAAGAGCTCAATGAAAGGAGCAGAACGGTTAGGCGTAACAAAGAGCTCAAGAAGGAACTTCAAGAATTAGTCAGGTGCACAAAAATCTCCAAAAGAACTTTGAGTCTCTCCAAGCTTATGCTATCATGAGTCATCATTCATGACTAAGGGGAAGAGATGCCTCGAAAGGCAAGAGGAAGAAAAGAAAACAATCAAATCCTCCTCCTCAAGTCAACTTGTCATTAAGGACACCACCGGAGACACCTCATCAAGAAGTTGTTCCAGATCAACCAGCTAGAAGGCTGAGAAGTATGATAACTAGGGGAGCCAAGTCCCTTAGAATCTCAGAAGAGAAGAAGACTTCTGAAGAAGAAGAAAAGGAAGAAGGAGAAGTAAGAGGCCAAGAAAGCTGCAAGTCTCCAATTTTGGACTTCAATGATGATGAGGATGAATCTGATACAGATGAACATCCACTTCACAAGAAAAGGAGACAAGCAACTACTTCACAACCTCCTCTCGGCAAAAGGCCTTTGCGGCCGTAACTCCTTCGAAAATAGCAAGTCAATACAAGGAACATCCACCAAAGACAAATTCAAGGCAGAAGAAAGGGTTAGAGGATCTCCGACGTAAGGCCACCTAATGAAAGGCAAGAAGGGATTCCCAGTTTGGCAGAGTAAACAGAGAAACTCATCAAGAAAGGCCAACTGATGCCCACATTGAGTATGTGAAGACTAGTAATGAAGAGTCTTCATATAGGTGCATTCTGAATAAGAGAGGGTATTGGATACTGGAACTACAACATCTACTTGTCAATGATAAATTTCCAACTCCCATCCTCAACCAGATCCTGAAATGGAGAGAAGGCAAGCCAGAATAGCTAAAACCTGAGCACCTTCATGCCTGGCTAAACTTTGAAGTAGAAAAGAGGAATGAAGCCAGAAAGATGGATCTTTCTTTCACCGCCCTTACCCAAAGCCTGATGATGTACACAAGGTAAGAAAACTGGATGGTAGCTACAGCAGGAAGAACAAACTAGATGTTTCAACCTATGAGTCATTCTATATGACATTGGATGAATACCTAGATGATATACACTATCTGGAAGAAATATACAAGTATTTCAACCTATCTTAGCTGCAAGTAGACCATGCCTGGGTCTGGGGAAAGTACTTCTGGGTCAAACACTTTCTGCGGAAGAATCACAAGCTTGGCAAGAGTTACCATGAAATATGTGACTTATCTAGAAAGACAGAGCTCTCTGTCAGAAGGATTCTTTATGACTATGTCCAAGAATGCGGAAAAGTGGATGATCATGTCAACTGATCTAGAAAGGATGCTGAAGAACTTGAGGTATCTGAACCCAAGTTGCATTTCTGAAGACTTGAAGACTAGTAACATTAGAATACTCTCTTGGAGCTTGAATTCTCCTTTGTTCTAATTTACTTAGTATGCTTTGTTACTTTTTGTAATCTTGCTGATTGTTTCTAAATTTCTCTATCTGTAAAAGTTGCATCTTATTCTGTAAACTGTACCTATCTGAAGATCATACTCTCAGATACATTCTAATAGATGACAACTTATCAGCAAAGATCACTTCTTGTGATTTGGTTGATGTTTACTTTCTGCACTTAATTCAACTAAAATTGAATATCATTTGAAATAATTAAGTGGTGGATTGTTTTCTCTTCCAGGGTTACAAATTTGTAATAGGACTTAAAAGATAGTCATGGATGACTGATCAAAAAGGGGGAAATTTGTTAGGAATATCTGTTAATATTTTGATTACTCATCACATGTTCTTATCTTAGCCAGAAAGGTGATTAAGTACTTTTGGTTCACTTGAACATTGTAAAAGAGGAAATCACTGAGTATGATTAGTCTAGTAAATCTTGTATTAGGATTATAGGTCTATGAGTGTAATTTTTATTTCCAGAAGACCATGAAGATCAATCCTAGCAATGGAGCTTTTCTGAAGATTAGAAGACTGAAGATTGCACAAGGTTTATGAAGACACAAAGGTTTAGTCTAACTCAGAAAGACTATGTCCTTAATCCTTTCTTAAGTGTATTAACTTAATTTCGAAATATGATTCTGGACACATGACATCATGAGTATGGAGCATGCAAGCCATCAGAAAGGCTCATGTATCTGTTGAGACTAAAGGACAATGAACAGTACTATGCATTAAATGCATCGGCAGAAATGCTGCAAAAATCAGTCCTCTTTGAAAAATGAGATAGTGACTTCTGAGTACATAGTTCAAGATATAAACGGATATAATTTGATGGAGAGCACAACGGATATAATTCAAACACCTCTCAAATTTATCTATATATATCACGCACTTAGATGCTGAGAAATACACACCTTAGAACGCTCTATCTTGCAAACTTACCATCAAGCAAAGTATTCTCTCAAGCACTCTACTACACTTTCTGAAAGCTTTCTGTTGCTCGAAGAATCACTAGTAGTTCTAAGTTGTCCTGAACCTTAACAAGAGATTGTTGTTCGTAAAAGAGTTGAACTATCAGATACCCTTTCTGAAGCCCATTCTCCAGAACGGACATCAATTACTTGGTTCAGTAAAGAGCAGACTGCTATCCACTAAACAAGTGTATTAAGTAGTCTTGTTCTATTAGGCTCTCTGAAAACATAACTGAAAAGTTATACGAGAAGCCTCTCTGACAAACCTTATAACCAACACCATCAAGGCGTGGAGTAGAGGAAGTACTTGATTTGGGAAATCAGGGAATAACTCCAAGGTTATCTGAGTAGAGAAGTACTTAGCTCTAGGAGTTGGGGAATAACTCAGGGGGAACATTTGGTTGGGAACCATTTGTTTAAGAATCTTAGAATAGGATTATTGTAAGGTGAACTCAATTATCTGTTCTAGTGAATTCTAGGTCTCAGAAAGACCGAAGTGGATTAGTTGGAGGATTACGCCACCTCCAGATACCACTATATTTCTTTGTGTCATTTACCTTCAGATTTACATTTCAAAGCAGCACACACATACTTATTGTTTCGCACTTACCTATCTTAAAGTCTTTCATCTCGATTTAAGTATCGAAACCCCTGTTTCGAGAAGTCGTGTTTATCGACAAAAGTTTTAAACGACTATTCACCCCCCCCCCCCCCCAGTATTTTACTTTGCCGTTATCTGTACCAAAAATTGGGTTTGCTCGCAACCCCATCACCGACTTGTAGTATCCACTCGGTAAAATCCTTAGTTTCACTAATCTCAGCAGCTGATGATCCGGACTGAATAGAAAAAAAAGGTTTTAATTAAAAAGAACAACATAACAGAACAATTCATATGTTCGGGGAATTGTACAGTTTACCTGCAATCGCATGTTTTTTGTGAGCTTAAGAACCTCACATGAATCCCATAGTCTCGAAGAGCATAGAGAGGCATTTACAATATCATATTTGCTACCACCATAAATAACTCGCAAAATTGCCTGAAATCTCCATCAAATACAACTACTAAGCCACCATAAAAGGATCATCTGGACGTTTCATAACATCTCTTAGACTCCTGTCAAGTGACTCAAAATAGTGTTTATTGGTGATTGATGCCTCATCCCAAATTGATTGAGTAAACCGGTGACATCAGAATCCGGCTTCATCTTGCTGCATGTTGATTCCTCGTGACACTTAATAGGAATTCTAAACCTAGAATGAGCGCCCTCTAAGCTGCTCGTCAGTCAAACTTGTGTACAGTTTGTCGAATTCTGATCTCATGGCATCTTTGTCGTATGACATCTCATGAACTATAAATTGATTCGTGGTGTTGTCAGTCACATACTCACCTGGCATTAGCATAGACTCCAAAAAAGCAAGACTGTTGCAGTTTGCTTTCAATAGCTTCTCAATTTCAAGCAACACTAGGTTATGGATTTGTTCATCAGTAAGGCTCAAACCTGACTCGCGAAATGAATCAAAATAAGTAATAAGTAATGTATAGCATTTTAGTATTTCAACATAATATAAAATTTACTAACAAATTTTCCTGGATTATGAGAAGTTTTTTGCTGGTTGTATAAAATGTCGTTAGATAAGAAATTACATGTATTCCTCCATACTTCCATTGGTCTCGCCATGCTTCGTGAAAGAAGAAGCATCGTAAAAAGATGACGCAGGAAACGTGCTGATCCCCAGTGACTTTCCTCAGTAATTCCACCGACATACTCCCTGTCATCTGTTAGTAGACCTAAAGCCACACATGAGTTCTTGCAGGTCTCATAAACAACACCGTTCACTGTTCTGATTTCCCGAAAACATGTTGCACCTCTAAAATGATTCAACATAAGTCACATATAGTACAACTTTTCAAGTGCCATAGGCACATTATACATCGTTGCAACAGCTTGTGTCTTCGTTTTTCCTACGGGACCACTTCTTCGGGCCATCTTTCCAGCAATACTTACGGGGTAACTCAGGATACATCAATTTCCTAGCTTTCGGGTCAACCTTGTTCAGCTCAAACCATTCAAGAAACTGGGACTGCCACTGAAGGCTTATCAAGCAGATCCGACATAAAATCTCCATCTCTGAATGCCCCTGCTCATCCTCTAGATGAAATGCAAAACGCTCAACGACAGATATCTTATAATGTATATGGAATTCAAAAATAGCAAAGCACACAAACAAAGGAATCCGCTTCTTTTCAAAATTAATGGGGAATTTAGTACTACCAGACAGGTTCATCATCATCATAGGAATAAGCAATTTTGTCCTGCATTTAGCCCGTAAATCATTTTTGCTTCTATGGCATGCTTACCAGTAACTATTAATCCTGTGTCATTGCACAACTTTGAAGCCTGGTCAATATTATGTAAAAGCATGATCATACATCCAACCTTTAGAACAATCATGTGATTAGCCAATCCAGAGTAGTTAAAGTATTAAGGAATTCCACAGACATCATATATGTCAATCCATCCTAATCATCCATCTTGCTTATGCTATCAGCACTCAAGTATTCATAAGAATCACCGACATCAATGCCATAACATACATATTGATATCATCTACTATATATTTGTAGGTGTAAGAACAGTACGGGTATGGAATTAATGTGGATCATTAGACGGATTAGACATATGCTCAAGTAAGGACGAATATGTGCTTTTGGACAATGGTAGGAATATGATTTATGACTTCTCGAATAAGAATGTCCTCTAGCATCTTGATATCAACCTCATCAACTCCATCACCAACCTTTAGTATCCACTTTAAAAATTTCTTCATCTCTTGAATTTTAGTTGTTGATGTAACAGCATTAAAAAACACAAAACACACTTAGCAAAACATAAACAAAAAGACAAAGACTTAAAGCGAAATTACCATAAGGGAAACATACATTTAGTTAAATTCAGTTGCATGTTCTTCGTAAGTCTGAGACCTCACATGAATCCCAAATTTTGGACGTTGTTGAATTAACAATGTCAAATCTAGATCCTCCTGGAACAATCGGTAGTATCTGTATAAATGCTAAATACAATAACCAAACTTCCGAATGGTGTGGTTGGTCGATGCATAACATCCCTTAAATCCTATCAAGCACTTCGAAACAATACCCATTGGTCATTGTAGCCTCGTCCCATATAATAAGCTTTGTTTCTTTAAGTAGACCTGCTACATAAGATACAAGATTAATATTACTGCATACCAAGTCTTCATGGATTTTCAATGAACCAAACATCTTAATTCTCCCTATCTTGAATTCGAAATTATACGAATTCTCAAAGAGTCATATTAGGAATCTTGGTATGTTTGTATATCAACTATCTTCTTCGTAGACAAATAAGAGGGATACTGTAGAGGAAGATAACTTGGAAGAAATTCGTTTGTGTGTATTAGATGACCAAACCTATCACAAGCTTAATGTCTATTTTCTCGTGTGCATTCTGAATATCTCCTTCAATTATACAACAACTTCAGATGTTATTGGCATGTAAATAAAATGTATAATTATATGTGTGTTCACGAACTATCGGTTAAAAATTAAAGTATATGACATTATGTTCGAAAACACTCGAACATGTTTGCAAACATATTCGATTCGGTCAAACCAAACTCGAACAGAGCATTAACGGAACTTTTTCACAAATATTTCGAAAATGTTTGGTTCATTGGTTTAACTGATTTCATTATTTACTTAGGCCTTTGCCACTTGCTAGTATAAAACATGTTTTTTTTGCATTTTTCTTTTTTGGGAAAATTGATTAATTTTATTCATCCAAATATCAAAATGTATATTCTTTTTTAAATTAAAACATAAATGAAGAACAATCCATTTGAAGTTCTTTTAGCTATTGGTCGGCACACTATTCTGATTAAACCTCTTGCCATCAATTTCCTGATTGCCTTCCCAATGTCGGTGCTAAAATAGCCTATCCTTCTTTGGGGCCATTGGAGAATGTAGAGTAGTGGCAGCCGGCAGAGTAACATCCAAATATCAAGACTTGAATTACACATTCTATCAATATTCAAAGGGAAACATGCCAAATCCAATAGCATTTTCTAGAGAAATGATGTGCAATGGCCAAGGCTATTAGTTTTTCCTTCTTGTATGCAAGGCCATAACTTGAATCTTGACATCACAATGTATGGAAGAAAATTAGATGTTATATGGATGGATGATTTTGCTGTTAATTACCATATTGACTCAATTCGTGTCAAAGACCTCATAAGTTGATAGAATTAAAATCCATACTCAACCACACATTAGATAAGCAGCCTATTCATGTCAAAGGCTACTTGCAAAAGGAAGCCTACTCATAAATTCATAATCAAGCACATCGTACGAAATCAAATTTTACCATAAAACAAATCCTGTACAATTAAATGAAAATTTTGAACATAAATCAGAATCGGTAGAACCAATATTGATTTTCAGCTTTCCCAGTTTTGGGCTTCCTCTAATGTGACTTGTGAGATTCCAACCCCTAAAAATATGAAACTCGTGGATTCTCAAATTAGTTGTTTTATTTGGAAAAGTATGGATTCTACACTCACTGATATACATAAAGTGTTATAGATGGTGAAATTTTAAGCATATGCATCTGTAAAGTAAGTTGAGAATTCTATCTTCAAATCGGCTCCATCACCTCTTTCTGCGATAATAATTAATCAAAAAAAAAAGTGAAAAAGAAACTATCAAATTCCATCTTTAGATCTGGCTCCATCTCCATCACCTCTTTCCGCGATAAAATTTCATCACATACACAAATTTTGTAGCCCAAACATGTCAAATGTAAATTCCCATATTTGCAGCAAAAGCCTCTGCACATTCCGGCTCGACATTTCATTTTAGTCTTTTCATGTGCTAGACGAAGACCAAACATTTTCTTGGGAACTTTCTTAGATTTGAAGCGATCACAAGTCCATCAGAATCGCGCACTAAAAAAAGGACAAATTGATAGAAAGACACATAACTAATCACAAAGTCAAATTATAGTTAAACTTACTACAATTTTACTAAAAATTAAGTCACTGATATATGTTTCATTGGCCGAGCTAGGTGGGCAAAACTGGCATACTTAATTGTGCATAATTTTATCAGTCGAACAAAACTGGCATAATTTTATCAGATGAGCAGAAACGTATAAAGGGCACATATATTATATCTGATTGTTGATTTGATGCAACATCTTCGTGAACATCATGTAGAAGGGTGAGCCATTGCTTCCCTGATCTAGTTGACAGATGAAAGAAATATCAATAAGCTACACCTTGGAACTGGAAAAAAAAAAGTGACTATAGGTGTAATATCTAATAAGGCTGTAAATTATAACATACCAAATTCTAGGGTAGGTTTTTCTTTATAGAAGTAATTGGCTTGCTCAAAATGATAAAGCAGTGATAATCAATACTTCCGCAAAGTATATGATGCATTTGTAATGGAGGTAGGAAAGTTAAAGATTCAAGTGACTTCCTTCCATTTTTGGTGAGCTATGACCTATACCATGTTATATATAGTATACCAGTTATTCATGAAAGAGGCTTAAAGGTGAAGAACATGATGAAAAAAAGCATTTGCCTAAGTGTATATAGGCCGGTTGCAATTTGTTTATCCTCTATCACCCATTAAATAACATTTCTACTCCATCATGAGCTTTAAGCATAACAAAGGAACAAAGAGAGGGGGGCAGCAATATCAGTCTATTTTAAAGGGAAGATGTTATGGTAATGCATCAATAAAAAAATACAACAATAGGCTTTCTTCCCTAAAACAACATAACATTCGGCAGGTTGATAGTTTGGATACCTTCAAATGGACATTTCATAGGATAAAATGATATAATAAAGTAAAGTAAGAAGACATAAAACAGGGCCAATCTGGAACATGCTATCAGAATATAGATTAGTAGAGTGAAAAGGCTTATGAATGCTGTTGGACAAACCTTCATGCAAATACCGCATCCGATACACAATTCCTCTGGTATAAAAGTAATATTTGATGTTGCAACACTTGTAAGCCAAATTTACCTGAAAGAAAATCAACCAGCATCCATGAGAAGCTTAGATCAGATTCTGAAAGCCTAAACTAAACCTTATCGACCTTCTTGTCTACTTTTTACCTGACTTTCAATCCAAACAAACACACTTAATTAGAACCATACAAAATCTGGTAAAGCTACACCCTCGTACCCACTTTACTTTGTCATTCAATCACACTGAACTTGTTTAAAATTATAACCAAAGTCAATGTATTGTTTCGTTGTTGCTCTGGGTAAATAATCAAGTCGACTTTGAGTATGCGACATTCAGTGTTTAGTGTAGTAGCAAACATCATTCAAATAAAATGGGTGAGCTTGCAATCAAATGATACAAATGACTTGTAGTAGAGAGCTGTTAAACAAAAAGAATTTAGCTTATGATAAAACGCAAAGTCATACATAATTTAGCTTATGATGGACGATGAACCAACATATGAGAAAATCCTAACCTACATCTAATTAAATCCTAAACTTCACTCCATTAAATAATAATTGCGATTCGGCGAAATGGCAGATCCATTGAACAAATTATTTGTTGCGGTCGATTAGAGTGGGATCAATCGAATCCAACATACCATGGTCGATTTGAGATCTGGGGTTAGAGTTTGATTTGAGATTTAGGAAAGAACAGCAGATCGAAGAACTGTTCTGTTTTAATTGAGAACAAAATAAATAAGAGAATCGATCTGAATTCCTTCAAATGAGAGAGTTGTTGGGCCATCGTCGATTTGGGGAAGGGAATCATCGATCGATTTCAAAGTATCGACGATGAACTGTTGTGTATCTCTGCCGATTAGGTTTAGATGGAGGAGTTTGTTAGGCAGAGAATGAAAATACTGAAAAAATATTTCTGGAAAAAGAAAATTGTTCATGCTGCCAAGTAGATAGAATTCAACCAATGAAATTGCTCAACAATTCCACATAATTGATGATGTGTCACCATTCAGAATGGAGGAATTGGTTTTCTTTTAATGTATAGATAGATATTAACTCATAACTTGCTGAGTTACGACATTATATGAACTCAGTACCCTCTTTGATTTCCTGGTGAGCCTGTACTTGTGCTTTCATATGGGCCGGTTGAGCCTGTACTTTTTTCTTCTTCTTTAGACTTCCATACGGGTTCTTCCCCGCTGATAAAGTGACTGGAATGTGATAACATAGTTGATTTTACTGATGAATTTGGTTAAAAATACATTTTTTGAATATGTTAAACCCATTAAAGGTCGAATTAAGTACAAAGTACGAGGGGGTATATCCAAGACGGACATTTAAGGAACCAATTATTTTTTTAGAAATTAGTTGATGTGAGTTAATACTCCCTCTGCTATGTTAATCGATACATCCCTGTTATCGTTAATAAGTATTCATATAAAACAACAAGAAACTAAACCCACTAGCCACTCATCTTTTTTACTTTATTATCTATCTCTCATACTTTTTTAATTCTTTATCACTTATATCTACTATTTTACTACCCTCTAAAAAAACTTTTCGCTTGTTTGCTATTGACTCAAGTTGTGTTTTACTAATTTTTTATATTTGTTTCTCTACTTTACATTATGATATTTGAGTTCAGTTATAACTTATCATTCATCAACTTCAACACCCAAAAATTCAAAACTAACATATACTATCAAAATCAAAATTCAATACCAAATACAAATTTCAAAAGTTAACTTCATTTAAATTACTATTCATCAACTTCGAATCTAAACTCAAGTTGAGTTTTGAGTTGATTGTCAAACTGTCAGTCTATCATTATTTATTCGTATTTCTTAAATCCCCATAAAAGAACCGCTTACATATTAGCGGGACAAGGACTGATCCACTTAAGCCAATTGGGCTTTGACCACAGCCTAAAGGCTAAAACTCAGGCCTCGCCTATTAATGGTCCATTCCATGCTTTGTGCCAGTTTGTGACCCATAAGACATCGTGAGGGTAAAAACGGTAATTCATAGTCTCAAATAAAATCAAGAATTTAGCCCCAAATTCATAGCTTTGATTCAACCTTTGTTCCGCCATGGAAAGAACCTCTCAGGAGCTGGAGTTCTACAGCATCCCCACCCGCTCTAGTAAGTCTCATCATCTCTATCGTAATTATAATAAATGTTGCTCTCGATTTAATTTTAACACTAACCTTATCATGTCCAAGAATTACATTCCCTAATCACTAATTCTCGATTTGTTCTCTATTTATTCCACTACCCTTTAATTGCTCGAAAAGGTTGGTTTTCCTGGAACAACATTCACGAAGTGGAGAGGCTTTCACTGAAAGAGTTTTTCGATGCCAGCTCGATCACAAGGTCACCCAGAATCTACAAAGAGTACCGTGATTTCATCATCTCCAAATTCAGAGAAAACCCTTCCAAGAAGCTCACTTTCACCGAGGTACGCAAGTCACTGGTAGGCGACATTAGCGTGCTCCTGAAAGTTTTCACCTTTTTGGAGAAATGGGGTCTTATCAATTTCGACCTTGGTGATGATGATTGTGGTGAGGAGGAAGAAGAGAAGTGTAAGGGTAGGGTGAAGTTTGAAGAAGGGGCTCCTTATGGAGTCAGGGTTGTGGGAGCTCCCAATTCGACGAAACCAATAGCGGCTATAGCTCCGCCTCCTTCGGTTGTGGTGGATGGTGGAAGGGCGGTAGGGGAGGACGGGTTCAGGTGGCCGCCTCTTGCGTCGTATTCTGATCTTTACGGGGAGTTTATGGAGAAGGAGAAGGGTTTGGTATGTGGGAGTTGTAAGGAAAGTTGTGATTCGAGCTTTTATGAGTACCAGAAGGTAACTGTAAGTCTGTTATGCGTCTTATTTTTTCAATTTTTGGTCTTATTGCCTTTTTGACTGATTGTGTTGCATTGGATTTATGTTGCTTTGAATGTTGATCATTCATCTTTACTGATAAAATGGACATTATAGTTTATTGGCCAGCCTTCTTCAGATTAATGATCTAGCTGCTAACCTAGCACATCTAGAACATTGATTACCACTGCCTATCTATTGTGTTATTATTCGGATTCTGAGTATCATTATTAAGTTAGGTTACATTACAACGAGAAATGTCCTGAGAGTTTGTAAACCAGATCAGGTCATTGATATTTCATGTAAAATAGTAGTACTTCATATATTTAGTAACCTAGTGACTTAAACAACCTTTATAGGAACTGTTGACAAAGACGACAACTTATACCAAATGTTCCTTTAACTTTACTTGCCATCGCCCCTGGAATTTGTATTAACAAATAGTGTTCTGACTATAGTAGCACAGATTACCATGTCGGGAGTAACGTGTCATCCTTTCTGATCTCCAATGTGGTGGAGTCCCGTATGAACTTGGTGTGACACGTGGCGAAGTGTAATGTGGAACAGTTACAGTTAAAAAAAAAACTCACATTTATGTTGCATTAAACTCCACCTTGGGATATCTGCATAGTCGTAGTTCTGGTTGCGGAAATTAGCTCTCTATAGCAATAAGAAACTACATTGATTTATGCATCATGCTACTTTACAGGGTATAGCTTAGCCGCGTTATTGCAGCTTAAAGCATTATGGAACATTGGCACTTGAGGAATAGCGGATAGTGACAAATAAAACCTATTTTTGGTTTTCTTTGTTTTTTTTTTTTCAATTTACTTTTCTAATCACCCATACATCAAATAATCTTGTGCCTTGGATTGAAAAATCCAAAGCTTGATCAAGTTCACTCTTAAATAGTTCCCACCTTCGTCTCACTTTTCCTCTGTATTTTTGTTTCTTCTTCTAGAATTCGTGTTGCTGTTTCAAGATGTTATTTCATGCAAATCTTCTTGTACTTCTTACCCCTGACCTTATGTAGATTAACCCTGAACTTCATGTCTGTAATGATGTGTAATCATTAACCGTAGAACTATTTACCTGAATAGGCTTTTTTTTTTTTTTTTTTTTTTTTTTTTGCAAATTGTAAGCCGGTCATCTGATAACTTGGAATGCGCATGGTATAAGATGAATGGTGAATGTAAATAGAGCAGAGGTCAGAACATTGTAAAAGCATTGTTCTCGATTAGCCTCTAGCAGTCAGTTGCAAGTGATTTGGTGCTTGCTTAGCTTATGAGCAAACATACACAGGATAGTGCCCACTGCTGTGAATAAGATGAAACGTATTCTTGCTTTATTGGATGACCTAGGTTTTGTCTTGTTATTATTACAGGAGTATCAGTGGCTAATTTGATTCATCTCTTTGCAGGAAGGAGACTTTATTCTTTGTGAGAAATGCTTCTCAAGTGGTAACTATGACAAGAATAAACACAGAGAAGATTTCAAGCAAAAAAGTAATACAAATGAAGCAGCTGTGTGGACGGAGGCAGAAACTTTACTTCTTCTTGAATCCGTTTTAAAGCATGGAGATGATTGGGATCTTGTCTCTAAGAATGTTCAGACGAAGAGTAAATCAGATTGCATATCAAAGCTTATGCAGCTGCCTTTTGGTGATCTTATGTTAGGAGACGTGCAGAAAAAGAATAAAAAAATAGATTCAGTTGGTGATGTTAAAGATTCTAAACAAATGGCATTAACTTCTAATGAACCACAAGATCCTTTGAAGCCAGAGGACAAAAGAAATGAGTTTGAGGAGGATCATCAACCAAATGGAGATGCTGAGAATGCAAGTCCTCCAAAGAAAAAGGCACGTACAGGACCATCTCCAGATATTGGCAGCTCTTTGATGAAGCAGGTGTTTCTTTTAGTCTTTTAAATCTAAGGGATATTTGCATCCGTTTTTCCCTAATAATTATTCCTGTCTTTCATCAACACCCAATGTCTTCTAAAATATAACCAATACATTTCCTCAAAGAGTAGATTATACCAGAGGGATGTCATTTCTAAGACTGGTGAGACCTTACAGGTAGCTGGAATCTCTGCCATGCTGGGTCCACATATTATGTCTTCTGCGGGCCAGGCTGCTGTTAAGGCACTTTGCAATGATAATCAGTGTTCAGGAGAAATGTTTGAAGACTACGATGACCTTGATGATCCAGATGCATACCCTGAAGCTGGTGAACACAACAGGTAATTTTCTAGAACATAAACCAAGCCGTACCCCATGAATATTTGATCAAATGCTAAATCAAGACTAACAAATATACTCTCTGTCAGAGTTTCTTGCTCTGAAAATGATTTTGAAGATATGTCCCACAATTCAGGTAAGTGTTGAACTTTTGTTTTTCATTTTCATTCTTGTGATGCTGTGTTGCCTTACCTCATAAACCGCCATTTCTGTCTTGCATATTATTGGAGTCCCTGGTGTTTGATTACAATATGTCTGCAGAAATTCAAGGGACATCCCTGGTGAAGAATCTAATACCTTTGAATTTGAGGACGAGGGCTGCTACGGCAACAGCTCTTGGTGCTGCTGCTGCAAAAGCTAAGTTGTTGGCCGATCAGGAGGAGAGAGAGATGGGACAGTTGGTCGCGACTATAATAGAAGCTCAGGTTACTTTTCTAAGACCATATGCTACACTACACGTTTGACTAATTTCAAGATTCATTCTAGATTCACCAGAAATCGCTCGAACCTTTACCTTTGCGAATTAGTGGCTGGCCCCATAAGTATGTGGATTGTTCTAAGTGTCTGAAATAGCTAAAAGCCTAAAACAAATCTATCATCTTCCAGTCATGTTTATGATGCACAGGCTATCAAAATAACCATCTAAGTGCTATTTTTTATCAATTGAATGCAGCACTAACCTCACTAACCTCCGTTGCTAAAGGACAAGGTTCTTCTTGCTCCAACCAACTTCCAAATTTATCAATTTAACCTGAACATGTAGTTTGAGAAATTTAGCAAGTTGGGGCTATAGATGTTAGCAAATCAAGCTGTATATGCATGCTTAAGTATGCTTATGTAGCGAAAATCACCTTGAAATATGCTAAAGAAAGTCAGAGGCTTAAGACTTTTCAGAATTCTGTATGTGATTTATTTCTATGCATTCATCTCATAATAACCGAACCTGGTCGGAGTCATGGTTCTTGTCCGTTAATTTGCAATACCATATACATGCATGAAACTGCAAGCTGTTACAATTGCAGCTCAAGAAAGTGCGACGGAAGATGAAGTATTTCGAAGATCTGGAGGTGATCATGGAGAAGGAACATGCGCAACTCGAGGAACTGGAAGAAACTCTAGTTGCAGAGAGATTCAAGGCCTTGGAAAGGGTATATAGTGCCGGTACCAACAAATCTAAGGAACATGCTGTAGTGAAGTACCCTACTGATACTGTTCAGCAAAGTTAGCTGAGAAGAATCATTGCCCTTCCCTTGCTGGACCCTTGTGTATTTGTAATATGTATCCATGTAATTTTTTTACCTCATCAAATCCTTGTAGTAAGTCAATCAATCAAATATTTGTTCACATGTGATGACATATAAGTAGGATACTAATGGAACTGAGGGAGTATAGTTTAATTCTCCCAGTATTGATTTGGTCATACGGATTGTCTGGACTTTTGTACGTACTTGTTCTTGGGTTAATGAGACTGATCTTTTCGTTAAAATAGAAGTCGAGTTTCCAAGAATTGTATGCTTGCAACTGAATTGAAACTTTTACGAACATCAAGAAAGAACTCAGAAAAACAACACACAAACTTTAAGGATACAACTCCTTCCTCAACGCCTCAAAGACGACTAACATCTCAGGGCTTAGATTATCGTGATTCTTATATAACCTCATCATGGCGCTCATTTTTTGATTCCTTGCGTCTTCCTGTTGAGCCTTCTCCTTAGCAACCATCTTTTGGCGAACAAGCTCAATTTTTTCTTGTTCCATAGCCAATTTCTTCGCCTCCAACTCAAAAAAGACAGGATGCATTTTGTTGAACGGAACATATCCCTTGTGCTTTTCATAGGATCATCCAACCTACCAACTTTCTCATTGGGAGCTTCCTCGGGGTATTCCTTCATCTGCAACGCGTACTTTAACACATCCTCATCGTTTTTACCACTATGGGACCCAACCATTCTCTTGTTGGGAGCTTCCTTCAAAGCATTCAAAACATGAAGGGATTGGAAATCCTTATTTTCATGTGAATCTTTGTACATCTGCAACGCGTACTTTAACACACCTTCATCGTTTTTACCATTATGGAGCCCAACCAGTCTCACGGCCTCATCGTAAACTGAGACAAATGCATCGACCTCCGCTTTCATCCTTTCCCATCTATCGCGTAATGAATCTGTGGCCCTTAAAAAAAAAAAAAAAGATCGATTACACCACGTATAAGGATTGTGTTAGAAATGCAAATAATAGTCATGAAACATAAGTATCAGGCAATGAATAGGAACAGAATTGCAGTGAAACCTACTTGAAGAAGGGCAGACATTCGTTATGGTACTTCTTGATGGATTCAATAGTTGTGAAGGCGAAAGACTCGTCTTCTGGGTAATATGCGATTGGATCATCCAACAGAGGAGCTGGATCATTAAGCACCCCCTCAAGAGTTGCATGTAGACAGTAAGCAGAATATGTGACTTGATATCCACCTTCCTGCACAATCAGAATGCGTCCATCGCAATGCTTTTCAGCCATACCACGAATCATCTGCCCAATTTTCCTATAACCTTCCATTGTCAAACACTGCCTTCCATTCGGATCAAACTGAGGAAAAAAATTTGAATAAGATGTGTAATCGAACGCACAGGGGGCAATGCATGATCAAACATGATAACTGAACTTACTGCACTAGAATCTAGCCCGGCTGCTAGAACCATCATCTCCGGCTCAAATTTCTCCACAGCTGGCAGGACTAATTCCGTCATTGCATATTCATACCCTCTATCTCCAGTCCCATTCGGTAAAGGTATATTCAGATTATAACCAACGCCTTCCCCTTCGCCCAACTCATCCACAGTCCCCCTTTGTGGGTGTGACGGACCCCATGATCCGTGATTCATATGAAGGGAGATCGTGAGAACTTTATCAGAACGATAAAAACCTTCAGCGGTTCCATTTCCATAGTGGACATCTATGTCAACAACCACAACTTTTTTACAACCAGAATCCAAAGCTAATTGTACAGCAAGACCAACATTGTTGAGGAAGCAATATCCATCAGCTTGAGCAGGCTGAGCATGATGACCTGGCGGCCGGACCAACGCATAAGAGATCTTCCCTTCCCCATCCATGACATGTTTCATTGCTGATATAGTGGTACCAGCAGAAAGAAGTGCAGCGTTCCATGATCCTGTAGTTAAGAATGTGCTAGCGCCAATAATCTTGCCTTGACCTTCGTGTCCCTCGACTAGCTCATTTACGTACTCTGACAAATTCAGACATGTAAATTATTGGATTTCTTAAAAACACGGTCTAAAAGAAGGTGACCTATGGAACTAGGACAAAGGGAGTATCAACTACTAAGGTCTAATTATCAATTACTCCTACCTCCCTACTTTCTTTAATATTACAGAGAATTAATAAAATATTAGTTTGTGTAGGTTTTATGTTGATAAAGTTGTAAGTGTATGATAAATTAAGAAAGAGATTGAATAAAATAATGATAAAGTAGGAAATAAATATAATAAAAAATTAGTTAGTGGGATAAAAACTTTCCATTTTATGATTTAGTAAGTTTGTAACGCCAAAAAAGGAAAGTTAAGAATTTATTAATGGAACGGAGGGAGTCCATATCAAGAGAAGTTTTATTTTGCATAAAACTTTTTCGTCCACTTGATTTTTTAGAAGTTGCACTAAAACATTTGTAGCAACTTCATTTGCACTAAAAAATTGTTGTCATCAATTTAATCTTTTCTATTTATCAGTTTCTCATTTATTGTAAAAATAATTTTTCAGCATTGAATTTAATTAAAAAAATTCGAATAATAATTTTTAACGAATAAATTAATTAAGTTTTCGTCAACTTATAATTACCGACAAAAAAGCAAGGTGACAAAAGTGACGCCCATATGAGCCGAAATCCCGTTAAATACTACTCTCTCAATTTCAAAAAAAGTGTTACATTTTACTATTTTACAGTCAACTGTCTCCGCGTTTGACCACAATTTACTCTTAAACAATATTAATAAATAAATTATTAAAATTATATAATGAAAATTTAGTAATTAAATTTTTATTATATGATTTTATTAAATTATTTACTATTATCGTTTATGAGTAATTTGTGGTCAAACTCGAAGACAGTTGACCGGTCAAAGTCAAAATGTAACAATTTTTCTTAAATGGAGGGAGTAATACTTAGAAGAGACTAGTTATAGAGACTAAAGAAAGGCCAACTAGCTAGCTGATGCCCATTTTAATTTCGCGGGCCGTGGTCCGGATCCGGTGTTATGTGGGTTAAATCCAAAAATCCAGTTACCGAGTCATATAAATAAGGCAAAATAAAGTGAAATTACATTTTATTCCATTTTTTCAGATCAAAGCGGGAGATAGTTTGCAAAGAAGAGATAAACTAGAGATTTGAAGGTAAAACCCTAGAATTCTCCTTCTTTCATTCGTTTCTCTTTTGTTTCAACTCGATTTGGTTTGACTTCCTGATTTGTGGCTAGTTTTTCAATATTTTCAGCTTCCGACGGATCGAAATTGCTAATTTGAGACCTCAATTTGAAGGTAAAACCCCCAAATCTCTGTATTTTGTTCGTTTTTCAGTTGTTTGGACTCGATTTGAATGAATCCGCTCTAAATCAACTTCAAAAACATCAATCGCATTGAACAGTTACGGAAAACGAAGGTTATGGATGTTCCTTTGGCGAGGAATAAGAATAGACTAACTGATGCGGAAGACGAAGCTATTTTCGAACTCCAATTAAGGTTTATAAGGTGTTTTGCATCATTTTTGTTGTTATTGTTGTGGATCTTTACTCTACTATATCAGTTCATTTGATGTCATTGTTGTCTCTATCTTTGTTGTACTTTAACTTCATTGATTTGTCGATTTTCTAAAGTTTTTAGCAAAGGTTGTTGTGAATTCTTTCAAACTCGTAAACTTGAGCTACTTTCTGATTTCTAAGACTTAATTATTTACGAAGGTATGAACTGTTACTGACAAGTTTGTTTTGCTATGGCTACAATGTTCTAAAATGTGATGCTTGTGAACCATCCGATGAATTTGAAATTGTTTTTTCATATTTGCTTTGGTAGCATAGGAGAAACTCATCACAGTTGCTTGCTTTAATTATATTAATATGGTGTGTAGTTGATTTAATATATGCATGAATGGTAAAACATGTGCATATCAAATGAAATGCACTTTTTCACCTACTTCAGAGTTCCAAATGTGTCTGTTTATGTTGTTCTCTTAGCTTGCAATAGCTATGTGCTTGGGAATTCCATGTAAACATTCACGTTTAGGTGTGGTGTAAGTGCATATGTATTAGTGTTGTTAACTCAAACCCATGTAATGTTCTGGCTCAACCCATGCTTTTGGTTACGATTTGATTGATTGTATAATGTCAAGGAATTGGTCCTACAATCAGTTTAATTCTTTTTGTGATTTTGGTTGTGTGCATTAAAGGTCTTTTGTAATGGAGATAGTTTGTTATATCATTGTATTTGTTGGATACATATATAAGTTATGATAATGGATAGTCGGGAATAATCGGATGAATCTTCTGATAATTTTAATGGTTCTTGGACTAATCTTCTTGTTTACAATTGTTTATGTAATGGATAGTTGGAAATAATTGCTCTGTAAATGATTCTATAGCTTCTTCATGAGGGTTGGATATAATTTATAGCCCGACATTACCATCAAGTGATTTTAGATCATCTCAACTACTCTACCAAATTGTTTTAGAATCAGTTGGATATGATGCTGACAAGGACATGATCGAGTTGCTTTTGTAATAAGCTAGGGGCAAGGATATTACTGAGTTGATTGATGTCGGAAGAGATTGGCCTCAATTTTTTGCTGGTGGTAGGATTATTGTTACTGCATCAGGAATCCATCAATGATCGACTAAAGCTCTGACCACATATTCCCTGTCTTTGAAGTAGCTCGCCTGTTGTCGTGTCTTGCTTCATTTTATGTTGTTTGTTTAGATTTTATATGTTAGATTTGAGAATAAAAGTGTCAAATTATCTCTGTATATATGCCAACAACTTATGTATGATATAAGAAATTTACATTTAGAGTGAATGAGTGATGTTGAGGTTTGATTGTAATCGAGTTTTGTCTATCTGTGGATAAAGGAGCTATTTGTTCTGTTAGATTTTTATACTGTTATATGTTATGGACTTGTGTAGCTAGAAGACATTTATCATGTAAAATAATTCATTCTTAAAAAGTTTGCGCATATTTCTATTTTCATCTGTTTTTATTTTCCCACAACTAAAAGATGTTAAAGAACTGATTGGTGTAAATTTTCTTAACAAATCAATAAAGGTTCCTCAGTAGTTCCTTGAGTAAGAAAGGAAATGATATTTTAACAATGAATCTTGTTCCTTAAATTGGCACTATGTAGGCATGGACATCAGGTTACTCATCGAGTTTAGTTCTTGAGAAAGTTTCTTTTGAAAAATGATTGAGGTTTATGTTTACAATGTTTCATGTTAATTTGTGTTCTTGCTTAGGTTCATACGTAATGATAGAACTTTACAAGGTTACACTTAAACCTTTACAGTTTTGTATAATAACCTGAATTTGTGTGTCATGGGGTTTTAAGGTTCAACATTTCCTACATATGGTTTTAGAATCCTTCAACGACCCCTAGGAAACCCTCACCTTATACCCCCATGCCCAATTAAGGGCATACGACATTTTTCACTATTAATCTAGTTAAATTCTAATGGTTAATGTTATTTTAAAAAATTATTAAGGTTTATGTTTAGAATGCTTTAGGTTATTGTGTGTTCCTGCTAAGGTTTACATGTAATGTTGGTAATGTTTGAACCTTTACAAGGTTACACTCAAACCTTTACCATCATGTATAATAACCTGAATTTGTGTTTCATGTGTTTTAGAATACTTTAATGACCCCATCCTAAACCCTAACTCTAAGCCCTAATTAAATGCGTAAGATATTTTTCACTGTTAATCTATTTAAATTCTGATGGTTAAGGTTTATGCTTAGAATGTTTTAGGTTATTGTGTTCCTATGTAATGATACAATATTTATAAAATTACACTTAAACCTTTATCCTTTTTTATAAGAACCTAAAATTGTGTTTCATGTGTCAAAAGGGGTTTTAGGGTTCACAATTTATTCCTCCATCAGGTTTAGGACGAACCCTTAATTAGGATCACCCTATACCACATCGTGTGCCCTAAGCTATAATTAAGGGCGTAAGATATTTTTCACTATTAATCTACTTAAAAGTTAAGGTTCTTGTGAAAAATAGATAAGATTTATGTTTAGAATGTTTTAGGTTATTGTGTGATTCTGCTAAGCTTTACATGTAAAATTAGAACCATTACAAGATTACACTTAAACCTTTACAATTCTGTACAATAACCTGAATTTGTGTTTCATGTGTTAGTAGGAATTTCAGGGTTCACCATTTTCTCCACAAGGTTTTAGAATGCTTCAGTGACCCCCGACAAAGAGTCATACCTTGAGGGTGTTTCATGTGTCAGAGTTTTTTTAGGATTCACCATTTATTCTATAGGGTTTTAGAATGCTTTAGTGACCACCCGATAAACCCTTAATTAGAGACCTTGAGGGTGTTTTCAGGTGTCAGGGATTTTAGGGTTCACCATTCCTTCTATAAGATTTTAGAATGCTTCATTAATACTTAACATCCGGTTAAATAAACTTCAACAACAAGAAGAATAAAATTTTACACTCCGAGGAGAAAAATTGAACATGTCCGACAAATTAAACAATACCAAGTATAAACCTTAAACATTACTTACTAAAACCTTAACTATTTCTCACCTAAAACCCGTAGGGAAGCTTCCGCGTGAGCGGCAGTGGACGAAGCGGAAGCGTACCTTTCCATTTTTGATTTGTTCCAGTATGAAAATAAATTGCGAACACCAGCCACTACTCTTTTTTTCTATATTTTTCGAAGAAGTTGAATTATTTACTTAGCTTACACTCTGACCCGAGTAGCATGGGACACGTGGAATCCCGTAAAAATATTAACTACTTGCAGTGCAAAATATATAGTAATAAACCCAACTACATACATCCTATAAAACTCATACATTTTCGTATAAACCTTTCTCATCTTTCATATAAACCTTAATTAAATGTTTATTATTAAAACAATTACGATTTCTCACATACACTTAACATTAGCAAATACAAAAACCGTAACAATAATACATAATAAACTTAATCATATGAAGAAACCTTAAACATTTTTAATGAAACCTAGCTACTATTTGAAAATTGCAACTTCATCCCCTCTTTTGTCAAATTCTCCAGTGACATACCCTACACTTTCTAGTTTATCAAATAAAATTGAAATCAACATTCTAATCACAATCCAACTCAAATTGACTTCAATGGATGCTCAACACCATTCAGAACAACTCAATTAGCAACCAATTCGAGATCAATTTAAAATTTTAGATCTAGATTTTTTTTCCCCCAAACATCCATGAATGGAGCTTTAGGAGCTCCTAAAGCTCCATCCATGGACTACAACGTCCATGGATTGTCAAAATGCAGCTCGCTTCTAGTAGCAGCGAATATGGCAGCCATGGCTACTGTATTTTTTTTCTAAATTTCGCGGGTTGACCCGCTAGTGTAATTTCTTTGTGTTTCTCCGTCTCTTCAAAGTTATAAGCGTCTCTCAGGAGCGGTGGTAAAACAAGTTACCTATTTGGATAACAAATGTGAGTAGTGTGAATATAATGAATTATTTAAATCAATTAAAGAAAACAACTAAAATATGTAATTATTGTATGAAAATTTGAATAAAAGAGGAATCTAGAGAGGGGAGCTCAAGCTCCAGTACATTGTCTAGGAAAAAATCAATCCCTCCACATGCCTTTTTGGTGGTCATGTATTCAACTACAAAACCTATTAAAATGTAACTTCAATAGGCCTGCAAAAAAAGCAACACATCTAGTTGCCACATGCAATTATAGCCCAGCCACCTTTCCAAATTAAGTGTATTCATTATGTTTCAATTGTTGTTTATCTCTAATTAATTGTATTTAAATTGTCTTTAACTCTTAACTACCCATCGTTATTTTGCCTTAATTCTATTAGAAAAACCAAATTGTTGCCTTTCTATTTCTCCCAATCCTACCTTTGCGCATATACGAAGTATCAACGGACTGTTTGGGATAAAATTTTAATCGGGAGAATTTTAATTGAGGTATAACTGATGTGTGAGAGTGTTAACACAACAATGATGTCGGTTGATCTCCATTGACGTAGACATTGCCGAACCACGTTAAATCTTGTGTCTATGACATTCTGATTTTGGTTCATTGTTTGTTCGATTATTGTTTTCTGTTATCGTTTCATATTCCTCATTGTTTGAACTTAACAATCACATGCACAGCCAGCGCGTGGCTTGCACGCGCGCAATCAGAAATACTGGCAAGTGTGTTTCATGCGCCAGGAAGAGAAAAAGATTATGAGTGTTAACTCAACAATGATATTGATCGTTGTACATCCTAGATTAAATATGAAAATCTCAATGGTGGTGATCAAATCTATGATATGGAAAGCTAGAGAATTAGTTAGGCATTTAACTAATTCAGTTTCCTGATTCTAGAAAGAATTCAATGTGGTTTCCTTATACAAGAAGGTTACCTAAATTAGTTTTCTTGTGCTAGAATGATTAGTAATTAGTTTTCTTGTTCTTGTAGGATTTGGTAGTTGAGTTCTCTATATATGGTCAAGGGGCTTGTTTGTTACATACATCAGATCAGACTAGAATATCAACAATAGAAGATTGATAGGAAGTTAGGGATCATACTTTTCGGATAATAGCACATTAGGTTACTCTTATCTTTTATGTGGGATTATTCTTGTCACGTCGTGTGGTTGTAACTTAAGTATCAATAAAGGTTGTTGGTTGATCTCCGTGGATGTAAGCATTGCCGAACCACGTTAAATCTTGTGTCTCTGGTGGGATGGTATCACGAGGGACAAGGGATACACTGGAGAATGGTTTGGGACAGCGGTGGAGCATGGACAATGCTGAAAATGAGAAAGAAATCTGCACATGTTCGGGTGGAGACTGTTACATGAGGTATAACAGGCACCGAAGTCCAATTTAAAGTTGATGGAGTTGAGTCTGAGGTGGAGCTATCTGAAAGAACAAATTGCAGTGCTCATAATATCAAAAGGTGTGATCAGGGTCAAGAAGATTCAGACTTCTTTGAATGCTTTTGATTACATTCGGAGAATAGCATATTATGTTGGTCTTATCTTTTATGTTGGATTATTCTTGTAACGTCGTGTGGTTGTAACCTAAGTACCAATAAAGATTGTTGGTTGATCTCCGTGAACGTAGGCATTCCCGAACCACGTTAAATCTTGTGTCTCTGGCTTTCTGGTATTGATTCATTGTTTGTTCGATTGTTGTTCTCTAGTCTTGGTTCATTGTTTGTGGTCTTGGTTCGATTATTGTGAGAATGTTAACTCAACAATGATATTGAACGTTGAACGGCCTATATAAAATATGGGAATCTCAACGATGGTGATCAAATCCAGGATATGAAAAGCTGGAGAATTAGTTAGGCATTTAACTAATTCAGTTTTTCTTATTCTAGAAGAAATTCTAGGTGGTTTAATTCCTTATACAAGAAGGTTATATAAATTAGTTTTCTTGTGCTAGAAGGATTAGTAATTAATTTTCTTGTTCTAGTAGGATTTGGTAGTTGAGTTAGGGATCATAATTCGAAGAATAGCATATTAAGTTGGTCTTATCTTTTATGTGGGATTGTATTGTTATGTCATGTGGTTGTAACCCAAGTATAATAAAGATTGTTGGTTGATCTCCGTGGACGTAAGCATTGCCGAACTTTCTGGTTTTGGTTCATTATTTGTTCGATTATTATTTTCTGTCATCGTTGCATATTCTTCATTGTTTGAACTTGACATGATGAATAGTAACTAAATTTTAATTGAGTTGTGAAAATTTGTATTTAGTATAGAATTAAAATTTTATAGGTGTTTTTGTAAATTTGTTATGTGTGTTTTGGGCTAATTGAGTTGGTGTCTCAATTATAATATATCAATGGTATTTCAATTATAATGGGATGATCAAATATGATTATAAGGTCCGACTCAATTTAAATGGAACATGGAACATGACTTCTATCTCAAACAGCCCGTTTACTTCAACCAAAAATTACTTGCTCGTCTTTGCTAGTCTGTGTGTGAGAAAACAGACATCGGTCAAACTAATTGAATTATTAGTTAGATAATATAGTGAATTATAAAAAATACATTTTATAAAAAATATAAGCTAAAAATATCGTTTTGTTAAAAATATAGATAGGTCTATTTTCAACCTAGGTGAAGAAAGCCCCCCATAACAATTTGTGAAAGGAATGATAAGAGGAAAAGAAGAAACCTGGAGTGTGGAAGGAAAGCAGTTCAGAAATGAGAGCTGGCCTGCCAAGATGCCAAGAGACAAAGGGTGCAATAGGACCCCTCTTGAGAATGGAAACTATGTTCTTGACCCGGTCCGAATTCTCCAGGCGTTTCTCGAGCACATCAAGAAAGCCCGGATCCGTATTGAAAACCCCACGATCGGCATAGTCTTTGAGCATGTCCTCGTGGAAGAAGACATGGATAGTTTCATTATTTGGGGACGCCATAGCTGGACTCTGAGTATCTGCAGAAAGTTTGAGTACCAGAATATATGGTGAATTATATATGAGTCCTTACTATCTATATACAGACACGTTCGGTATAGATTTAAAAAATTGAGTTAATGTAAAATTTTAGTTGATGAATAGTAACTGAAGCAATAGTGAATAGTGAGTTATAAAAAATGGTGTTTGGTATATAGTTAAAAATTTATAGGATTTTTATATAGGTTGTGCAAGAAGGAAGTCATGTGATTGATACTGTACAAAGTCTAGGAAAAGATATGCTTTTACATTAGGAATAGGAAAGTCCTATTTTTAATTAGCAGTCAACTCCCTCCATATGCAAAAACCCGATATACATTAAATCGTCAGGTTATAAAAACTCATGACATACATTAAATCCCGATTATAAAAATCCACAGACACGACCAGATGCAAAAACCCACAGACAAAATATTATATCCCCCCAGTTATAAAAACTCACAGACACCAGATAAATCCCCAGATGCAAAAACCCACAAACAGGATGTAAAAACCCACAGACAAAACATTAAATCCCTCAGTTATAAAAACTCACAGACACACATTAAATCTTCTAGTTAAAAATAAGTAGCATCAGCAAAATTTAATGTACATCTTGCTTTTTACCTGGAAGTAGTGCTGCAAACGAGCCGAGTTTTTTTCGAGCTGCTCGAGCTCGAGCTCGATAAAAGCTCGAAAAAAGCTAGGTTCAACGAGCTCAAATTCGAACTTTTTTTTAAGCTCGAATAATCTTTCGAGTCGAGCTCGAACATTGGAAAGCTCGGCTCGAAAGCTCGTCGAGCAGCTCGATTATATATTTTTTAATTTTATATATATATATATATATATATATATATATATATAACACACATATATATAGGAATAACAAAACCCTAGTAGCAAATAAAGTAGTAAATTCATTCCACTTCCAAATAGCAGCACTATACAACAGCCTCCACCATCCATTCCACATTCCACTGGCTGCTCCTCCATCACACCGGCACCGCACCACCTGCTCTAACCTTCCTCCTCCCCACTGATTACTTGAGGTGGGTTCTTGACTATTCTAATCCACTTCTCCTCCCATTTAATTTGTTCACTTCAGATCTGGTAATTGGAATAACTTATGTCGAGTTTAGGAATTTCATTTCTGCTTCTCTCTTGTTAATTTCTTTTTATACTCTCGTAGGAAGTGGAAGACAATGATGATTCTTTTTGATTTATTCTTGTAGAAATAAAATAAAATCAGATTATTCATATTATTTATAGTCTTAATATTGCATTCAAATGATAGATTATGTGAATTTTGTTGTTTTATTTCATTTTCAGGTTAAAGCTTGAGAAGAGAAGTTTAGATCAGAGTTTATCAAGTGACCCAACAAAATCTATTGATGGAGAATCAGAGGCAGAGGAGAAAGATGGGTTCAAGTCGTTCAAGTCCAATTGATAGGAAATCCAGAGAAAATGAAAGGCATCAAGATGTTAGTTGTTAGATATAAGGATGGAGCATATGAAGAATTTGAACAAATATTAGGATGCTTATGTAATTCAATTATGTACTTTGTCAAATGTTTGATGCTCAAATTCTAGAATTAAGACATTCAAAGTTATTGAAGTTTCGAGCTGCTGATGCTATGGCAGCCATGGGAGATTCTTTGGAAGATGAAGTGGGTGATGAAGTTTTCTAGGAGCATCCTCCTGCTCACATTTTGCACTTTTTGTCTTTTGATGTAATATAATTACATTCGTGTCCTTTTTCTTACAAAAAAAAAAGTTTCGAGCTTTCGAGTCGAGTTATATTCGAGCTTCGTTAATTTTCGAGCTCGCTAGCCGAGCTAAATTCGAGTTTTGTTAAATCTCGATCTTCCGAGCCGAGCTAAATTCGATCTTTCGAGTTTCAATAAAAATAAAAAAAAGCTCGCTAGCCGAACTCGAATCAAGAATTTTTCCTTCGAGCTCGAGCTCAAATTATGCAGCTCGATCGAGCTCGAGCCTAGGCCAAAATTCTCTTAACGAGCCGAGCTTTACAAAAGCTCGGCTCGGCTTGTTTGCAGCCCTACCTAGAAGAACAGAACACCCATTTCAATTCTTCCATTTTTGCGATCCAGAATCGAATCTCTTGACAAATTGAGGAAAAATCCAATAAACTTTCTCTGGATCTCGAATCTCGAATCGTGATCCACTCATCCATGGTAATATGTACTTTCATTTGATCTGTTTCGAAGATTTAGATTTTTGGTGACCCTTGCATTTGTGCTTCTTAATTTTCTATATCTCGTGAACGTAACTAGTACTGAAGAATATGGTATGGAAGGAAGTTAGTTTGAGGAGAAGTTGTGGAAATGTTGAAGATGGAGACGAGCTGAGGGAGAAAGAGAAGCAGACATGGAAAGTCGCAATCTAGGTTAATAAATTAAGACACGTGATTGAAGATGAAGGGTTTGGGAAAAGCCGCCTCATATTTTTTTGATTATCTTGACTGCATTATTCCATTTTTTTAGTTTAATGTCTTTCCTATTCCTAATGGAAAGGCAGGTCTTTTTCTAGACTTACTCTTGATACTTTTAAATTATTTGATTAGTTTAAAGTTGTTAGTCTGATTGTTAGAGTAAAGATGAAGTGAAAGTAGGGTAGAAATATAATGATGTTTAGTAGAGAAAAATTGAGTTAAGTTTTTTACTGTATAAGATACAAAACAAATACCCGAAAATATTTTAACAGATGAATAGTATATTTTAGATGAATGCCAAATAGCCAGATAAGAATCATTCATGATTGATGCAACTTGGATTCGGATCTTTCGCAATATATTTTACTAATAGATTCACACACATAAATTCTACATATCTTTACAAATTCGACCTTTTTTCAAAATTTATAAAGTATTATAAAAGTCCTACTCATTTGTGAGAGTCCAAAAAGTCCATCTAGTTTCACATAAAAATTGTCTATATTTTACATTTGTCAATTTTAATATATTTTGCGGATCTGGATTGAGGGTGAATTTTTCAAGAATTGGATCTGAATACGGATCCGAAAATAATTTTAGTATAAAAGTCAATTTTTTAGGGTTTTCTTTAAATTTCTTCATTTATTTCTTCGTGTTTCTCTCTATCTTTCAATCTCTCTCTCTAAAACCACCACCCAACCACCACTAAATCAGACGTAACTCCGTCGCCCGACCAACAATATTAAATCCGATTGCATATTTGAGTAGCTCATGAACCGATCTACCTTTCTATCAATTTTGTTTTTCCGTTTTGTCGACTTTCAAAATTGTTGACGGGACTTCGAAGTTTTCCGGTTGTCTTCTCCGGCGAATCTCCGACTACTCAACACACATAAGTCATTACCTTGTCGTTTCCTTGATTTTCAGGTTACTTATGTTTTTCCCGATTTCGTTTAGTTTTTTTTGTATAAATGGTCTACATTTTAGTCGAAATTATCTATGTTTATTCATTCAGTGTTAGTTTGAATGTATAAATATGATGTTTCGAATGAGTATCCATGCGTTTTATATGCTTTAATTTAGTATTTTTCAATATTTTGGTAAAAATTGTCTAGTTTTTTTGTATAAATGTCCTATGTTTTAGTAGAAATTGTCTATGTTGTTCTTTGTCGTTGGTTTATTGTGAAAAGATAGATGTGTTGTATATTGTTTAGTTTTTTGTATAAATGGTTTATGTTTTATTAGAAATTGTCTATGTTTTTCGTTGTTGCTGCTTTAGTTTTTTGTATAAATTGTCTGTGTTTTAATATAAATTGTCTATTTTTTTGTATAGATGGTCTATGTTTTAGTAGAAATTGTCTATGTTGTTCGTTGTTGCTGATTTAGTTTTTGTATAAATTGTATATGTTTTAGTATAAATTGTCTAGTTTTTTTGTATAAATGGTCTATGTTTTAGTATAAATTAATTTGGTATGTTTTAGAAGAAATTATCCATGTTATTCGTTATTGCTGGTTTAAATTTTTGTATAAATTGTCAATGTTTTATTATAAATTGTCCATTTTTTTGTATAAATGGTTTATGTTTTAGTAGAAATTGCCTATGTTGTTCGTTGCTGCTGGTTTAGTTGTTTATAAATTGTTTAGTTTTTTGTAAACAGGGTCTATGTTTTAGTAGAAATTGTCTATGTTGTTCGTTGTTGCTGGTTTAGTTTTTTGTATAAATTGTCTATGTTTTACTATAAATTGTCTAGTTTTCTTTCTATAAATGATCTATGTTTATGTATAAATTGTATATGTTTTTTGATGTTTTTGTTGTATGTATTAGGCTTTCGTAAAAAGGGTGGTCGAACAAATAAATTGATTGGTCACAAAAATTGATACGTTGTGGAAGAAGGGGTCAATGAACAAGTGAAGAATGTGAAGAAAGCTATTTTGTAGATGTATTAACTGTTTTTCAAAAGACATGTATTTTTATAGGTTGTAAATTGTTGATTTTTTTTTATTATTTTGTGTATTGAAATTTATTAGTTGACGAATGAAATTGAAGTTCATATTTATTTTTCTAAATATTGTGTTTTGATTGGATAAATAGGTTCCTACTAATGTTTGCACGCTAATTATTAGACAATTTCACGATAAACATAGACAATTTGATGATAAACTTAAACAATTTGATGTAAAAATTAACATACATGTCGATCCAATCGTTACATAATTAATAATTGTAATTCTGAGCATAAAAAAGCATGGGTCTTTTGCGTGATATGCTTTGTCTGCTTCATTATGTGTGATGCCCTGGAGTGTTAACTGTTAACACAGACGATTTCGTGCAAAGTACATGGTGCTCTCGTTGCTTGATGATAGAAAATTCCCAAGGCTTGTATCTTTGAAGTTGAGCATATTGAAGTTATTTGGTTTGAGTTTTTGGTGAAATGTGGTTGGAGTTCATGTGAATAAAACTACTTGCCTCTTTTTTCCTTCCTAAGGTATGATGTCTGTGGAGTTCAACAAATCGTCTCCTATCCCAGTTGCGACCAAACTTGAATTGGGTTGTCCAGAATCTGATGCCTCCTTGCTTCTTACAAGGCTCAAGTCCTACAGTAGTTTTGTTAATACACGAAGCCATTCGTACTTGAATCCCATCGAGTTATCCCCATGAGGCATTCGCTCCACCCTCTCTATTGGAACAGCACTCATCACAACCTGTGTTTGTTTATATAATGCCAGTGTCAGTGTTTGTTCCTTTCAAATATTTAATGGTATTTGATGTAAATTTCATTTGTACACCAAGTCCGGCACAATAAAAAAGCCAGTTCTAAAATTGTGTTCTCCCATGATTAATAACTTAACTTCACAGTGATCAGATAAAAAAGCTTGAAGCTTACAACTCGTAGTTGGTCCACGACGATATCTCCGTCCTCGTCCAGGAATTTGCCTTTAGTCATCTTTGACTCAGTAAGTCCTGGAGTGACAATAGTGATTCCTATGTCTGATCCAATCTCTACTCGTATAGTTTCGAAGAAACTTACAACTGCAGCTTTACTGGCCTGGAAACACAAAAACAGTAAACATGTTCATTACATGAAACGGTTTATCATGTTGAGATGCCAACAAAGAAGCCATTATACATAACTGCATAGAAGCTTAGCCTAGGTTCATTCAACCAACTAGCTGAGGAAGCAATAACAACAATCTTGCCCTTCGTCCTCCTTAAGTGTGGAATGGCGAAATAAGTTGGATAAACCATGCTCCAAAAGTTTATGTCCTATGAAAGATGTAAAAATAAACAGTGTTTTAAGTCAAGATCCTGCATCATTTTGCTATGCGAGTGTTTGTCCTCAAATTACCGGTGCAAAATTTGTTACATCGTATAATTCCTCAAACAAGCTTACGGGAGTGACACCAGCACACAGCACCAAATGATCCACTGAACACAAACAGCAACTTAAAATATCTTCAGTATCTGAATAACTAGTTTATCGTGAGAATTTTAGTGTATAGACGATACTTGCATCGGCCAAATTGATTTATAGCTTCTTCGATCAATCGCCTATAGTCCTCAACTTTGGATACATCAGTTCGTACAGAGTGTAAATATTATTCTGGCAATCAATGCTTTGCTGATTGTATTTCACCAAGTATAAATAGTTACAAGAATGAGTCTAGATAGGACAAGAAACATAAGAGAGAAAGACTAAATCTAAAAGTTAGGAGTATCACTACATTACAGCTAATACAATTACAATAGACATTATCTAAGTAATAGTCTCGTGAGATGTGGATAGAGTAGAATCTGGAGACTCCTCAACACCCCCCGTCAAGCTAAGCGTGGGGTATGAACCAATGCATAGCTTGGATCGAAAGAAGGTGAAGAGCTGGCGCGAAAAACTCTTCGTAAAGATATCAGCTACATTCAAATGAGAAGGAACATACTTCATAAGCAACTACTTGGAAGCAACCAACTTACGAGTAAAGTGATAATCAAGATCAATGTGCTTGGCTCGCTTATGCGACACTGGATTTTCGGTAATAAAGACAGCTCCTTTGTTGTCACAAAGAAGGACCGGTGTCAACAGAAGACGAACTCGCATATCAGAAAGAAGATGAGCAAGCTATACCACATCAGCTGCTGCATTTGCCAACGCACGATATTCTGATTCAAAACTAGAGCGTGAGACTGTTGGCTGTTTCTTAGAACTCCATAACACAAGATTAGAACAAAAAAATACGGAGTAACCAGAAACCGAGCGTCGAGTATCAGGACAAGCAGCCCAATCCGCATCAGAGTATGCTAATAAATGTGGAACAACACCACGAGTAAATTGCAAGCCAAGACCAGAAGTTCCTTTGACGTACCATAAAATACGCTTAACAACTAGAAAGTGATCAGTAGTAGGTGATTTAAGAAATTGACTAACCGAATTTACGGCAAAAGAAATATCTGGTCGGGTTATAGTAAGATACTGAAGAGCACCGACCAAGGAACGATATAGCGTAGGGTCGTCAAAGGGTGTTCCATCCGTACGTAGATGTTGCCCAACCACAATAGGTGTGGACACATAATTACTCTCCGCTAAGTTTGCACGTAGCAAAATATCTTGAGCATACTTTGTCTGGCTAAGGACTAACTCATTAGACATGTAAGAAACTTCAAGTCCAAGAAAATAGCCCAACCTGCCAAGATCCTTAATAGCAAATTCATCATGTAAATGACCAATAAATTGTTGAATAAGAGTTGAATCATTTCCAGTAAGGATTATGTCATCGACATAAACAAGTAGGTAAAGCAGGGCGTGACCACGACAAAATATAATCAGAGAGGTATCGGCCTGGCTACATAGAAAACCAAGATGCAACATAAAGTCACTAAGCCGATGAAACCAAGGTCGCGGAGCTTGTTTTAAGCCATAGAGGGCCTTCTTCAACTTGCAGACATGAGTAGGCAACTGAGCAATGATATAACCCGGAGGTTGCTCCATAAAAAATAGTTTCGGTAATCAGCCCATTTAAGAATGCATTTTTGACATCTAATTGATGCAAAGGCCAATGAAAGTGCAATTTATATTGCACTCGTTTTGTTTATTCGGCCCTTCTTCGTTTATTAACCGGTTCGACAATTGTAGTTATTTTTCTATGGATATTTTGTAGGAAAGAACAAGTTGGGCTGCAACTCAAGTTGGTGGACTGGACTTTGCTAAGAATGGGCCTTAAGAAATATATCTGGAAGATCTGTAAAGTTTCCAGCAAACAGATGTGAAAAGATATTCAGGCTTGCTGGAAGAATGGTGCTTGCAGGAAACAAAGGAAGAGTTTGAAGCTATAAGGAAATAAAGATTGAAGAAGAGATGTTTTCCATATACAGGATTGCTGGAAGCAAGAAAGAAAACCACGCTTTCTTTCTTCACGTGATTTTTCCTTCTTCACGTCTCCTTCTCCTCTTCAACTTATGTCTTCTGCCTGCTGATCGATGGAAGCTTATATATATATATATATATATATACAGGAAGTAAATGTTGTGCAAGACGATGCCTATAGAGATTCGACTTTCTGATTATTGAGTTTAGGGTGTCGTGCTTTACTAGACTTTGATTTCGATTATACTTGTGAGTGATTTCTATTGAGATTTACTCTAGTATCTTCGAACTAGAATAGGTTTTTGTTTGTATGTTCTAGGTCTAGTTTTCCGTAAGTTTAATCAATCGGTTGTGATTGTTTTAAACTTCTTTTTGTAATTCTACTTTTACTGTTAGTGGAAACTTTGCCTACGGCCCAGTCGGTATTTTTATGCCGGCTTGATTTTATTTCTGGTTGTCAGTTTATCAGTCTACTGCTCTCTATCCTCATCTGTTTACTACTGTCAATCATTGTTGACGACGTTGTTGACTCAACATCATAGTCAACATCGTCTGAAACTTGTCTAGAGTACCAATCCCGGTCTAAAAGTTTTAACAGCCAAGAACGCATAACAACAATTAAAAGAACAACACGTACAGTCGAAGCCTTCACAACCGGACTAAAAGTGTTTGTAAAATCAAAGCTTGGAATTTGAAAGAAGCCTTGAGCAACTAACTGTGCTTTGAAACGGTCAACGATACCATCTGATTTGAATTTAGTTCGAAAACCCATATACTCCGGCCCAAAATGGACGGCCTGAACGGAAGCATCGCCATGTTACCAAAACGGGTCTATCCATGTTGTTTCAATCACACATGCCGGGTTCTTATTGGGCCGATGCATTTTCCACTACGATTTATGTTATTAAACGGTTACCGAGTTCCGTCCTTCCTAATGTTTCACCTTATGAGCTTCTCTTTGGTGTTGCTCCTAATTATGAACTCTTTCATCCTTTCAGTTGTCGGGTTTTTCCATATCTTCGGGATTATGCGCCAACCAAGCTTGCACCTCGTAGTCGACCTTGCATATTCTTGGGTTATAGTGCACATTACAAAGGTTTCTGATGCCTAGAACCATCATCATCTCGGATTTATATTGTCCGTCATGCTATATTTGATGAATTAAATTTTCCTATGGCAGGAGATGTCCCTACACAAAATAATGTAACCGAGTTCAGCAACTTTGAGGAGCCTGTGAATTTTACTCAACCCAAACTACCTTCAACCTCACAAGCTCATAATTGTCCCGATATTGGACCATGTAGTATGTGTATTCCAGGCCCATCTCCACTCAACCCATAATCTGGTCCAACACAAGTCCCATTTGACCATGAACCCACTTCACCATCTTCTCCAAATCAATCCACGCCTACTTTTACTTCTGCAACACCATTTGCGCCTCCACCACCCACTCCACCCGCATCGCCAGAAATTCCTCCATCACCACCACGGCGGCGCAAAGCCCCAAAATTACATGTCCCATCTCATTCTATGAAAACTGGGGGTGCTACCGGTGTTTTTAAAATCAATGCTTTGCTGATTATATTTCACCAAGTATAAATAGTTACAAGAATGAGTCCAGATAGGACAAGAAACATAAGAGATAAAGACTAAATCTAAAAGTTAGGAGTATCACTACATTACATTATAGCTAATACAATTACAAGAGACATTATCTAGGTAATTGTCTCGTGAGATGAGATGAGGATAGAGTAGAATCTGGAGACTTCTCAACACAGAGATGGCACAAGGCGAGCCAAGCCAAGTGGCCTTCTCAGCAACTTGCCTGAGAGCATTGTCTCTTCTTGCTCCAATCACCAAGTAAGCACCTCTGCTTGCATACTCGTAAGCGCGCTATGTGCATCAGACACCAAAATAAGACATTTTTAGAGCAATATGATCATATCTAAAGTTCTCCCTATTTCTCTTTTGGAAGTGAATAATTTGGTTAAGAGGGATAAAAAAATAGCTACCCCTCCAAATTAATAAATGTCACTCCTTCCGTCTACAAAAACTCCATACTTAAGTTAGGTTGGTGCATTTAGGTGAAAAATAAAAACAATCGAGAAATCATGAAAACGTGAAAAAAGTGGACCATTTGTGATGAAGTGTGTAATTTTAGTGTAAAAGTGACATTTTTTATTATTCATTATTATGTGTAGAGTATTTTTTTTCTTATTATATGAAGTTTTACGGACCCCTAAAAATAAAAAGATTGTACTAATTCTTCAGGAGTAGTACTACCTAGCTCCGTACTATAAGGATCGGACTATAAGCTTTTTTCATTTTACACCATGCATCTCATTCAATTTTTATGCAATTGTATCTTTAGAATTGATGAAATGTCTATTTCATATTTTGAAGTTTGTATGGTCTATGAAACCAAGCTTCAGCTGGTAGCTTACAAATTAACTGTTTAATTAGTCAATTAAACATTATTAATTATGTAACGACCTGGACCACTAATGGGCCGAGCCCCAACCCTTTGGGCCGATGCGAATACTCATGGGCAGCTCTCTTAGTGATATGTTGGCCCCACTGTACCAACACATATTCTTTCCCGCACACTAGGGGTGTACGCGGGCGGTTACGGGCGGTTATTTGCCAAAGTTCTAACCGACCCGCCTATAGCGGGTAGGCCAAATCATTAACCGCGGCGGGTGGGATTTTCTCTCAACCGCCGCGGGTCGGTTGACTACTTGAAGCGGGCGGATTGGCGGTTTAATGCATCAAAATAAGGACATATATGACGCATTAAAGAAAGAGACATTAGACTTCATAAGCTTAATAAACTAACCCACAACAGTTAGGGAAACATCAACACAATTCGAAGCTTTAATACAAGTAATTTAAGTACATGAATTCCAAATATAAGTCCATGAGTATTTAAATTATGAAGGTCCTGACAAAAACTAAGATTGCAAACTAATGCCAAGAAGCAAAACAATATTCCCTCGGTCCTCTGATCCTTTGATGGAAAAGGCTAAGCAATGTGAAAAAATAATAAGGAAGAAACAATTCAAAGCTAATAGATATACAAATCCAATAAGACAGTGTACTAGAGAGATATGATAGAAAGAATTGAGCGAAAACTGGTGAAGTTGGGTTTTTGTTAGTTTATATAGTACTATTAATCTATTATTTAAAAAAAAAATACATATATGCATATATAGGCGGGCGGGTTGGCGGGTAGGCGGTTTCCAACCGCCCACCCGCCACCCACCCGCCTAAAGGCGGGTAACAATTTTTTTTAACCGCGGGTGGTTTTTGCAAAAAAACGCTAACCGTCAACGGCGGGTAGTTGGCGGGCGAAATGGCGGGCGGTTATTTTTTATGTACACCCCTACCGCACACTTTGTCCCCACTCGTGCGCGAACCGGAAGACTTCCCAGTTGGTCACCTATCCTAAGATTGCTCTAGAGCAAGAGCGCTTAACTCTGGAGTTCTTATAGATGGATTCCCGAAAAGAAAGGTGCACCTTGTTGGTATGAGTAGCATTCTCAATCCCTATAAGCTGTTTGGATTTGACTTGAAACTTTGGGGCGGTACATTCACCCCCTCTTGAATTGTGCGACGTCCCTGCCGCACCATGGTCAGGCCAGCCGTCCACCCCTTCTGGGTTTTGGGTTGGCACGACTTTGATACCATTTTTAACGACCCGGATAACTAATTAATGGGCCGGCGCGATTACTCATGGACAGCTCTCCGGGTGATATGCTGGCCCCACTGTACCAACACATGTCCTTTCCCGCGCACTTTATCCTCACTCATGCACGAACCGGGAGACTTCCCAGTTGGTCACCCATCCTAAGATTGCTCTAGAGCAAACACGCTTAACTCTAGAGTTCTTATAAATGGATTCCTGAAAAGAAAGGTGCACCTTGTTGGTATAAGTAGCGTTCTCAATCCCTTTAAGCTGTTTTGGACTTGACTTGAAACTTTGGGGCGTTACAAATTAGCTCATAATTTAACGGATTTGTTAAATGTTGAATATAAAAATATAATGATAAATAATCTTTTTAACAAGCTAGTTGAAGAAGCTAATTACCAAATCCGCCATACAACTCTGAGTAAGTCTTTTCGATATGATCTCTACATAAATTATATAGAAACGTATCTATATTGTCTTATTAATTAAAATATGGGAATTTTACGTCCAACAACATTTTTAGATGCTCCTTGAACGTTTGGGTCCCTATCGTTTCAAAATTTACATTGAGGTCCATTTTTCAGTCAAAATGTTGACTTTGTGTAGAATGTCCCATTTACCCCCGAATAAAACATCTTCATCTTCTTCTCTCTTCTTTTCTGTTATTCTTCATCTTTCTTTTCTTTTCTTTTCTTCTTCTTGTCTTCTTTCTTGCTGCTGCTACAAATTCAACATATGAAGATACTTATCATAAATATGCAGTGCCGAAGCTGGAGCCTATCGAGTCATCACGACACAATTTCCTGTACTCCTCTCTCTTCAGTATTTCTTTCACCAGTTTCTCCCAATTGTCTCAAGACATTTTTCCAGAATTTCTAACAGAGAATTACCAAATCAATCTATTTGTTTTAGGAAGATGCTCTGATAAGATTTTTTCAACTATACAGTATACATTACTCCCGGATCCATAGAATATATATAGAGGCAGAATAAAGTCTTCCTCTGTCGGCAATAATAAAAGAAAAGGAAAAAGAAAAGGCAGTAAAAAGAGAATAGATCTCAGGGGCATTTTTTGCAAAGAAAATGATTTTTCACTCTCTCTCATCAGCAAAGTTGACTTTTGGACTTCAATGTAAATAAAATTTTGATGCAGTTCAATATTTGTCCTTCTCCGTAAATTGTGAAACGTTAGGGACCCAAACGTTTATTCACTATCTAAAAAGGTGGTCAGGTGTAAATCGCCCATTAAAATATTGATAACATAAGTAGGTCTCTAGATATAAAGTTATTTTATGACTGTCTCTTTAATACATTGGCCAGTATAAATACTGGTTTCGGAAATAAACTCACCTAGATTAGACAAAGAAAGAATCTAAGAATCTAGACCAATATGATCTTTCAGATAAATAATTCTGACCTCACCCATCCCAGAAGAGGCTCCAGTGATGACGATGACCTCTTCGGCAACGTTTTTCTCTGTAAACGGAATTCTAGAGGTAGCTTAGAGCCATGAAACACAGGTAAACAGGGAAGAAGGATAAAAGGGCTTGATTTGTGAAGCTTTCAAAGTGCATGCTCAGGTAGTCTTTAATCAAATCCATAGCTGGCTGGTACTTAATTAATTTGTTGCAGACATTAATCAATGTAAACACAAAAGAGACGACTGGAAATTTATATGCATGGAAAAGAAGTGACACGTATTTTCATTCTCGACAACTAAGCAAAGTAGTTGTACTGAACCAATATAATTCATGTAAGTCAATTAATTATCAGGTTAAAAATATTATATGCCGTTTCGGCATACAACTAGTAAATATTTAAAAGATGAATCAACCTTAACAGATATTAAAAAGTTGTTTGCCAAACCATCCATTAATGTATGGAGTTTTTCTTATAGTATTGAATAATATGTAACACAAAAAGAAATCGATATCGAATAAGAATTTGTTCTTCCACATCCAAGGTCTCTTTTCGAATTTTTCTCTTACCTTTTTTCAAGTGTTCTTATCTTTTGTTTTCCCCCGACCGGCAAGCCCAAATAGCTAAACGGGGTTGAACCCACCTCACAATTAAGATGCTTTGCCCACCTCTTTAATTCTTCCTCGAGCATCCCCCACCCCAACAAGACTACTTTTTTTTTTTTGAAATTTATCTTTAGATCGGAAACAAGTTCAAAGCATTTTAACACACTTTTTACCACTTCAAAGTTTCCCAAACTAACTTCCCCCATTATTAAAGAGTCATCTGCAAATTGGAGATGTGAGATAGGAACTTTCATTTTTACCTAATTCAACCGGTTTGAATTTTCCTAACTCACACGCCCTTTTTATCATTCTACTCAACCCTTCTGCCCGTACAAGAACGGAGATAAATGATCTCCTTGCCTCAACCCCCTTTGAAACTCAAACTCTTTTGTTAGACTACCATTTATCAAAATTGAGGTTGTTACGGTTGTCACACATTCTTTAATCCACCCAATCCATTTGTCACCAAAACCAAATTCTTTCATCATTTCAAACAAAAAATCCCAACTCACGGAATCATAGGCCTTTTCAAAATCAATTTTCAACACAAAAAATTTCTTTTTCTATCTTTTGGCCTCATCCAACAACTCATTTGCAATTAGAACCCCATCTAGTATATTCCTATCACCTATAAAAGTCGATTGGTTTTTGGAAATCAATTCTTCTAGTACCTTACCTAACCTTTAGCCAACACTTTTGAAATAATTTTGTATAAAGTTCCCAACAAAGAAATTGGTCTAAAATCACAAATTTACGGGATTCACATTTTTTGGCAACAATGTAAAAAATGTACTATTCGTACCTTTGCAAAGCTTCCCATTTTTTGTGAAACTCCACGAATACTCTTTCACCACCTTCCAACACGATTTATAGAACACTCCTTCAAAGCCATCCGGTCCCAGACTCTTCTCCGCTCCACAATCCCACATGGCTTGTTTTATTTCCTCAGCCTGAAATGAGGCGTGGAAGGGGGCCGCTACGAAGAAGTTTCAGGAGTTACGAAGGAGGGTTCGAGCTCATATTGGTCATGGGTTGAGAACGGGAATTGAACTCTATGAGATCTAATCTTCCGTTGTTCCTCAAGAGCTCGATGGTAGAGCGGTCTGTTAACCGATTGGTCGTAGGTTCGAATCCTACTGGGAGATTCGATTCATTCAATTAACGAATTCGTAATAAAATAGAAAAAAGAGGCTCACTTTGAGTAGGGAACAGTTCCCTGTCTTTGTTTCTATCTCATCGTAATAAAATAGAAAAAAGAGGCTCACTTTGAGTAGGGAGCAGTTCCCTGTCTTTGTTTCTATCTCATCGTATCCCATTCTGTTACCGGTCCGGTATGGAATGAACTTATAATCTGATGATCGAGTCGATTCCATGATTATAAGTTCATAACCCTAGCCCATTTCCATTTTGGTCGGAAGAGATCTACTAATTCTTTGATTCGAGTTGGTAAGAGGGATCTTAAATTAAGAAATAGACCCTAGAATCTAAAAAAGGGTATCCTGAGCAATTGCAATAATCGGGTTCATTGATATTCCTGGTATAGTAGATGCTATCACACATACAATCATACTCAATTCGATGGAATTGTTTGATCTTAAAGGAGATCTTCTATAATTTCGCACGTGAGGGGTGATTTCTTGGTTTCGTCCAGTCATTACTAACTGGATTAAACCACATCACCCATTAATACAACACCGACATTAGTTGATTCCAAATTCAGAGCAATACCTACTGTACCTTCTTCAAATTCAACTAATTCACCAGCCATTACTTCATCAAGACCATGAATACGAGCAATACCATCGCCCACTTGCAGTACGGTATCGGTATTTACAATCTTGACTTCTCTATTATATTGTTCAATACGTTCACGGATAATATTACTAATTTCGTCTGCTCGGAGGGTTACCATGAGTTTTTCTTCATTTTTTTTTTAAAAGAAAAAAATAATGCCTAGAATAGAAAGACTAATCGGTTATTTCTTTCATCGCCCGCAACATGCCAATATTGGTACTAATTGTACGGAAATGTAATTCGTTGTTCAAAGAACTATTCAGAGTTCCTAGAGCTCCTCGTAAGGCTTGTTGGAAAACCCGTTGTCGGACTTGATTAATCGCCTTTTGTCGCTCAAATGAATCGTTTGCTTTTGGAATTGTCTAATTGTTCCAAAGTCTTATAAGTTGAATTAATCAAATTCCTTTTTCTTGCTCTATCTCGAATATCAATTCACCAAACGACCGCTTCCATTTCGGCTTTCCGTAAGCGAGTCCGAGCTTTTTCCAGTTGTTC